>JAOWBW010000847.1:0-310814 GCA_026119855.1 Campanula takesimana
CAAGTTTGTAATGAATTATAACATGCATGGATGGATAAGATCTCTCTGAGTTGCATGGGATGCTCAAAACTGCAGAGATGAAAATGGTGGAGAAAGTTTCTCCCGGGCTCTTGGTTCATATGGGAAGAAGTCTGGTGCCAAAGCAAGGGTAATGCAAAGTTGTCAAACCCAGATAAGCAAGGCAAAGGTTGCCAAGGCTTCTGAGCAACCCGATCCACAAAATGATGCAATTTGTTTCCATTGTCAAGAAATTGGTCATTGGAAACGTAATTGCAAGGCTTTCTGGAAGAGCAAGAAGAAGAAGAGCAGCAAGGCTGCGTCGACTTCAGGTATCTATATGATAGATATTCTCCTTTCTACCACTGATTCTTGGGTATTGGATACCGGATGTGGTTCTCACATTTGTCTAAATGTGCAGGACTAAAGAATAGGAGACTGCTTAAAGAAGGTGAAGTAGATCTACGCGTGGGGAATGGAGCAAGAGTTGCTGCATTAGCCGTAGGGACTTATGAAGTCACTTTACCTTCCAGATTAATTCTTGTTTTGAACAATTGTTATTATGTTCCAGATTTAAGCAGAAATATTATTTCAATTTTCTTGTTTGGATAATGAAGGTTTTAAGTTTCTTATTGAGAATAAGAGATTTTCTATTTATTTAAATGATGTGCTTTATGGTATTGCTAATTCATTTAATGGCCTTTATATCTTGGATGTCAAGAATGAAAATAATGTCTATCATGTAAATAAGAAATCTAAACCTAATGATGTAATCATACTTATTTGTGGCATTGCCGTCTTGGTCATATTAATGAGAAGCGTATCTCAAAACTCCATGGGACGGACTTTTGGGTTCATATGACTTAGAGTCATATGACACTTGTGAGTCGTGTCTTCTTGGAAAAATGACTAAGACACCTTTTACCAAGCTAGGTGAAAGGGCAAGCGACTTATTGGGGTGGATACATTCCGATGTATGCGGACCATTAAGTAGCAATGCTAGGGGAGGATTTTCAATACTTCATAACCTTCACTGATGATTATAGTAGATTTGGGTATGTTTACCTAATGAAAATAAAAGTGAAGCATTTGAGATATTTAGAATATTTCAAAATGAAGTAGAAAACAACTTGGCAAAAGTATAAAGGCACTTCGATCAGATCGAGGTGGTGAATACTTAAGTCAAGAATTTGATGATCATCTAAAGAATTGTGGAATAGTTTCACATTGACTCCACCTGGAACACCACAATGGAATGGTGTGTCCGAGAGGAGGAATCGGACTTTGTTAGACATGGTTCGATCAATGATGAGTCAAGTTGATCTTCCAATATCCTTTTGGGGTTACGCCCTAGAAACCTCTGCTTTCACACTAAATCGTGTTCCAACTAAATCGGTTTCAAAAGACTCCATATGAGATGTGGAGCGGAAAGAAGCCTTGTCTATCTTTCATGAAGATTTGGGGTTGTGAAGTTTTTGTCAAAAGACTTATCTCAGACAAACTTGCACACAAATCTGATAATGTATTTTCGTGGGATATCCTAGGAAACTAAAGGATATTACTTTTACAACCGAGAGGACAACAAGTGTTTGTTTGCCCGAACTGGTGTCTTTCTAGAGGAAAGAGTTTCTCTCCAAAGAAATCAGTGGGAGTAAAATAAATCTTGAAGAAATTCGAGACCCAGAAAATAACATTGAACCAATGGTGGAGCAAGAACAAGAACCACAAGGAGTTGTGGAACCTGTTCAAAGTACACAAGCAACTCGCAGATCTAGTAGGTTACGATCCGAGCCCGAGAGATATGGATTTCTCGTAACGGATAGTAATGAGGTAGAAATCATTGAGAATGATGAACCGTCAACCTACCAAGAGGCGATGTCTTCTCTGATTCGGACAAATGGCTTGGAGCCATGGAATCCGAATTGCAATCCATGCAAGACAATCAAGTTTGGAATTTGATTGATGCGCCCGAAGGTGTAAAAACCATAGGATGCAAATGGGTCTTCAAGAAGAAGACTGGACATGGATGGGAAGTGCATACTTACAAGCTAGGCTTGTAGCGAAGGTGTTATAGGCAAGTTCATGGTATTGACTATGATGAGACCTTTTCACACCCGTAGCAATGATCAAGTCTATAAGAATGTTGCTTGCCATTGCCGCATATCATGACTATGAAATATGGCAGATGGATGTCAAAACCGCTTTCCTGAATGGAAAACTTCAAGAGGATGTGTACATGACACACCAGAAGGTTTTGAACAGATTCTAAGGTATGCAAATTGCAAAGATCCATCTATGGATTGAAGCAAGCTTCTAGGAGTTGGATCTCCGTTTTGATGAATCGGTCAAAGAGTTTGGTTTCATCAAAACGAAGAAGATGACCTTGTGTATACAAGAAGATTAGTGGGAGCATAGTGCTTTTCCTTATCTTATATGTGGATGACATATTGCTCATTGGAACGACATTCCTACACTTCAGTCTGTGAAGACTTGGTTAGAAAAGTGCTTCGCAATGAAAGATATGGGTGAAGCCGCATATATTCTTGGCATTAGATCTATAGAGATAGATCAAGGAGGCTACTTGGTTTAAGCCAAAGTACATACATTGACAAGGTCATTAGAATTCCGTATGGAAAATTCTAAGAGAGGCACCTTGCCCGTATTACATGAGTTTCTCTCAAGCAAGACTCATGTCCTAAGACAAAGATGAGCGTGAGAAATGAATGATGTTCCATATGCTTTCGGCAATTGGGTCCTCATGTATGCCATGATTTGTACTAGGCCGGATGTGTCTTATGCTTTGAGCATGACAAGTAGATACCAATCCGACCCTGGCGAAATCACTGGATAGCTGTAAAAGCGATTCTTAAGTACTTGAGAAGAACTAAAGACTCGTTTTTGGTCTATGGAGGAATGGAAGATGATCTCGTTGTAAATGCTTACACGGATGCAAGCTTCCAAACTGACAAAGATGATAGCCGATCGCAATCGGGTTTTGTGTTTATGTTAAATGGTGGAGCTGTAAGCTGGAAGAGTTCCAAGCAAAGTACAACCGCTGATTCTACAACAGAAGCTGAGTATATTGCTGCATCGGATGCTGCAAAGGAGCTGTTTGGATTAAGAAGTTCATAACTGAACTTGAAGTGGTTTCCTAGTATTGCTAATCCAATAGACCTTTATTTTGTGATAATAATGGTGCTATTGCTCAAGCAAGGAACCAAGAGCACATCAGAAATCCAAACACATACTTAGGCGTTTTCATATCATTCGAGAGATCGTTGATAGGGGAGACGTAATATATGCAGAGTACCTACTGATGACAACTGTTGCGGACCCGCTAACAAGGGACTTCCACAAGCTAAACATGATGGTCATGTTAGGTCCATGGGTATTTGTTGGGTATGCTTATCACTCAACCCTCCTACATTTGTTAGAATTGATTGATACCATCACCTATAAGTATTTTTACGGACTTTAGGACCTCATGTAAAGAAGTTTATAACTTCAATTTTTAGCAAAGTCCTTTTTATAGTATAGGCTTAGATGATAGGACTTGAAGCTTTAAAGAATCGAAGATTTCCTAAGCAGGATTCACTTCACTGCGCAGGATGTTCTCTGCGCAGGTCGCCACTGCGCATAGATTTCTTGCGCAGCCCTTGACCCCTGCTCAGTTTTTAAGATCTTATTTCCTAAAACTCCAAAGATCTTTTTGGTGACCAAGCATGGTGCGCATGCTGCTCATGCGCTGAATCCATGCGCGCCGGCAATACGCATGTCTTTTGTACGCGGACTCAACCTTGGTCAAGTTCCTCATCTCCTGATCTCACTTTCTAGAAAGTTTGGAAATGCGCTTAGAAGATGCACGCTTATTAAAAAGCTGAGGTGTGCACAAACGACAAATCCTGCACACTCAGCATAGCCAACGGTGGAGATGCGCTCAAACATAATATCTCAAGTGAAGACAGCTGTCAACCTTCTAGAAGAAGCTTTTGAATTTGGTCTTCATGCTCAGTCTCCAACGGCTCTAATTTACCTGCGCACCAATCATATTGTGCCAGGTCATCATCTTTGATCAGAGCTCCAACGGCTATAAGGACACCTGCGCACCAATCATGTTGTGCCAGCTCATTGTCCTTGCTCTGAGCTCCAACGGCTATATTTAAGCTCTCAGCTATAATAGCCTGCTCATCTTCATTTCCAAGCTGCCTTTTGATTCAGCCCCTTTCATCGGCCCTTGATCATCTTCTTTGATCAAGATCCCTTTGTTGGTCATAATGCTTCAGAGCTCGAGTTTCATGCTTCATTGAGAAACCATGAAGATCTGAAGTCTGCTGCTTAGTTTTTCCAGATTCTTTAGAACAGCCTTCAAGATCTTCAAACCTTCAAAACTCCTGCTCATATCACAAAGCCTATATCACCAGAATTCTTGGTGCTCTTTATCTTTCATATTCATAGAGCCCAGAATTTCTGTCACACACACACCTCTTGAAGCTTTGATCATTTTGATCGAACTCCTTGAGATACACCGGTTTAGTCTAGGATTTGTTCTTCATAGATAATAGATCTTGAGTTAGTATTGAGCTCAAATGTTGTAATTTGTAATACTCTCTCATATAATAAGATCTCCATTAGAAATCCAAGACTACCATCTTGGTAGAGGATGTAGATCTTTCATCGATCGAACCTCTCCAAATAGCGTGTTCATTTTACTTATTGCATATTCTCTGCTTAACTTTTTATGAACTGCTTTGTTTGATCTTTCAGATTGCCACTTTTTGATGATGTGATCGTTATTGCTCATTCGCCTTAGAATCCCATTTTGCGCCACTCTTTAGCCTCATACTTAGCGCGTGCGTTTTTATCTCTGCGCAGTATACCCTGCGCAGAGCTGCTTTAAATTTCCGCTGTGCATTTCACACTCTTGCTGCGCGCTATACTTAGCCAAAATAAGAGTTGTGCGCATCTGCCATTAAATTGCAAAAGGGTTTGAAAAGAATTTTTAAAACGCTATTCACCCCCCCCCCCTCTAGCGATTTTCACACCCTTGTTGCCCCTTTAGGGACCAACAAGTGGTATCAGAGCTAACACCTTCATAAAACTGTTTCTGTTTTTCAAGCTTAACAGCTTGGGTGCCGATTCAATATGGCTTCAAATCTAGGGCAATGGCTAACTTTTCACATATTCCTGCGCCTGCTTAAACCTCATCAAATTCAGAAAGCTCTCCAAACCTGGTGGATCCTCAAGCAAAGATCCGTATTCTCTTTCATAGAGACTCAAAGAAAGATGACTTGGTTTACCACAGAAAGCCAGGACATTACGCTTCAATGCCTCCTTCAAAACTTGAGTACAAGGAAAAGCAACCCTGCGCACAAAGCATCAAAGCAGTGCAGAATGGTTGCTGAGGAGAATTGCGCAGAAAAGGAGCTAAAGACAGAATGACAAGCACTTATCTGCCAGAGCCAACTTGACAGAAGCTGCGTCATCACCAACTCCGTAGCCGCGCAAGGAATTTCTCAAAGTATGCTGATCTTAAAAGATAACTCTGCTGTAGAGCGCAAGTTAATGTTTCAACAAGCAGGAAAGATCTACTTTACTGCGCTCTCTCAAGCTCAGTTGATATCGATAGTAGATTCTAGACACTACTAGAGATGTCAACACTCTTAAAGGTGCGCACGAAGGAAGAGATCACTCAGTAATATATGGTGACAACAACAAAGGGCACATAATTGGATTTGGACTAATCATAAAAGATTAAGCCTCAAGCAACCTGCTCTCCATATCACAATTATGAGATAAAGGTCTGGAATGCCATATCACCTCAACGAAATGTTTCACCAAAAATGGCATTTCTGGACTAACTTTGCTCACAAGGACTCGTAAGACAATTTCCAATCTATATGATCTTACCGCTATAATTTCTATTTACTAATCCTTGTTTTGTAGCAATAAGCTTAAGTGAAAACAGCTAGCAATGGTATAAGCACCATGCCAGCTTAGTAAGCAACCTGAGCAGTTTTTTCTCCAGCAAGATTGCTCCGATGTCAAATCGCTTACATCCGCTTCACCTCATATGTTTGGACCGCTCACTACCGAGAAGTTTTGGACCAACCTGTGGTATCTCTAATGATATCCTGGCTGCTCTCCTTCTAAATCTCCAAACATAGAAGACATCAATAGAGTTCGACACTTCAATGGAACAGAATTTATGAACATCGATGTCGCTCAATATTGTGAGAATCAACAAATGGTATTCTTCACAATTTCTCTGCTGCTGGAGTTCCGCAACAAAATGGCGTTGTGGAAAGAATCACTCGTTGATTGAGGATGGTTAGACAATGATAGTAGAAGCAGCAACGGTGCATGTTTTACTCAAAATAAAGATCCCTCATCAACAAAGCCTACGTCTATACTCCATACGATCTATGGAGAAAGAGAAAGCGTCCAACATTACCTTCTTCAAGTTCTTTGGCTGCAAACGCTATAGAGGTAAATCCGACGCCAAAACAGATGAAGGAATTCTCGTTGGGTATGCTAATCATTCTATAAGCTTTTCATGATCTTAATAAGATAAATCTCTAGTCATCTTAGTATCTGTACATGCTACTTTTTAATAAACATTCTCTCCTTGAGCCACATTTGGCTCCCAATGATTCTGATGACTCTGCTGAGCTTTTTAGACAGATGCGCAGTAATTCTATTCCTGCGCAGGACATAGATCAAGCAAATACAGAATCAGTCCATCTCATGCGCATACTATAAATGCTGCGCCTGAAGTTGCAACTCCTGATGCGCAAACACCTCCTCCTGCGCATGATGTTTCTCTACTTCAACAAATCACCTTTGATGATCGTGATGCTGAAGCAAATAAATTCCCATTGATCTTCGTATTCCTATCATCACAATATAGGGATTCGCACATCTAGAGCATCAAACTTTGCGGTGTAGCATTCGTTTATCTCTTATGTCGAATCAAAGAAGATTGATAGAGTGCTCCATGTTTTAAGATGGATCGATGCTATGCAAGAAGTGCAAGAAAAGCTCATCCAATATTTAGCCCTTCAATGGGTGTTCGGAAACAAGATGGATAAGAATGGAAGCATCATAGAATCAAAGCAAGAAAGCTTTGTATGGTCTTAAGCAAACTCCAAGAGCATGGTACAATACGCTATCAAAATTCCTACTAGAGAAAGGCTTCAAGTGCGGTGAAATCGATACAACTCTTTTTATTGCTAAGTATAATGATCATTCTTTACTCGTTCAAATTTTTGTCGATGATATTATATTTGGTTCTACTAATGAGTCTCTTTGTAAGCGCTTTGAAAAGCAAATGAAAAGCTGGTTTGAAATGAGCATGATGGGAGAACTCACATTCTCCTCGGGCTTAAAATCAATCAATTGAATGATGGCATCTTCGCAAATCAAGTCAAGTACACAAGGAGATAAATCAAGAAGTTTGGACTTGAATGCTAAAAGCATACGACACTCCAATGGCCACAAGCAACTAATTTAACAGACTGAAAAGGTAAAGTTGATCAGACTATATCTAGGTATGATTAACTCTCCTTTATCTTCCGCTAGCTGGCCAAGATATTATGTTGATTGGATATGTGCGCACTATCACGCTAATTCTTCTAAAGCACACAACTGCTGTAAAAAGTATTAGATATATTTTTAGCTCTGTTAACCTTGGACTTTGGTACACCAAAGATTCGAACTTTAAACTTGTAGGTTATTCAGATGCGGACTACGCAGCGTGCACAATTGACAGGAAGAGCACAAGTGGAACATGTCAAATCGACTTGTAGCATGGGCAAGCAAGAAGCAAGCTGCTGTGTCCATCTCCACTACTGAAGCAGAATATATTGCTGGTGAAAGCTGCTGCTAAATCTTGTGGATGAAGCAACATGTAGACTATGGAATTCATGAAGAGAATTACCCAATTCTCTGCGATAATATGTCCACCATAACAGTTTTTCAATCCTACCAAACACTATTATCAAGCTCATCAACATCTAATATCATCTCCTCAAAAATTAACAAGTGATCTCTTGAAAGGAGAAATGGGTATGCTTAATCTTAGATAACTTGTCCATATGATTTATTGATACTAATGTATTTGCTTGGTAAGTGTGCAAAATAGGTTAAGTCTCATGCGCCCTGTGCAACACCTGCGCAAACAACCGTCTGCGCATGAAACAACAGTTCTGAGATTTACAGAATCTCTGCGCTATCAATACGCTGCGCATTACTATCCATGCGCAAATCATCGTGGACCGCAGGTAAGTGTTCCATCCATTAGATTTTTCACATAGGTCCTTGACTGAAAAGTCAACGCTGAGTCACAAGGGTACTTGTGTAATTCATATTTTCCCGCGCTTTTAATTTTTGAACTTTCTTGGGAAATTACCTTTTTACCCTTGCGCATGTCCCATTGTCATTTAATGCAAACTGCGATTGTGACAGCGCCTGCTTTCGTATGCCTACTCACCATTTAATGAGGAAGGTGATGCGACAGCCGTCAGCCTCTTTTCGCTGACACACGCGCGCGCAAAGACTGCGCACGCGCATTCCCCATTCGGCCACGTCACCCTGCTAACGTGCGCCCGTCCTTTCACTGACTCACCATTTATGAGGAAGTCGACTTGACAGTGACTGGCTTAGAACTTCACACGCACACGCGCGCATAGGCCTGCGCACGCGCGTTCCATTTTGTGACACGTGGTATTGCTATCCTGCGCCACTGCACATTTTCTCAACTTTTATTAGCTATCGTGCGCCTAACATCTCCTTCCCTACTTAAACCGTTTCTCTCTCTACCTCTCTCTTCCTCTAAATTTTCTCTCTAAATTCTCTCTCTTTCTAACCTCTGCTCAAAACTCTCTATTTTTTCATCTCCTGTTCTTTATCTTCAACCTAAATCTTTCTTCTCTCAAACCATTTCAATGGCGCCTAAGAAAACCAAAACTCAACCAGAAATCATCATCTCCGACTCTTCTTCGCACTCTGGAAACTCTCAAGAAGAAGAAGTAGAACGACAATCAAGGCATCCCACCGTCAAAGACATGGTATGTTTCACTATAACTCCTTATTTTTTTTGCCATTGTTGTTCTTGAAGGTCTCAAGACTCCCTTTTCGATTTCTCCCTTATTTACTGATCATTTTTGAAATCGATCGTTGTGTTGTGTTCGTAGATGCCTGATCTATTCTTTCATGTAGTTCATTTCATGATCAATGGTCGTTACATATGTTTTTCGTCAATTTTTGAGCTTCGTAACTTCCTTAGCAGTCGAACCATTTTCTGAATTTCTGGGTTTGTTTTAATGTCGTTGACCATACTTTTTACATGGTTGACTTCGTCCTGTTCTCGCCGTCATTTCGATGTACTTTTTGTTGAATTCTGTCAAGTTGTGTTTTTCAGTGTTCTTGGGTGTTCATGTTCTTAAATATTTTTTATTATTTTATTTAGTCTATTTTTCATACCCCCATCTTTGTGTTCTGCGCACAGTTTCCTGCGCATAGCTTTCTGCGCATATAGGTGTATCTATTTCTCTGCGCACACTTCTTTACAAGTATTTATTTTCTGTGCGCACGATCCCTCTGCGTATGCATTCTTATTTTCTTTGCGCACCCTCTACTTCCTGCGCATATTTTTGTTTATCATGGAACTTGTGCCAAGGTATATCTGCATTACTTGCATATGCGCACAGCTCCATAAGCAATAGGTTGTCTAATTCTATCTATTGTTTTACGCAGGGACATGTTTATTTCATTCTGGGTTGGGAACTTATTCCGGCAGATCTCTCATTAGATGCGATTGGTCGTCATCTGCTTCATCTTCTCAGCACCTCCGGCATTCTTCCATTATTCACTCTTGAGCAATCATTCATAGTGCCTGCTCTGTTAGATGAATTCTTCAGCACAGCAAAAGTTGTTCCTGCGCAACTTGACGGCAAGACAACAGACATGATCATGGCCACCGTCCAGAGCAGTGATGTAGTGGTTCACCCCAATCACATTCGCAGCCTCCTAAACTTCAATGTTGATAGCTCTTCAGTCAGCTATGATGAGGCTCATCAAAATGCGCTTGCACAGAAGCTCATTGGCATTCCTTCCCTCAACAAGAAATGGCCAATGTATAATAGAAAGGAATTTGGTGAGGTGATGTATCACCTGTGCACCCTAATTGGAGATTCCCTCAACTGCAAGAATGGAAATAATGGACATTTCATCTCTAAGCAGTGGGAATACTGCGCAGCCATCTTCAACGAAGATCAACTAGACTGGCCGCAGATAATATTCAATGAGATTGTGAAGGGGATGACAAGCTATGAGAAGAAGCTGAACGCAGGGAAGACCAAGTACCGAACTCACTGCAGACTGCTAACCAAACTCCTATTGACTTATGGTGAATTGGCCACCTTTGTTGAAGAAAAGTCAATCAAGAAGCAGTCTTGCGACGCAAAGTACTATTCTAGAGTACACCTTCAGAATTTGCGCAGTGAGATAGGCAACGCCGATTACTATGAAATCTGGCTGTCTGATGCCGCTCCCAACAAGGAACCCTGGATAGGCCCAATTCCTGTGGTCAAATCCAAGAAGAATGCAGGAAGATCTTCAACGGATGCTGCGCAAGAGACCGCAGAAGAAGCGTACAATCGCAAGGGGAAGGGCATTGCTCCGCTCAGTAGCAAAAAGCTCAAGGATATTCCTTTGGTTCAATCCACCAAAG
Source organism: Campanula takesimana (assembly GCA_026119855.1). Taxonomy (NCBI): domain Eukaryota; kingdom Viridiplantae; phylum Streptophyta; class Magnoliopsida; order Asterales; family Campanulaceae; genus Campanula; species Campanula takesimana. Next base: position 10,727 of record JAOWBW010000847.1, read on the forward strand.
GGATTTCTATCAAAGAGGCTGATCCTACCATCATTCCAGCTCCTGCTCCCTCAAAGCCAACCACTAAGAAGCGCAAGGCTGCTTTCCGTGGTGATTCAGATGATGATACTGTTGAGGGGGAGCAAATGCACAAAGCCTCTCAAGAAGCCATCCCCAGTGCTGATATCGCACATACCTCTTCTCGTCTCAAGCAAAAGGTGCGCAGCAGCGCTAAAGGAATGAAGAAGCGCCGAACTAGTTCCGCAGCCACCGACAGCAGTGATTCTTCCCTGTTCAACCTCCATCTTCAGCCCCAGAGACTCCTACCTCTTCAGCTGAGCTGCGCCAGATCGTGCAGAGCTTGCACTCTGTTCAAGCGAATCAAGTCGCTACGCAGCTGCAGCTTAATCAACTCCTTACTGCTCAAACTGCTTTATTATATCGTCTTGATATGCAGCGTTTGGAGATTGATACCATTAAGGGGGAGAAAGCTGCCAATGAAGAAGCAAAGGCAAAGGAAAGCACGGAGAGTGCTAAAGCAAAGGCAAGTCCATCTGAGCCTGCGCAAGAAAAAGTTCCTATCACTTTGGAACATCTTATCCTGGACTCCCTGAAATCCATCAGCGCTCAGCTTGAAAATGTCAGCGCACAACTCAAAAATGTGTGCACCTTTGGAGCGTTTGATGGTGGACTCAGGGACATTCTGAAAAAGCTCAAGAAAACCCTTGCAGATGGGTTACATAGAGGATTTGATGACCTTCAAGCGCAGATGGTGGCTCAAATAGAGAAGATTGAACAAGGAGGCTCTGCGCATAATATTGAAGAAGTGCGTCGAAGCATTGCTAAGTCCATGACAGATTTTTCCGTGGCGTTCAACGACAAATTGGACTACGCAATGTTAGACATTCAGGCAAGCGTAAACACTCAGCGCCTCCATACTGACTCAAGATTAGAAGCTACGCAAACTGCCATCCTGACGGACAGCAGAGCAAGGTTCAGAGAGCTAGTGGATGACAACGCTGATATGCGCAGAGGAATGAACATTTATGTTGGAAAAGCTGTGGAGTTCCAGGACAAATTTCAAAATTTAAAGGTGGAACTCATGAACAAATTCAACGGTCTTCAGAATGAGATGCGCGAAGCCCTGCAATGGATCAACATAGATTAGATTTCCTTTGTAAGTAATTGTTTTTCTTTTGACTTTTTGCGCAGTATGTTTTATGCGCTTTCATTTCGTGCGCTTTTGTTTTTGTGCGCACCTCTCTTTTGTTTATTCCTCGATTAAAACTTGTAATCTGTAACAGTCAATCCTTCAAAGTTTTAATGAGAAGAATGCATCATAAAGCTTTCACAAAAACCTTGTTCAATTCAAACCATTCGTTTGTGGAACATTGAATGCATTATTACTTAAACTCATGCGCATAATCTTTACTGCTCATGTTTTTCTACGCATGATGTTTAAACATTCAGTTTAAACGCATACTTAAAACTTCATCTCACATTATTTGTATGCTCTGAATGACATTTCTATCTTTCCCATTTTGTAAGTTTTTAATCTTTTGGATAGATTAGAAATCTATAGCACTGGCTAGTGTGTGCATTGACTTGAGGCATGATTTACCATTCACATTTTTATGGACATGTTATTATCAAGTACAATGAATTGCCTTTGCTATAGTAGGTAATGGCATCAATCATTTAGGGGGAGATTGTTGGGTATGCTTATCACTCAACCCTCCTACATTTGTTAGAATTGATTGATACCATCACCTATAAGTATTTTTACGGACTTTAGGACCTCATGTAAAGAAGTTTATAACTTCAATTTTTAGCAAAGTCCTTTTTATAGTATAGGCTTAGATGATAGGACTTGAAGCTTTAAAGAATCGAAGATTTCCTAAGCAGGATTCACTTCACTGCGCAGGATGTTCTCTGCGCAGGTCGCCACTGCGCATAGATTTCTTGCGCAGCCCTTGACCCCTGCTCAGTTTTTAAGATCTTATTTCCTAAAACTCCAAAGATCTTTTTGGTGACCAAGCATGGTGCGCATGCTGCTCATGCGCTGAATCCATGCGCGCCGGCAATACGCATGTCTTTTGTACGCGGACTCAACCTTGGTCAAGTTCCTCATCTCCTGATCTCACTTTCTAGAAAGTTTGGAAAAGCGCTTAGAAGATGCACGCTTATTAAAAAGCTGAGGTGTGCACAAACGACAAATCCTGCACACTCAGCATAGCCAACGGTGGAGATGCGCTCAAACATAATATCTCAAGTGAAGACAGCTGTCAACCTTCTAGAAGAAGCTTTTGAATTTGGTCTTCATGCTCAGTCTCCAACGGCTCTAATTTACCTGCGCACCAATCATATTGTGCCAGGTCATCATCTTTGATCAGAGCTCCAACGGCTATAAAGGACACCTGCGCACCAATCATGTTGTGCCAGCTCATTGTCCTTGCTCTGAGCTCCAACGGCTATATTTAAGCTCTCAGCTATAAATAGCCTGCTCATCTTCATTTCCAAGCTGCCTTTGAAGCTGCCTTTTGATTCAGCCCCTTTCATCGGCCCTTGATCATCTTCTTTGATCAAGATCCCTTTGTTGGTCATAATGCTTCAGAGCTCGAGTTTCATGCTTCATTGAGAAACCATGAAGATCTGAAGTCTGCTGCTTAGTTTTTCCAGATTCTTTAGAACAACCTTCAAGATCTTCAAACCTTCAAAACTCCTGCTCATATCACAAAGCCTATATCACCAGAATTCTTGGTGCTCTTTATCTTTCATATTCATAGAGCCCAGAATTTCTGTCACACACACACCTCTTGAAGCTTTGATCATTTTGATCGAACTCCTTGAGATACACCGGTTTAGTCTAGGATTTGTTCTTCATAGATAATAGATCTTGAGTTAGTATTGAGCTCAAATGTTGTAATTTGTAATACTCTCTCATATAATAAGATCTCCATTAGAAATCCAAGACTAACCATCTTGGTAGAGGATGTAGATCTTTCATCGATCGAACCTCTCCAAATAGCGTGTTCATTTTACTTATTGCATATTCTCTGCTTAACTTTTTATGAACTGCTTTGTTTGATCTTTCAGATTGCCACTTTTTGATGATGTGATCGTTATTGCTCATTCGCCTTAGAATCCCATTTTGCGCCACTCTTTAGCCTCATACTTAGCGCGTGCGTTTTTATCTCTGCGCAGTATACCCTGCGCAGAGCTGCTTTAAATTTCCGCTGTGCATTTCACACTCTTGCTGCGCGCTATACTTAGCCAAAATAAGAGTTGTGCGCATCTGCCATTAAATTGCAAAAGGGTTTGAAAAGAATTTTTAAAACGCTATTCACCCCCCCCCCTCTAGCGATTTTCACACCCTTGTTGCCCCTTTAGGGACCAACAGTATTAGATACATGGGAGATTGGGCCTAGGGCAAGTGGGAGATTGTTGGTAGTGGTGCCCTAGGCACGTTTAATAAACGTTGTAATTGCTATCATTTATTTCATATCAATAAAGAGATGTTTTGATTATTATTGTTGTTCATGTTTACTCATAATAATCTCCGTCCCTAGTACTTGTTAAGAACTAGTATAAAGGCTAAATGATCATGGGATGATCATGTTAGATTTATGGGTACTTGTTTAGAACAAGGTACTGGACATGACCCGCTGTATGAGATTTATGTCATGGTCCATGTCAAACATATATCTCATATTAGTTATGTCATTTGAATCCTTAGACATGAAGTTATTATAGTCTTCCACTTGATGAACATTATGTTTGACATATTCAAACGCTACCTTTAACCGGGAAGTTATAAAGGGTATGATTGGCATAATCGGATTCACGTAGGGAAGAATAATAAGCTAAATGGATTTGTCCCTCCTCGGAGAGATGTCAAGCTTGGGCCTCTCGTAGGAATAATGTTGATGAAATGTTCGGCCGGACTCAAATGAATTGATTGGATCAATGTCATTTGGATTATCAACATATTCGGAATCGAGAAAGTATTGAACAAAACAAGTTGACTGTTTGACCATGACTTGTGTTCAATGACATCGTGGACAAAGGGATTGTGACATATTCTAAAGGAATGCGAACTTGTATCTAGTTATACTATTTGGGTAGGTATGACGGTTTGCTAGAACCTAATCATATCTTATGGGATCATGTTTGAGCTCATTGCCAACTTAGTATAACCCTAGAGGGTCACACACAATAGAACGAATCTTTAAAAGGACTACATTGGAATTTTGGAAATTCTGGACTTTCTGAGAAGTGGGCGACCGCACATAATGGATTGGGCGGCCGCACACTCATCTCAGTTTTGTACCAGTTTTGTTTCAGAATATTGTGCGACCGCACAGATGGTTTTGGGCGGCCGCACAGTGATGTCGGGTGGCAGATTCCTAATTTGATTAGGAAACGAATTTTGGACGGATTTTGACACAAGTTTCCTATTTGGAATAGGTCATACTTGTGTATAAAAGACCAAACTCGGCCAGCACTCAAAGGCAATGATTTTGTGAGTCTCAAAGAGTTTGAGAGAGGGTTTATTTTGTTCCAAGACATTCTTGGTTGAGGAACAAAATAATACACAAAATAAATTCCATATAGTTCTTTTGATTGTGAAAAAGTGTTTCACAATTTGGTCTAGCAACCAAGATCAAAGAAGCTTCTTTGATATTCGTTCGAAGTGTGGATACCGCTAGAGGGTGAAAATCATCATCTTCAAAGTTCGTGTTCAAGCTTTGTGATCGTGATCAAGTCTTCAAGTTTCTCCACCAAAGACCAAGAGAAAATTCATAGCCATCAAGGGTTAGTTATTCCTCTATTCATCTTGTTGTATTTGATTTAATCATATGAACGTTTCCATGGCTTTGGGTTTCAAAATTTTAAATGCTAATTTCCGCTGCGCATGTTTGATCGAAACCCAACAGAGCACACTTCTTGACATGGCCGAGGGAAAGAAGTCAGAAAGGGGTTGATTTTCAAGGAGTAAGTGCTCGCCCAAGTCTTCTTACGTGCTCGGCCGAGCAGTTGGGTCCAGGCTTTATAGATGGGCGATTGACATGGGTTGTGATGGATTGAGTTTTGGGGTTCTTTGGATAGGCTTCGCTGTTGGATCTCCCTTTGGTCCGAATTTTTTATTGGGTCAAGGCCAAGGTTGCATTGGAATTAGTTTGATTTTTGGATGACTTTGCTTCACAACCTAATTTTGGTTGTTTTAGGCTTATTCTTTGGTTTAAGTATTTTAAAATTTTAATTCCTTATTAGCTTTATTTAGTTTGAACTTATGTAATATTTTGGTTTTTGAGGTTAGGCTCCTAATCCGACAATAAGTCGAGTGGTTGTCCCCCTCATCGTTTGTACTTTATTTATTTTATGAAATAAAATTCCAGATGCCACTTTGGTTCCTAAAAATATAATAAAAAATAAGCTCTAATTTGAACTTGGTATCATGGTTGACCCTCTTACATTCTTCCTTTCAGTCGGGCTACTCAACAACGACATTGCGAGTATTGAAATTTCACTTGCACCAAATATTTAACCACATCGGTCGCGTTGCTGAAACGTAATTTGAGGTGGGTCTCTCTTAAGCATCGAATACAAGAGTGGTACCGGAGACTGCTCACAATTGAAGTTGTGCTTGCAAGTTTGAGATTTTGGAGAAATGGAAAGGGAGAGAAGTGGGAGGGGCGGTGGGGAAGAGATAATTATGTTTTGGGGTTTGGGGTAATATGGGTACTGGAAGGGATGAAGAAGGGGGGATTAAAGGTTAAAGCTGAGTTCAAAATATAATGATACTCCAATTTAACCTTAAATATCTTGCATGTGTGTTACCCCATGACAACTTAAGTTCAAAATATAATGATATTCCTATTTAACCTTAAAAATCTTGCATGTGTGTTACCCCATGACAACTTAAAGCAAAAAAATAGATATCGTATGCTATAGTGATTACAAGTGCATCTAAAATTATTTTACGCTACATATGCTATAAAAATGAGTTGTGTGATTAAAACCACGCATCCTCATTAGTTCAGTGATCTTGGATGCAATTATTCCTACTTTTTGTGATTCTCAAACAAACTTAAACCTTGCTTGAATAACATATCCAATAGTTCAGTGATCTTGGATGCAATTTTTTTCTACTTTTTGTGATTCTCAAACAAGCCTAAACCTTGCTCGAATACCATATCCACTTGCTTCCTCAAAATACTAATATGTTGTTGTATTTTTTTTGTTTTCTATAATTTAATTGATTAAATTTTGCTATGAGAAAATATTTGTGTTATCAATTTGTGTAAGTCACTCTTTTACATATAATCCAAACAAACCAACTAATGCACACCCTTCAAATTGTGTTAATCAAGTTATTTATATCATGGTCTACTTTTTCAATATTTGTAATTAATTGATTTACTATGCCCCGTCGAGTATCGGCAGGTTACAAACTAGTTTACTTTAATATGAGAATTAATGAGATATTATATAAATTTAAAAGTATACTCCCTCCGTCCTATTTGAAGCTTCACCAATTACCCAAATGGGTGTCCCGTTAAAAGCCTCACCATTTCCTAAAATGGAAAAAAATATAGGCCCCACTTGTCATACCCACTCACTTCTTCCTTTCACATACTTAAATTATGGGGCCCACTTGTCATACCCACTAACTTTCTCTTCTCACATATTTAAATTGTAGGCCCCACATGTCATACCCACTAACTTATTCCCTCTCACAATCCTTTTTACACTCATTGTAGACACCCCATTTTGAACTCACATTTATGATTACACTACTCTCGTGTCTCGCCTTTGTGATTGGATGAAAACTCGTTAGTTTTGTCATGTTTCATTAAGTTTCTAACTGACTCCATTAGTCAGGGGCTAAACTGAACAACAGAACTATAAACAAGGGCAAAACAGTACTTCTGTACTGGATGCCTCGTACGAGACATTGGATGTCTCGTACGAGACATCTCCCCTGTCTGCGGGTTTAATCAGTTTCCTCCTCCGTTTCGATCTCTTTCTTGGCCAAATCTCTTCTAATCCGGTTGATATCAATTAGGAGACTTCCTGGAGGTTTCCTATTGATCTCCTTACCTAATTCAACCTCTCTACTTGCTCCCCAAGTCTCCTAAACCCATAAATACAAGGGTTCTCACCCTTGTATTTCCTAATCGCCATTTAATCACTAATCACCTCCAAATCAACCTCTAATCAGTCTCTCCCAAAAGAATCCCGTTTTTATTCCTTCCTCACACCAAAACACCACCAAAAACCCTTCTTTTCAAGCCAAAGTCATCACAAAACTCTTGGATCATCAAGGCCTTAGTCAAGACCATCAATTGGAATCTCAAGAACGCTTTAGGTAAACTCCTACGCTTTTAATCTCTACTTCTCATCTCATTCTTTGTTTTAGAGTAGTGTAATCCCATCAAAAGGATCAGCCTAGAGCCTCTCCAATCCATGGAGATGGTCTCGAAGCACATGATCCGACATTCCAATAATTAAGAAATTAATTATTGGCTTTATTTGCTTTAATTGTTTATTTACTATTTGATTAAAAACACCTAAGCAAGACCGATCCTAGATCGGGTGGATTGGGTGCTCCTTGACTTTCCCAATCCATAACTTAACCCCCGAACTCAAGAATCTCACGGTCCGTGTTCCGTTCAACAACATGGTGGCGACTCTCAAATCAAAGATAAAGCGAGGAATCAACGAATCTATTTCTCGGGTGCAAACACTCATCACTTGCCATAATTTGCGTGCCATCACCAAAATGGTGAAGCTTCAAATGGGACAGAGTGAGTATACTAAGTGAGAAAGAAGTTGTGAGTTTATTGATTTGAGAGTAAGATTCACAATTTAGTGTTTGAGTTGAGCATGACAAGTGGAATAGGCAATGCTAGAGGCAAAAAACAAGATGAATACAAAATGAAGTAGCTATATTTTATTGGTTACATCGATTGTGGACTTGCAGCACTCTAATTAAAAGAATGAATAAAATCATGACACATCATTTTGTGAACCCAAATTTGTGGCACTTTTTGTGACTTTATATTTATCCAAATAAAAAAGGAATGAAGGATGAACATTTTTTAAAACGTGGAGGCGAGATCTCCTGTACCACTTAGTATACCACACTTTGAGACCACTTATAATCCAATTGCTCATATACTCCCTCCGTCCCAACACACGTAAGACTTATTTCCCTTTTAAGCCGTTCCAGAACAATTGAGACCGCCCAAAATGAAAATGTTTTAATATATTATATTCAACCAACCTCACCATTTAACCCCACTCATTATCTCTCTTCATTTTTTACCACTCATTTTATTCAACCAACACTACTATTTACCCCACTCAATCTCTCTTCATTTTTTTACCACACAGTCACTTTTAAGCCGTTCCAATATCTATAACTGTTAGCCTTTAGACCATGACAGGGTAAGTGGTAAAAAGTGGAGATGAGATCTCGTGTAACTTGATGTATCACACTCTGTATCACCTATAATCCAACTGCTCATATATATTTAAACAATTTTACCACAATTCAATATCTATAACTGTGAGCCGTTAAATTATGAGTGGTACATGGTGTGAACCTGTGATACATAAAATATCTCAACAAAAAGAATAATTAAATAAAAGTGATGTTATCATAATCAAGTATTTTTATGATTTTTTTTACACACAACAAAACCTCATTTGTCGTATGTAGTCCCTCACCTCCACACCTAACCACAATCAGCGCAGTCAAACCCCACTGTCATCTACTTGAAGAACCCTATTCAAGTCTTCATTAGTTCATTTCTCACGCTTCTCCTTCCCTTTTTGGTTTTGCTTTTGGTGATTAAAATTCACCCTTTTCAACAATAAGAATCGTTTGTTCGTGCTAATTATTATCTCTGTCCTTAAATGAATGTCCAAATTTTATTTTAAGGGACATTGAAAATAATATAAAAACTCAGTTATCTTCATTAAATTTAAAAGATTGATATTGATGTCACTTATGGAGCCAATTTTCATTTTTAAACGTGGGTAAGAATTTTTACATACAAAACATTTTAATTTAATAACTAAAATGGTGAAGCTTCAAATGGGACGGTGGGAGTATACTAAGTGAGAAAGAAATTGTGAGTATATTGATTTGAGAGTAAGATTCACAATTTAGTGTTTGAGTTGAGCATGACAAGTGGAATAGGCAATGCTAGAGGCAAAAAACAAGATGAATACAAAATGAAGTAGCTATATTTTATTGGTTACATCGATTGTGGACTTGCCACACTCTAATTAAAAGAATGAATAAAATCATGACACATCATTTTGTGAACCAAAATTTGTGGCACTTTTTGTGACTTTATATTTATCCAAATAAAAAAGGAATGAAGGATGAACATTTTTTAAAACGTGGAGGCGAGATCTCTCCTGTACCACTTAGTATACCACACTTTGAGACCACTTATAATCCAATTGCTCATATACTCCCTCCGTCCCAACACACGTAGGACTTCTTTCCCTTTTAAGCCGTTCCAGAACAATTGAGACCGCCCAAAATGAAAATGTTTTAATATATTATATTCAACCAACCTCACCATTTAACCCCACTCATTCTCTCTCTTCATTTTTCACCACTCATTTTATTCAGCCAACACTACTATTTACCCCACTCATTCTCTCTCTCTTCATTTTTTTACCACACAATCACTTTTAAGCCGTCCCAATATCTATAACTGTGAGCCTTTAGACCATGACAGGGTAAGTGGTAAAAAGTGGAGATGAGATCTCGTGTAACTTGATGTATCACACTCTGTATCACCTATAATCCAACTGCTCATATATATTTAAACAATTTTACCACAATTCAATATCTATAACTGTGAGCCGTTAAATTATGAGTGGTACATGGTGTGAACCTGTGATACATAAAAAAATCTCAACAAAAAGAATAATTAAATAAAAGTGATGTTATCATAATCAAGTATTTATATGATTTTTTCACACACAACAAAACCTCATTTGTCGTATATAGTCCCTCACCTCCCCACCTAACCACAATCAGCCCAGTCAAACACCACTGTCATCTACTTGAAGAACCCTATTCAATTCTTCATTAGTTCATTTCTCACGCTTCTCCTTCCCTTTTTGGTTTTGCTTTTGGTGATAAAAATTCACCCTTTTCAACAATAAGAATCGTTTGTTCGTGCTAATTACTACCTCTGTCCTTAAATGAGTATTCATATTTTATTTTAAGGGACATTGAAAATAATATAAAAACTCAGTTATCTTCATTAAATTTAAAAAATTGATATTGATGTCACTTGTGGAGCCAATTTTCATTTTTAAACGTGGGTAAGAATTTTTACATACAAAACATTTTAATTTAATAACTAAATTTATTTTAAAGGGAGTAAACTTTTAATATAATGTTATTTTTAGTACAAATGAGTGGGGGGATGGGCAAAAATATTACTAGTACTTTAAAGGTAAAGGCAATATTTTTAAACTTTGCAAGCGCCAAATTTATGCATTTTTAAAACAAAGGGCAACTGCATCGTTGTCTCTTAGACTTTCCCCCTTAATAATTGATGCAATATTAAAATATTAACAATGTGAACATTTTAAGGTAGTTTTTTTTTCTTCATAGACTAGTTGTCAAATTTTATTCAAGTTGACTTCAAATTTAAGTAACACCCTTCCTTTAACGTGTAGAGAGTTTTCACAGAAAATGCAATGTTTGTCATCCTTTCTCATTTCGCATAATGTTCTCCTTTACTACAAGTACAAGCTCCATTTTATTTTCAATTTTTTAAATCTTATTACTATGAATATCCTTTTTTTTTTTGAAAAATATCTGTTTCTAAATATTTTTACTATTTTTTAACTAATTATTTGTATTTACAAAATTAAAATTTTTAAAAAGTAGAACAAGACTATTTATGTATCCTTACAATTTTATTACTTGAAAAAAGTAACATTTTCAAAATGTATTGCATATAAATATTGACTATTCACTTGGAGACCAAGTTTTACTCTTGATGCTAATTTACTGAAAATTGTTGTTTGAAACAAAGTGACATAATACCAATTACACCATCTACTCCAAAATATTTGTTATATTTGAATTAAATTTTTGGGTCTAAAATAATTATCGCTTGTAAATATTATTCAAATTACTCCCTTTACTACATTAAAACAATTATTGCAATACAATATTTTACTGAGCGAACTAATGTGGCTAAGAGAAATAAATAATAAGAGTATAATATTTAATACTTTGTTTATTAAAATATACTCTTTCCGTCTCGAGTATATGTCCACCCTTTCATTTGCATGGAGATTAAGAAATGGTGATAGTAATGTAAGTGTTGTGAGTATGAAAAGTAAAGTATGAAAAAGAATGAGTGGGAGGAATAGTAATTTGATTGATATTGTGAATATAAAAGTAAAGTAAAAGAGATAATGAGTGGGAGGTTTTTTTTTTTATTAATTGATAATGTCATGAAGGCTACAACTGGACTTATTTTTTTATTTTTTATTACTCCCTCCGTCCCAGAGTAAGAGTCCTACCCCCAAATCTCACGCTTATTAAGAAAAATGCTTAAAGATGAATAAACAATTGCAAGTGGGTAGAAATCAGAAGAGGGAGAGTGTAAAATTACATTCTACTCCTATAGACCAAGACACACAAGGAGAGGTTTTTCTGTAAATATATCAACTTTATAATGGCATATGTATAAAAGACACTATTCAAATTTTGCCATTTTAGGAATATGACTCTTACTCTGGGACAGACTAAAAAGGAAAATAAATATATCAACTTTATAATGGCATATGTATAAAAGACACTATTCAAATTTTGCCATTTTAGGAATAGGACTCTTACTCTGGGACAGACTAAAAAAGAAAATAGGACTCTTACTCTGGGATGTAGGGAGTAATTGATAATGTCATGAAGGCTACAACTGGACTTATAAGTAAACTAATACAAATCTCCCTAACAGGATTTGAACTCGTGACCTCCGCATGAGAAGCTAACACCGGATACCACTTGAGCTAAAGCTCTTTGGTTAAGAAATTGACATATACTCTGAAACAGATTAAAAAAAAAGGTGGACATATATTATATTATGTGACAAAGAAAGTAACAATAATTGTTTTTTTTTTTAATTAAAACTCGAAAAGAAGTGACAAAGCAGCAACAATTTGGCCGGGAGGGGAGTAGCATTTTAGTATCAACATTTTGTTAGTCCCTGACCCTTTTGTTAACCTTAATTAAAAAATTTATGCTTACGGTATTCATTAGTTAAACTCGTTTATTTGCTAATAAATAAATAAATAAATAAATAATAATGACTCGTTTATTAATTTTATAAAAATAAGTAATGAGTTGGTTTATTTTTAAGTCGACAATACTTGGGCAAGACTGGCAAGTGGTAATATTATTAAGGAAAAACTGCAGATATAGTACCTGAACTATTGGAGTTATTTTGGATTTGGTACCTGGACTCTCATTTTTTGCACCCGTCATAACCAAACTCTAATTTTTATTGTATCCGTCATACCTACCACTAACGACATCCATTTTTTTCAGTTAAGTCATCATGTGACCATACATGTGATCAATTTTGTAGGGGTAAAATAGGAAACCTATGTAAAACGAAAATATCTCCACCCTTTCTCCTTCATCTTCTACCCTTCTCCTTCATCTTCTTCACCTTTCAATGGCTACTCCCTCCACCCAATACCATCTTTAGCTTGGTTCCTAATGGAAAGCCCCACAATCTGGCTCACCCTCCTCCTCTTCCCCTCCGGCCAACACAAATCCAACCCAAATCTGACTAATCCGATTTGAAAATCAAAATCACTCATAACATTTGGGTTTTTTCTTCAAATATTTGAATCTTTGAATTTCGACTCTGGGTTTTTTTCCCTCAAACCCAGATCTGGGTTTTTTCTTGAAACTTCAAATCTGGTCGCCATGGACTCAAAACCGTCGTCGCCGACGGAACGAACTGCGACATCAATTTCTTCGAATGATTTCTCAAGCAATTTCTTCAAACGAGTGTTGCCTTGATCTGGGTTTTTTTCTCTTGACCTTGATTTCTTGACTTCGCTGATGAACTGGCTGGATTTGGATATTTTTTTGGACTCGGTCCGGCGTTTGTCACCGGAGCTTTGATTTTCTGGCAGGATAAAACTAGTCGGAGAAGACGTTGATGATTTGTTGGAATTTTCTCACTCCTCAACCTAGCTTCTTGAATTTCTAGTCATTTGATTTTTGTCAAATCAATTGCCTATTTTTCTTTTCATTTTTCTCTTTATGGGGAAAATCTGGGAATTTTTCTCCAGATTAATCTAGTTGTGTAGGTGTTGGGTTGAATAGGATTTTTCTGGGTAGGTGATGCTTGTAGTGGTGTTTTTGTTGGCGGTGGTGGCCGGTTGAAAATGGCAGTGGTGGTGGCGTTGATGGTGGAAATGGTGGGACAACCTTGATTTCTTACGTTATTTGTCTTCCTATTTTACCCCTGCAAAATTGATCACGTGTATGGTCACATGATGACTTAACTGAGAAAAATGGATGTCGTTAGTGGTAGGTATGAGGGATACAGTAAAAATTAGAGTTTGGGTATGACGGGTGCAAAAAATGAGAGTCCAGGTACCAAATCCAAAATAACCCAATAGTTCAGGTACTATATTTGCAGTTTTTCCTATTCTTAATTAATTTTAGAAAAAAATAACAATGTGAAGCAAGGCTGGCACAGTTACTCATACAGTTGACCGGACGGCTGGTGATGGGGAGATGTTCTTCCTCCACACCCAATAAGGTTCACACATGCGATTGTTGTTCTACCTCTTAAATCTTCTTCTTCTTCTTCCTTTTCTCTGCTCAGATCCTTTCTAAATATTTCAGGTACTTTTTCCTTTTTAATTTATAAAGCTTTTTGCATTTCCAATTTTATGCTTTATCTTCCATCAATTGCTCTTTCTTGTTTTTGATGGAACTCCATTTCATACTCCTGCACTAGGTTTTGTTAATTCATAATTAGGAATTCTGTTTGATACTTGCTGTTTCGGTTTTTTCTGTTTGACCCTTTTTTAGTGCTCCCCACCTGTTTCATATATTGTCCAGCAGAAGAAAGCAAAGAGGGTCTCCCCCCCCCCCCTCCCTCTCTCTCAGTTTTCTTGATTTAAATCCCTAGCATTGACTAAGAACTCATCAAATCGTTATACAAAGTAATCTTTTTTATCAAGAGTACGATGAAAATATTATTAAATTTCTTAGAGAGAGGTTTTGAGTTTGTTTTAAGTGTTGTTTGGTATGTATGCACGACAATACTTTTGCAAGACTGGCAAGTGGTAATATTCTTAATTAATTTTAGAAAAATAACAATATGAAGCAAGGCTGGCACAGTTACTCATACACAGTTGACCGGACGGCTGGTGATGGGGATATGTTCTTCCTCCACACCCAATAAGGTTCACACATGCGATTGTTGTTCTACCTCTTAAATCTTCTTCTTCTTCTTCTTCTTCTTCTTCTTCTTCTTCTTCTTCTTCCTTTTCTCTGCTCAGATCCTTTCTAAATATTTCAGGTACTTTTTCCTTTTTAATTTATATAGTTTTTTGCATTTCCAGTCGAGTTTATGCTTTATCTTCCATCAATTGCTCTTTCTTGTTTTTGATAGAACTCCATTTCATACTCCTGCACTATGTTTTCTTAATTCATACTTAGGAATTATGTTTGATTCTTGCTGTTTGGTGTTTTTCTGTTTGACCCTTATTTAGTGCTCCCCACCTGTTTGATATATTGTCCAACAGAAGAAAGCAAAGAGGGTCGAGGGTCTCTCCCCCTCAGTTTTCTTGATTTAAATCCCTAGTATTGACTAACAACTCATCAAATCGTTTTTTACAAAGTAATCTTTCTTATCAAGAGTACAATAAAAATGCTATGTTAGATTTCTTAGAGAGAGGTTTTGACTTTTGAGTTTGTTTTAAGTGTTGTTTGGGATCCGAAAACTCGTTGAACAAAGTTATGTGTTCTCTTTTTTGGAATGTGTTAGAATTGATAAGCAAAGCAGAGAGAATTGAAAATCATCCTGTTGGGAAATTTCCATCTTAGATTCAACAATGAACTGTACATTCCTTATATACAAAAGAGGAAAGCTATTCTAACACAACTCTCCAACCTACACCACTAACAACTAACTGACTAACTACATTTTATATTGAACATATTTTGGTAAATCTGCAACCTATCGTGTTTATGTATAATATTCATGTTTTAGACCATAACATTAGTCGATTAGAGATAACTGTTAAACACCTAAAGGGCCTATACAAATGTTTTGGATTCGTAAGTTTGACAGGGGGTTGTACTCTACATTCAAATGTCCCTTTATTGTTCGTACTTGGAAGTTAATTTCAAAACCCCTGCTAATCTATTGGAACCGGTGTATGGTTATTTCCGTAGCTAGTTGAAAGAGATGATTTCTAATTCCTTCCATTTTTTACTGATTGAAATTGATTTGCAGTTTGATTTTCTCTATTTCATTTATTTATGATTTTTTTTTTTTCTAAATTATCACCACCACTACCCATCTCGTCCCCTCTCCTTAGATTCTTCCTTGCATTAAAAGCTGCATAGTGTTTTGAGAGGAAACCTCTCTAGTACTAAAACTATAGATGAATTAGGACATTTTCTTAGTACTTATCCCTATACACTTCTAAAAATGTTAATGATAGGAGGACAATCTATCTAAATGGCCCGTGTATAATTTGTCTTTTATGGGATATGTCCCTGTACTTAAAACTTGAAAAAAAATTCATCCTTGTACAATTTAAGTATATATAATTTGAACATTTTGACGAGTCTATACGACGGTTCATGTTAGCCAACCCCACATAATTTCGGGAGTAAGGCCTTGTTGTTGTTGCGGTTCTGTGATTTGAAGATTCAAATTGCTGAGTTCATATTTATTTGGGGCAAATTCGTATACGCACTGTCTTTTATTTAAGAAATAAGAAATAAGAAGTAATAAATGTATTTATACTCGTTTGGGAAGTCATACTTTCCTGTACGTGAATAATTAAATCGAAAATTGGAAATAACCAATCAGTCACTGTACGTTTCAATGTGATTGCCATTTTATCCCACGAAATATCATATTAACTGTATATGACATGACTTAACTGTTCAAAATAATAGATTTGGACGAAATGACTAATCACACTTAATTAAAAAGTGCAAGAATGTAATTTTTCTTGCTAATTTTTGTAGAGGGACAAACCTGCAAAAGGAAAATAGTGTAGGGACCATTAGGGTAGTATCCTAATGTTGAATAAATAACAATTTTATTGCACATAGATAATTAGATTTCCATAAAATTACGGTCACAGTTCAAGTCAGTTGAACATCAAACTCATACTATGACCCAAGGTGGACCCATGTGTTGTGTAGTGGGTGGATGTGAACCCACTAATAAAAACTGTTGTAGTGGTAGGTGCTTTTGTTTATTACCTTCTCACTATTGTTTTTAATTTGTGAGTCCATTTTTTGTATCCTTGATCCGCCACTGGGTAAGGCTATCTTTCCAGAAAAGGGGGCATATAGATAGATTTGCACCGACATAAATTAATCTTCTATTACTATATACTAAATTAGAAACCGCTGACATCAGCGGTGTCATGTGTCAACACGTTAAAAATTTCCCCTCCAAAATCACTAGATGACATCGTCTCTCATTTATTAAATCAATTAATTAATTAAATTATAATTATTTACTTTAAATATTTATCTTTACATTAATTGCTTTTAATAATGTAGTATTAAATTCACTCTTTCTTATTTGAATTTAATGATCCTACAACATCCTCTCTCTCTCCCTTCCACATATTTTTTTTTTTTTTTTTTTTTTATTCCCTCCCTATTTTTCTCTACTTATTTCTTGCAACAATTTCCTATAATACATGCTTAAATGAGATTATAGTATGAAGATAACATAAAAATAGTTGGCAAATATTTTTGAGATGGAATATTCAAAATTAGTTTCTAAAATACGAAATTGAGAAAACTATATTCAACTTTGTCCTCACATCTCGATTTCTCAAAAGTAAATAAATCTTATTGCTTTAGTTTTCAAACATAATTCTTTTTAGTTAGATTTAATTGGTAATATAGTTAATTTAATTTCTTTAATAAACCTAAATTTTGAATAACCGTGCATCGCACGAGCATTAATCTTAAGAAAGAGAGTAACATCAAGGCTGCATAAGATTTGTTAAACACCCATCCCCCCCTCCACCCAACACTTGATACACACATCTTGGGTCTTTATTTATGGCAAGGTGGTATTTGGATCAAAATGTGTTTTCTTTTTGTTACTGTGCATTATGCTTAATTCTATAGCTATGCTTTTTATTTCCAAAAAATATACTCCATTCATTCCACAATAAATGTCCCATTTGACTTGTCAACGTCTTAAGGAATGTGTCTTACTTGATTGTGCATTGCTTCTACGAAGGTAAAATTGCACTTAGACTCTTTTCTTATTAAGAAACGTGACATTTATTTGGGGCCAAACTAAAATGGAAAGGACATAAATATTGGACGAAGGTAGAAGTAATTATTAAAATTTCCACTAAGATTAGTACGCGGCATAACACGCTGCAAGAAATGTCTGGTTTTACTTATTTGCCATGTTGGAACGTAGGTTTTGTTTTCTTTTGCGTTTCAACATCGCAAATTGATTTCTTTGTCTAATCTGGGATTAGTTTTCATTGTTTGCTTATACAGTTTCATTCCACCTTTTGTGAAGCCAGGAAGAAGTGAGAAATGGGCGAGACAGCTCAAAATGCTCTTATCCAGAAACTGATCGATGGCCTGGTGAACGTAATTGTGAAAGAGTGCACCTATGTTTACAAATTCCAGAACAATGTTGACGATGTGGAAGTTAAAGTTGCGGAACTACTTAGTGTGAAAGGTGATGTGGAACAAGAGGTTGCTGCGGCCAGTAGGGGAGCAAAAGTCATTGGAGGAAATATCACGTGGTGGAAGAATGAAGTCTCTAAGATCAAGGACAAGTCTGATAAAGTACTTACGGGAGCAGACAAAGTAAAAAACGGATTCTTGAAAGGCCGCCTGAATGTGCCCCAGCGGTTCTTGTTGAGCAGGAGAGCCGCCCAACTGAATGCAGAAATTGCTAAAGTTCTTGCTGAAGGACGGAAACACGCTAAGCTGGATCATGGTTCAGTTCCTGTAGGGCTACTGCCTGCTGCAAGTTTACCTACTGAATATTTGCCATCCAGGATTACTTTAATGGAGCAAGTTATGAAGGCTCTATCGAATGATGAAATCTACATGATTGGTATTTGTGGCATGGCTGGTGTGGGAAAAACAAGGTTGGCTGATGAAGTCAAAGGGAGAGTTATAGAAAATAAAATGTTTGATGCTGCGGTGAAGATTGACGTGTCCCAAGTTCCAAACATAGCAGACATTCAAGGCGTGCTTGCTCATAGTTTGGGTTTGGAACTGACCGAGCCTGATGAAGATGGAAGGGCGCGGAAGCTTCTCAGCAGACTGACAGATGGTTCCAAGAATCTTATTATATTGGACCACATCTGGGACAAAGTCGAGCTCCATAGAATTGGGCTTCCTTTGCAGGGTGAGGAAAAAGGGTGCAAAGTTGTATTTACAACGCAAAATACTAACCTGCCTTGGATTATGAAAGCGGAGAAAGTTGAGGTATTACCGCTAGTCCCTCGTGAGGCTCGGAGTCTTTTTAAGAAGATGGCTAGGAAATATGAAGAAGATATTGCAGACGAAGTTGCAGATGAATGTGGAGGTTTACCTCTTGCGATTGATGCTGTAGCCAGCGCATTAGGTAACAAAAGCCGTGACATTTGGGAGAGTGCACTTAATCAGCTAAGGGAGTCGACTGCCACAAAGGAATTTAAGATGGAAGAGCTTGTAGCCTCGCGCATAAAATTGAGCTACGATCTTCTGGGAAACAGTGAGCCTGAAGCCCAACCATTACTTCTGCTGTGCTGTTTGTTTCCAGACGGAGCTGATATTCCTCATCAAAAGTTGGTTAGATATGTCCAGGGACTAAAGTTGCTTAAATCTTCTGATAACCTGGTGAATACATCAACCAGGGTGTTCAAATTGCTCGATGATCTGAAGGGCCATTCTTTACTCTTACGTGGTGAGAAAGAGATGACCGTGAAGATGAATCACGTCGTTCGTGATGTCTGCTTGTCTATTTCATCGGAAGAAGATAAGAACAGGTTTAAGGTCAAACATAAGCCCAAGTTGATGCAGTGGCCAGCCGATGAGGAACAACGACCTTACACCGGCATATCCCTCACATTTGATGACCGGATGCAGAAGCTCCCTGATGGCCTAGTTTATCCTGATCTAACACTTTTACAGCTGCAATTCCATTGTGATTCCTTAAACATGCCAGTTGACTTTTTTAATGGGATGAAAGATGTCAGAGTTCTTGATTTTAAGCGGATGACATTGTGGGGTAAGTTCATCCAGATTGATGCACTGCCCCAATACTTCAGTTCTTGACAAACCTACGGACATTGTGCATAGAGTTCTGTGACTTAAGTGTTGGGGACTTATCCCTAATTGGAAGCCTAAGGCTCCTGGAGGTTCTCAGTTTCTTTTCCTCTAAACTGGTTAACCTGCCTCTTGAAATTCAGCAACTTACTAATCTAAAGTTGCTAGATTTGAGGTGTGCGGATGGCCCACAAATCATTCCAAGCAACTTGCTTCCATCCTTGGTGAAGCTAGAATATTTGTACCTTGGGAATTATGACTCTTGGTCAAGGGGGACGGAGGGAAGTGTCCAAGGACAGGGTGTGAAGATTACAGAATTATCCTCATTGTCCCTTCTAAAGGTCTTACAAGTTCGGGTCAAAGACCCACGGGTTCTTCTGGAGTTGAACGAGGAATCCTTGTTTAGGGGACTGAGAAGATTTCAGATAGCAGCCATTCGGAAAAAAATAAGTTTTCGTGAGTATGAGATTGGAAAAAGTATTACATTTGACGGAATGGATTGGAGCAAGTTCTTAGATGCCAATATTTCTTTGTTACTGAGTACTACAGAAAGCCTCACATTAAAGGCTACCAGTTTCAAAAATCTCTTCGGCGTGTGTCCAAAACTGCAGAGTCTCGAGCTGTATGGGGGTGATGAGGTCGGATTTATTATGGACGAAGGAGATTCTGCAGATGCCTTAAATAAATTGAAGCGCATGGAAATTCAATCTATGGATGAGCTCCAGGCTATATGCAAAGGAGATCTTCCTCCAAAATCATTGACAAACTTAGAAACTGTAAAGCTAGATAGCTTACCTGAATTGACACAGTTATGGAGTGCTCCCATTGATTCTGGATGCCTAGGCAACCTCAAAGTTCTTGAAATGAGCTACTGTGAGGCAATAACTTGCATGTTTCCATTCTCTGTAGCTAAAGGCCTGGTACGACTAGAAAGGCTAGATATAAAGGGGTGTGATTCATTGGCGTGGATTGTTTCCAAAGGAGAAGGCGGGGTTGCTGAAAAGATTGTGTTCCAAAAATTAAATTTCATTTCACTTGATGAATTGCCGAATTTTATGAGCTTCTATCCTGATTCGGGTGTGAAGACTTCTACTGAGATTAGTGCAAATGTGGAAGAGAATCCGTTTGCAAGTGAAAGGGCAGCAGACGGTACAACGCAGTGTTGTTGGGGGTTCACTCGAAAGGCACAAGTTCCTAGCACCAGAGAGTCTCCTGTGACTGAAGCCCTTCCCCCCAACTTTGAAGACTTCGAGCAGGAAGCTACAGTGCTTTCAGAAGTTGATATCGAAATTACTGCAGAGCAGCCTCTCTTCAACCAACTGGTATGTTCATCTTTACACTTGAAAACAGATTGTGATCTCAAGAATAACATTTGCATTTTTAGTATGTGCATTCACTTGTCATTTATAAAAAAGTATATATGCTTGTTAAACATTTTCCTTCTAAGCTTTAGATTTCAGTTTTCGATTTCGTAGAACCATATAATGATACTTGTTTAGTCCTTTTGCACCCAGTGTTAATATTTTTATTGTTGTTATTATTATTGTTATTTATAATAATAGCCATAATAATCTCTATATATATAAAGCCAACAAAGTCTACCATTTTTGGCAACTATTCCATCGCATGGCTAAATATGGAAACTTGGACAATTTGTCCTTTTCTGCTAGTCAATCACGTGAGTGGTTAATATCTTAGAGATAAAATTTTGACAAGTGTCCATTTTGTGGTAAAAGATTATTGGTTTTCCCAATAAAGCAGATGAATATTCTAGGAAGATTCTCCGTTTTGTCCGTTTTTCATTTTTTACATAGTCATGGGTGGGGGATTGTAATTTACAAAATAAAAATTTTAAAATGCTTTAACACGTTGGGCACTGTAGTCTACTCATGTGTGTGCTTCCATTGGTTGTTTATGTCGGTGGGTGAGCTGTGAGCATCAATTCAAAATTTTCTCTTTCAGAAAGCTCTCCATTTGTGTATATAAAGGTGGTCTCTTCCCAAAAGTTTTGCATTTTTTTCATTTATGTTCCTTCAATATAGAATATGGCTCCTCTTTTCAAATTGATCCGCGAACTAGATGCTTCCCAATTCACCCAGGCAATCAAAGTGAGACTCAATTAGAAAATATTAGAAAACAAAGATACTACCAAACCAATAAAAGAACCTAATTTTACTGCTAAGTAAAATTACTCAATCAATAGAAAAAAAATTATTCCATCTCTCAGTCTCAAATTCAATGCCCAATTTTTTTTTTTAATTTGATTTCGGAAAAAAAAAACACAAAAAAACTTTAACTTAAATTTTAATTGGTGCAACATCTAAAAATCCGGACATTAATTTTTATTTAGGACAGAGACGGAGAGTGCTTTATTTGCAATCTTATCATATACGGAGTATATAAGGTAAAAAACATAATGATATTCATAGTGAAAAGTATATGTTTCAAGGTGAAAGTTTTTTTTTTTTTTTTTTTTTTAAAGATCATACCTTTTTTCGAAATAGTTATGTGGAAAAATATATACTCCTTAGATAAAAATTACTTATTAAAATAAAATAATACTCCCTCCGTCCCAGAGTAAGAGTCCTACTTTCTATTTTGGTACGTCCCAAAGTAAGAGTCTCATTCCTAAAATGGCAATGAATCTTTACTATTCATCCCACTCATTCTCTCTCATACTTTACTTTTATACTCACAACACCAATCAACTTACTATTCCCTCCCACTCATTCTCTCTCTTACTTAACTTTTACACTCACAACACTTAAATCACTTCTATCATTTCTTAATCACCGTGCATTTGAGAGGTAAGACTCTTACTCTGGGACGGAGGTAGTATCATTTACTATGAATGTTAATCAGATTGTTTGTTTTGGGTAAAGTTTTTAAAACTAAAAAGTTAATTAGCCAGGAAAAAAAAAGGTGCCATTTTACCATAAGAATACGTCATTTACTATGATTAATTATATCGTTTCTAAACTATGGGTTGATATAGTATATGTAAATTAATTTTTTTGTTACTAATGATTTTGACTATTTCTTCATTTCATGATAAATAGTGTCAATATATTAAGAAAATGGTTAAGAATTGAGTATTCATATGTTCATAAAATATAGTGATCGTACCGGATCTGGATAAAATCATAAGAGCCTCCATAGTTGGTTCATCAGGACGAAGTACTTTGTTCTCCGATCTTCATCGCCCTTGCTGGTTTTTCCTAGGGAATTGAGGGTTTAAAGTGTTAGCATAGCATGTGATTTCAAATTTTTGTTATATTCGATTTCTCTCTTGGCAACGTTTTGAATTTTGGTAAGTTGTTTTTGATTGAAGTCGGATTTAGATTTTCCTCGATGGTTTTTCGGTGGGGGAAGATTAGGATGAATGATGTGGTCAACGTAGAGTTGTATTTGAATGGAATGGATGGAAGTGGGTGAGTGGCTAGGGTCTTTTTTAGGTCAGATCTTTAGAATCCCAAAGTTATGCATATGGAGACTACTTAAAAAGCCCTATTATCTGATTTGGGCTTCTTTTGGTTATTTGGGTTCGGTTAATATACTTATTGTGGTTTTTTGTTTTTAGTTTTTGGGTCTCCATGTACTATTTTTTGGCATTCATGTTGACTAGGTTATATTGGGTTGTTTCGATTGAATGCCAAAAATAAAAAATAAAATAAAAAAATACATTTTTTCACTGAAAATGTAAATCATTGATTTATTGATCTTAATGATTTTTTTCTTTATTATTATGATTTTTTTTAAGTGCGCCAATTTTAATTAATAAAGTACCACATTTATGTTATACAATATATGTTATTTTATGAATGATTTTGATTAACAGGATGCACATGGTTTTCTTAAAATAAAAACATATTGTCAGTAGATTTGTCAATGTATATGTGTTGTTTATTTATACATAATGTCAACTGTTGGGGAATTGAGGGGATCACCGCATCCACTAGCCCATACTAGCAGTCATCAATATGGAGAAGATAATCAACACATGAATAATAATATGAAAGAACAAGAACACCATGATTTGTTAACCCGGTTCACCACCCCCCTATGGCTACATCCGGAGACACCAAGCCAGGATATCACTATAATAATATATGGATTATTACAACATAGTACATGCACTCACCTAGATCTAGCATGGCTATTCTCCATGTAAAATCTCTCATACATATTATTTCACCTCTCCCAAAAACACACAAACAATATGACTATGGCCGGGTGGTAGGATCGCCCCCCATGGCTCTCCTAGGCCCCCGGCCCCCTCCTACACACTATTTTGTGTTCTATTTCTTGATATCCTAACTTTCTCCTACATAAAGTAAAGTGCTCGATATTATGGTGGTAGTCACAATATATTTATAGGGATACAAAACCTAATCCTGATCAAAACCTAATTTACCCGGAGTCCTTGAGACAGAAGGAGTATCATTAGAATAAGGGAATTAATATCCTTAACTAATAAGGAGATGAATTCCTTATTCATCACACCGATACACGCCAACTACGCAAAAACCGTCTGCCTCCCCGATAGAGTGGGCGGTCGCCCAGCCTCCTTGTGCGGCCGCTCAATCTCCTCAACTTTTGGCCCAGTTCAACTCAGGTTGTTTGGGCGGTCGCCCACCTCCTCTTTGGGTGGTCGCCCACTCCTCCTGAGTTGCGATCTGCTGCTCCGATTTCTCCACGGTTTTGATCTTCTCCTTGGTTTTGGCTCCAATCCCAACAATCTCCCACCTGGAGACATAAACCACCATTGTGACATGCTCCTATCATACTCCCACCAGAGTGATCCACCAAATATTTTACACCACCATTGTAACACCAAGCTCCTCATTGATGATGATAAGCCTCCACGCTCCTCCACCATGAACCTCCACGCTCAAGTAATAAGGCGAGTTGAAACCAAGCGACGCTTCAACCTCTCCGTGTTAGATTCTTCTTGCCTCCCCAAATCAACTTCTACCTTGATTTCTTTGCAAGACTAACTTCCCCTTCTCCCTCCTAGATCCACTCCCCTTGCAATGCTCCCCATGAAACTCGGACACACCTTGCTTCTTGCATTGTCTTCTTGTGGTCGTTTCTCGCTCTCTGTGAGGGCCACTTGACTCCCACCGCGTTGCAACTTTTTGAGTCACTCTCCCCCCTAACATGCCGTTTATTGATGTCTCTCCGTTTTACACCAATAGGCCGGTCTTCGCGCCTCTTGCTCCCACCCGGAACGAAATTGATGTTGTCGGTAGAGTACAACATCCTCCTTACCCCCATCCGTCGTTTGCGAGAAGTCCTCCTCTTCCCACGTGGTCTAACCGGCTTATACCACTCACCTTTGCATCGTCGGTTGCTTACGCAAGTGCCTGATGCATGCCTCCTCTTCTTTCATATTTTTCTCCAACCACCTTGACTGCCCCAAGATCCCTTGAACACCTCCTTATCCATCTTGATCTATGCATCTCCAAATCCCACCTCGAATCTCTGCGGATCTCATAAGAAACAAATGAACTATTCGGACTGTCTGATCTTCTGCACGATTGTGACCTATTTGGCACGCTCTTGCTTCAACCAGAAAACCCTAGCAGCTCTCAGATTTACCCTGCACGTCTTCCACACGAAGTAACTGCACTGCACGAAATCTGCACGTGCGCTGCACCAAGCCTGCACGTGCATTGCACGAATTCTGCACGTGCGCTGCATGAAAATCTGTTGTCGCTTTTCTTCACCTTGGATCTCTCCTAGATCTCAAACCAAAGCTCTTGTTACCAGTTGTTGGGGATTGAGGGGATCACCGCATCCACTAGCCCATACTAGCAGTCATCAATATGGAGAAGATAATCAACACATGAATAATAATATGAAAGAACAAGAACACCATGATTTGTTAACCCGGTTCACCACCCCCCTGTGGCTACATCCGGAGGCACCAAGCCAGGATATCACTATAATAATATATGGATTATTACAACATAGTACATGCACTCACCTAGATCTAGCATGGCTATTCTCCATGTAAAATCTCTCATACATATTATTTCACCTCTCCCAAGAACACACAAACAATATGACTATGGCCGGGTGGTAGGATCGCCCCCCATGGCTCTCCTAGGCCCCCGGCCCCCTCCTACACACTATTTTGTGTTCTCTTTCTTGATATCCTAACTTTCTCCTACACAAAGTAAAGTGCTCGATATTATGGTGGTAGTCACAATATATTTATAGGGATACAAAACTTAATCCTGATCAAAACCTAATTTACCCGGAGTCCTTGAGACAGAAGGAGTATCATTAGAATAAGGGAATTAATATCCTTAACTAATAAGGAGATGAATTCCTTATTCATCACACCGATACACGCCAACTACGCAAAAACCGTCTGCCTCCCCGATAGAGTGGGCGGTCGCCCAGCCTCCATGTGCGGCCGCTCAATCTCCTCAACTTTTGGCCCAGTTCAACTCAGGTTGTTTGGGCGGTCGCCCACCTCCTCTTTGGGCGGTCGCCCACTCCTCCTGAGTTGCGATCTGCTGCTCCGATTTCTCCACGGTTTTGATCTTCTCCTTGGTTTTGGCTCCAATCCCAACATCAACTATTCAAATTCTTATCATATCAAGTGTTAGTATATAGATAAAGATATGACATTGGTGATGCATGTTGTTGAAATAATATGATTTAAATGTAATGTACTGTTTTCACTTACAATGTATGAGGGAATGAAATTGGTGGGAAACTACTTTGACCAGTTGGTGTCGCTATTATTTCAACCTGTACGGGTACATATAATGGGTTAGTAAAATAATGATTAGGGAAGAGATTTGGAAAATAATATTGTATATGATGTGCCTGAAATGAAATTATGATTTAGTGAAGCGAATATATTATTGGATACTAAGATGCCATGAAGTTACAACTGTTATCCGAATTAACAAAATTGCTCGCAGTGTGATGATTGTACGGACAATGTCGTTTTTAAGGAAGTTTTTCATAATTTATAAACTTTATTTTCTTCATTTCCATATTTTTTTAATGTCAAATGAGAGTTAGTAACACCCCGTGCATCGCACGGGTGTAACACTAGTAATAATTAACGCTGTGTAATTAAATTTAGCCTTATGGACTGTAAACTAGTAAAACCCTAAGTATTATTTATGTGAAAGAGAGTGGTTCCTATCTTGTGTTTTCTTTCCCAAATGAGTCTCTCTCTCTCTCTCTTCTTCTTCTCTTTTTTTTTTTTTTTTTTTTTCTCTTCCCGGTAATGCATGGATATATTCATCTCGTGACAGTTTTTTCTTATCATAATCTATAAAGGTCCTGATTATGCTTCTTAAGTTTTCAAGCTTGTGGTTCTTTTTCCTTGAATGGAGTTTTCGCACCTGAAGAATTGGCTTTAAAAAAATCCCTTCCTGGATTACTAATTCAACCATGATTTGTGTTAGGTCGAATTGCCAAGCATGAACAAGCTTCTGATTGGTTCTTTGAACTACCTGGAGCATATAGTGGATGACCAAACGTCCGAGAAGTCAGTCTCGAAAATTAGAATCATGCATGTGGTTGGATGTGAAAAGCTGTTGAGTCTTGCAGCATCTGAATATTCCATAAGGTGCTTGCAAAATCTCGAGCAAGTTCATGTAAAGAAGTGCGAATCAATGCAAGCAATGTTTGACTTTGGGAAGCTTAATGTTGAGAACCCAAATGTCAATCCCATGCTCAATAAGCTTGAAACAGTCTCCCTGCAGAGTCTAAAAAACTTGAAGCACGTGTTCCGGATGGTTCCAGAAGGAACTCCTTGCTTTAAAAACCTTAAGTCTTTAGAGATCTCCAGTTGTGGCAGCTTGAATTATGTATTCTCAGTTTCTACAGCTAAAATGCTTGGGAATCTTCAAGACTTGAAAGTTAAAGGCTGTGATATG
This sequence comes from Campanula takesimana, assembly GCA_026119855.1. Taxonomy (NCBI): domain Eukaryota; kingdom Viridiplantae; phylum Streptophyta; class Magnoliopsida; order Asterales; family Campanulaceae; genus Campanula; species Campanula takesimana. Next base: position 38,189 of record JAOWBW010000847.1, read on the forward strand.
GTGGAAGAAATAATTGAAATTGAGAGAGACTGCAGAGAAGAGACGGATACAATTCAATTTTCCCATTTACGCATTCTACAACTCGACAATTTAGATTCTTTGACGTCATTCTCATCCGGGAACCATGATTTTGAATTCCCACAACTGCAAGATCTGCTCATCCGAGAATGTCCCAAAATGCACAAATTTAGCGGGGGGAAAGTGAGGGCCCGAAAATTGGATCATTTACGGGTGGGTGAGAATCGTGATCAGTGGGTCTCAATCAAGGATGGTCTTATTAACATAACTATACGACAACTAAATGGTGACAGGTATGCCTTTAGCATTACAACTCAATAGCTATTACTTTGAGAGCGTATGGTCTTAGGCTAGTTTACATTCAGTTGCAAGTGTAGGAGTTTTGGTTCCAAAACTAATTAGGCACTCTATTTTCTGGTGCAAAAACATGTGCAGGGCGGAGTTGGCTTCTTCGGAGATTCAAGAACTTTGAACAAGGCAATGTATCCTTTTAAGGTTCTCTCTCTCTCTCTCTCTCTCTCTCTCTCTCTCTCTCTCTCTCTTTTGTGTTACGGACTGTTTATTTGCCCATCAAACTGAGCTTTGCTTTGCTTACTCAAAAAAAGAAAGAAAAGAGAGAGAATATTGTTCCGGATACAGTTTTGACATTGGAGAAACGATTATTGCATACAAGATTAATGTGATTTTATTTGTTATTGTTTGATAGTAACTTATTTTCATCATTGTTACAGATTACCAATCCTCGTGTCCAGTCTTCATTATTAAGTCGTTGGAAGCATTGGCAGCAGCGTTGGGGGTCCCAAATCATCAGTTACCACTTGCCGATGACGATTGCTGTTGACTCTGGGAGCTTCCTCCCCTTATTACTCTTTGGTAGTTATTACCTTCTATCTTTTGTATGTGATGAGATGCAAATGAATGAATCGTTGACTTCTCTCAGATTGAATCTTCATTAAGTTTGTTTATGTTGGTTTATTAAAAACTTTGTTTGTATTGGTTTATTAAAACCTTAGTCACCGAGTCGACGGAATTTTATGTATAATTCTATTCGGATATGTATTTGATCATGGAGTGTTGTTAAATCATATTGATCATACTCTTAATTTTCATGGTTTTTCTGATAGTATTTGATCGTGTTGTTTAATCATTGATCATACTCTTAATTTTCAAGAAACTTGTCAGGAGCATTTCTTATGAATGACTTCAACCAGTAATCCCCAGATACAAGTTTGCACACAATTCTGGACCATGCTCCTTGATGATGTCTGAAATCCTCGGTACCGCGGTACCTAATCAGTCGGGAACGTTATGTTTGGATGCCTGGACGGACGAATGGAGGACATGCAAAATGAGCACTGTTAGGAGCGCAGGGTGACCCCGGGCGTTAGAGTCGGTATACGTATAGAGATGTACGTTAGGAGCGCAGGGTGACCCCGGATGAATGACCATTTTGAATTTGGTGCTCATTTTGAAAATGTTGATTTTTAATAGAAAAAAATCATGAACATTCTTGCTTTTCACTTTTAAATTTTAGTTTTGCGAAAATATTATGAACTCTGAAGATAAAAATGAAAAAATCATTTAGGGACCAAGTTTTCTGATGTCAAAGTTTCAAAAAATCATTCATTTTGGGACAAAAATGATCATTCAATATAGGACAGACGGAGTATATAATATGCTTGTGTAGAAGAGAGTATTAGAGTTGTACCTTTGAAGCTTATGAAAGGAGTCTGTATGTAAGATGAGGTGAATTTTGATCAAACATTAATTCTAATTTTATTATTCCATTTTTTTTAATACATCAAATATTGATTTATAAATAACAAAATGAGATTATCTTTCCAAAACGAGAAGATTGTTTATTGTACAAGAAAGACATAGCTTGGCACATGTCAACGGTGTTGTGGTCGTACCACGCCCCATATGTGAGTATGTGGCTTTAGTTTCTAAATCGGTAATTTCTTGGAAAATCTTGCATAAAGTCATACATTACATTTGTTTTCAAGTTGCAAGTATAGAAGTATACAAAGTACTACATCTGTCCTTAAATATCCTTAAATGAGTGTTCAAATTTTATTTTAAGGGACATAATTTTTATACAATTTGGTGGCAAAATTCATATATAAACGTGTATTTCTCTTCACAAACATTTAATTTACGCAAGTATAAAGAGACCAGTTAATTTTTTTTCGAAAAAAAACATTTAGGGACAGTTATTGTAACGCCCCGGAATTTGGACCCAACTTTACGGGCCCACAGTCCGTCCACGTCACCATTTACAATACTAAACCATAAGACTTTTATAAGACTAATCAAATTCATTAATTAAACACAGTCAAAAGATGACATCTAATACCCAACAAGCAATAAAGTCTTACAATTCCCAAATAACTGAAATAATCAACTAAAGCGTCTAGACTAATAATAATCAAAACCAATCTAAAAATTCTTTGAACATCTTCTAAATGCTCCAGAGACTGAGACTTCCATCCTATTTATTACCTGGAAGAAAAAGAGAATGAAAGGGGTGAGCGAACAAAAGCTCAGTAAGTTCATATACAACCCCTCCGGTTACTAAGGAGGAGTTGACCTGAAGGAATATCAACGAGTACAAATCAAAAAGGAATTTCAAACGCTTTCACAAAGTCTCCAAAACTTTTACAAATTTAACAAAATAGACTCGAGTGATTTAATTACCTACAACCGTCCCATACCGTTTGTAGATAACTAAATTACTCACAGATATTATGGAATTCCAAATGATGACAAATTGAAGCAAGTAGACTCGAATGATTTAATTATCTATAACCGTCCCATACCAGCTATAAATAAATAAATCACTCACAGATTTCAGAATTTCAAAGGACTGATAACTGAACAAAATAACTCGAGAAATCTAATCATTCACGACCGTCCCATACCAGCCGTAAATAACGAGACTTCTCACAGATACCAATAATCACATAAGTGGTCTAGTGACCTTTTCAAACCTAAATTCCCCGTAGGGACAAAAGCTCAGTAGAGCACACAAATACAAAGTGGTGATTCCGGAACACCTCACTACCCCTCTTGGGCAGTGAACTAAGGTTGCCTTTTTACAGGCCTAAATCAAATAAACCCCGTCGTAACGAGTTGTTTAACTTATGTGCTCATTGATAGGATACAAAATGTTTTCAAAAGCTTATCTCATCAAAACTCTTTTTATACGAAATACGAATTTCAAAAGCTCACAAAAAGGTTTCACGTATGGACAAACAAATGATACGAATTTAGCAAACGAATTAACAAAGGGCCAACAAAAGATACGAATTTAGCAAACGAAATAACAAAAGATTATCAAAGACGGTGACCGAGGGAGTCAATGCAAATACTGACACGATGTCAGTTTGACCGTATAAAAGAACGTACATCGCCAAAAATAATGCGGAAGCCTAATAACTGAAACGGTAATATAACGAAGCAATAACCTAAATGATGTACAATCCCTTACCTTAAAGCAACTGCAATATATATCTCTGGGTACGCCTTTACTGTTGCTTGCGAAAATCTAACAAAATAAAGTGTCTAAGTTAATAAGAATAAAACCACGCTCTACTCAAATAATATTGTAAAACTAATAAACTGCAATCCTCAAATTTCTTACTCGAAACACTGAATCAAAAACATCTTACACTTAATACTCCCCAAATGATATCATTGGTGCCTACTGTCCACTGGTGTATATTTTTATTTTTTTATTTTTTGTTTGACTTTTCAAACCGAACACCACTCACACGTCACTCCCACACACACACACACAAAAAAAAAACCTTCATGACCTTCCATGTAATCATCCCCTACAGTTAATTAATCTCTCAACATAATTAATATTAACCAAATTTGGGAAATACTATACATTAAGCATTAATCTCTCCACACCCTACTTTTCACTTTTAACTCATACTTATCATCAATTCATATTAAATGTACTACCAAGATACAATATTAAAATTGATTCCATTCTCTCATAAGGTATAGCAAAAGAAAAGAACAAAAGATATACCTTTGACTATGCCTTTCTGTCAAACAGTCGTCCCCTCTCTTTCTTAACGCCACAATCAAAATTCGGGAACGGAAATACAATGCTGCCTTAGGTTTAGATCAAAGAAGTAATATTTATACTTCAAAGAATTTAGGTTAAAACCCCATCCACTTAATAATTGGGCTGCTCAATTTATAATTCTCTCCATATCTAAACTTAATATGTGGCCCATTACACTAATATATCTCTTTAAAACTCAAAAAGCCCAAAATGTCAAACATTAGAACTTAGCAACCCAAATAATTAAATTAGATAATTACCCCAACTAAACTTTGCTTATTCTAGATACCAATTTAACAATAATTATTATTTACTAACTAATCTCAAAAGCCCAAAATTTGCTACAGCCCATTAGAAACCTAAATATATAAATATATATAACCAATATTACCATTCTAATACTATAGCTAAAACCCAAAAATGAATTAATGAAAATTAGGGTTATTACAGTTATGATCAAAATAAACACTCATTTTGGGACAAAAATTTCTTGAAAATAGACACTCATTTAGAGACAGAGGGAGTACAATAATTGTACTTGAAAAAATTAATTAATCAAGTTAGAAGAATAAAGAAAAATACTTCAGGATTAATTAGTTGACTATGGCATACCAATCACAGCAAGTGGGATTAAATTTGCCAATTGACATTAAAAATTTATGTACAAAATTATTAAGCAAACATCAACTTCAACTTGTTAATCATATACTATCTCCTATGTCCTATCAACTTTCATGAAGAAAAGTTGGAGAATAAGATGGAGCGGGCCGTGTGGAGCGGGCTGAGACTGCATGGAGCGGACCGAGTTTGACCAGTCAAGAGAAGATCAAGTTAAATAGAGATAGAATCAAGAGAATATATTTTACCTTATTTAGAGTTATAGTTTACCTTAATTAGTTGATGTATTTTAGGAAGATGAGTAATCCTCAAGAAATAGGGTTTAGGCTTTAGTATAAATATAGGGTTAAGTTATTGTAAATCTTGGAGAGTGAATAAACACAAATATATTATCATACTCCTCTCCACCATATTCTTAACATGGTATCAGAGCCTCCGATATGGGGGCCTGACTATCCATATGCTTCCGCGATGAAGCCATCATTGCCATGGTAGGCAACATGGCGGAGAAGATCAAGTGATGGGAGGAGCCCATGGAAGCCTCTTCACGTCACTGTATGTGCACGATGAAAGCGTTGAGGAGGGACCCATTCTTGAAGACCAGATTGTTGCCATGAATCGGTGACATGACGGAGACGATGAAGATGATGGGAGGAGCCCATGGAAGCCTCTTCGCGGCACCGGATGTGCACGATGAAAGCGTTGAGGAGGGACCCATTCTTGAAGACCAGATTGTTGCCATGAATCGGTGACATGACGGAGACGATGAAGATGACGGGAGGAGCCCATGAAGACCTCTTCGTGGCACCGATTGTGCATGACAAACACGTTGAGGAGGGACCCGTTCATGACGACCTTGTTCCTTTGTGGCATAGAATGTGCAAGACGAACACAACGAAGCACGACCAGAAAACTAGAAACCGGCAGCGACGGCGGTGGTGCCATTGTTGTCGGCGGAAGATTTGTATCGGTGAAGAAACCCTAATGATCCGATACAACCGAATATGAAATCAACCGGAGTTGGTGCTCGAAATTGATGGCTGCCTAACTCCTGGAAATTTGCACCAGATTGACGATCAGAACGCAAATGCAGCATGACGAAGAAGACAGGGGAATTCTGGGCAAACTGACGAGCAAATTGACTGTTGACTTGTTAAGACACTTGTGCTGTCAAGGTTGCACACAAGTGGACTGACGATTGAAAAAAAAGGGACGAGCACAGAAACTGGTGGTGGTTCACCGGATTTTTGATGAAGGCGAAGTCAACTTCAACCAATAATGCAGCCAAGGACGACCGACGTCGACTGATTGACAAAAGGACATATCGAAAGAAAAAACTGGGTTGCTGGACGTAGGCACTTGACAGGGCAGTTGACAGACCAGTTGTGAGCACATATGTCTCGTCAAGTGGACTGACGATGAAAAAAAAAAAGGCTGATTTTTTTTTATCCCCCGTTTTAATTAGCGTATTGGCAAGTTGGGTATCTACGTTGTAGATCCTCCAACTTGAGGGGGGGAGTTGGAGAATAAGATGGAGCGGGCCGTGTGGAGCGGGCTGAGACTGCATGGAGCGGACCGAGTTTGACCAGTCAAGAGAAGATCAAGTTAAATAGAGATAGAATCAAGAGAATATATTTTACCTTATTTAGAGTTATAGTTTACCTTAATTAGTTGATGTATTTTAGGAAGAGGAGTATTCCTCAAGAAATAGGGTTTAGGCTTTAGTATAAATATAAGGTTAAGTTATTGTAAATCTTGGAGAGTGAATAAACACAAATATATTATCATACTCCGCTCCACACGGCCCGCTCCATCTTATTCTCCAACTAGAAACCTATCTAGTTCGAGATGACATTTATTTAGTTCGTCAAAAGCTGTTTGAATGTCATATTTTGATATATATATATATTTTTTAATTTAGCTGAACTTTAATAAGAAAATTATAACTACAAACGATTTTGTGAAACTCTAAAGTCTTTTGTCCCAAGTGAAAAAAAAAAAATCTAAGAAAATATGGCATTTATTGCTTGAGTTGCATTTTCTATTCCCTTCTTTCATTCTCATTTTCAAAATCTTTTATCTCAAGTGAATATCTATTTTGTAAAAGTTTGCCATGTTTTTTTTTTTGTTTAAAAAAGATGGCATTTCAATTCATGTTCTCTCTCCAAATTCAAACACTTGGGACAAAAGTTTTAGTACATAATAACAAACTTACAAACTTTACCTATTTCAAAATCCAAGACGCACGAGTTATGCACATGACTTCATCTATAATAAAATTATAAAATACTAACGATCATTATCAAACTTTAAATCTCTTGTCCCGAGTGAATATCATTTTTCTAAAAGAAATGGCATTTATTACTTGAGTTGAGTTGGAGAATAAGATGGATCGAGATCGAGATCGAGCCGGACCAAGTTGAAGATATTGAGATCGAGATCAAATCGACTCAAAAATATGCACGAGATCAAGTTGAACGGAATTAGGAGATTGTGTATATCTCAAGTAAATATTCTGGACATATTTTGTTAATATTATTACACTATTTAGTGAATGTAAATTAGGAAGAAAATTATTGACCAAGTATTAGGGTTAGGTTTATGTATAAATAGATGGTTAGGCCATTGTAATTATTTGAGAGTGAATAACAAAAATTACTATCATACTCCTCTCCACCCATATATTTCTTGACATGATATCAGAGCCTCCGATATTGGGGGTCTGATTAACCAAAGCTTCCGCGATATATTATGTCGTTGCCATGGAAGAGAAGAACAAATGACGGGAGGAGCCCATGGAAGAACACTTGTCTAAGACTTAATGATACTCTGAGAAGACGATCATACGCTGAACAAAGCAACAAAGATGAAAAGGAATCGTTTCTTGAAGAATCAAGTCTATCCTAGAACAAGTACAAAACACGATGTAGACTGCGATGTGCCCGCACATGCACCTACATCAACAACCTACGAAAATATTAACAAATGACAACACTCTTGAACTTTGTATGTCTCTCTTAATATTCTGAGTGTGTAAATAATCTGGAGCTCTCCTCCTCCTTTTATAGATGTGTAGGAGTCCTTCAAGATATGGCAATGATTGTCCTACAAGAAAAAGATAAACACTAAAGAATGAAGAGATATGTTAGGGTTAGTATACTAAAATAAATCCGTAAAGAATAGGAAACTAAAATATATCTATATCAATTAAATATTTACAATTAATTAATAAAAGAAAATTATAAATAAAATAGGAATCCTTTTCCACCAAGAAAGGCGAAAATCCTAAACACATTATGATTCTTTTTTCTACTCGGCAAGTGTGGTCTACGCACACTTACAAAGCCTCTTCGTGGCACGGGGGGTGTACAACAAATGCGTTGAGGAGGGACCCGTTCATGACGACCATAACCATAAAATGGTGCTGCAAAAATGCAGAATGACAGAGACAGAAGAAATATGGGCTGCGTGAATAGCAGAGTTCGTAAAAAAAAAAAAAAAAAAAAAAACTGGGCTGCTGGAGTAGTGGCTTGTGTGTCGAGTTGTTCAGACACTTGTGTGATCATTTTGACACACAAGTGACTGAGAAGATTTTTTTTTTTTATATCCCCGTTTTAATTCTCATATTGGCAAGTTGAGTATCTACGTTGTAGATCCTCCAACTTGAGGGCGGAGTTGGAGAATAAGATGGATCGAGATCGAGCCGGACCAAGTTGAAGATATTGAGATCGAGATCAAATCGACCCAAAGATATGCACGAGATCAAGTTGAACTGAATTAGGAGATTGTGTATATCTCAAGTAAATATTCTGGACATATTTTGTTAATATTGTTACATTATTTAGTGAATGTAAATTAGGAAGAAGATTATTGACCAAGTATTAGGGTTTGGTTTATGTAGAAATAGATGGTTAGGCCATTGTAATTATTTGAGAGTGAATAACACAAATTACTATCATACTCCTCTCACCCATATATTTCTTGACAAGTTGCATCTTCTATTCCCTTGTTCATTCTCATTTCCAAAATCGTCCGTAAAGAAGTTACAAACTTAGGCCATCAGAATATCATATTCCAAGAGTTATCAGCCAAACTAAAAGTTTAAATGAAACTGCGACATCCCTCTGGTGGTCTCCGCCCTCAGAGGTGCAAATTGACAAAGGTTCTCCACTTGCTCTCTCCACTTGCTCCCAGAGGAAGTCGAACATGCGACTTCCACCTAAATAGAAGCCTTACCCACACACCCAGATACCATTGAGCCAAGAGGCCCTTGGTCATGTGAATAGTTTTTTGTTGTACATTTTATGGGCATAAAAGCCATTATAATTTAAGGAACCTTCTTCCGACGGATGAACAACAACGGCAGGTCGCCAAAATCTACCAACTGATAAAACTTTCAATGGATTTAAGTTTTCAATCGAAACTTACTAGTAATATTGTTCGTCGGCATAGCTGACCAATTTTTTCGAATGGCCTTTTGACGCTGTTTTTTTTTTTAATTATTTTATTTTTCAGGCATTCACTCAAAGACGAATGGGAGTGCTAGTTTGTACCGGTTATAATAACCTGGTCCATTGTTGACGAATGTACAATTTCTTTTGCTTTTTCTAGCTAGATTTAATGGCGAACAACTTAAATGAAGCGTTTCTTTAACGATTCCACCCTGAGTTTGTTACAACAACATAAGAGATTGGTTGAATCAGTTTTCATGAAACAACTTCGAGCTGTTATAAAGAGACCTCTCTGAATTATTGCTCTTCACTACAATTACTGAGTTGAATCGCTCAAAGCTAATGTTTTTGTAGACATATCCCCAAAGTCTCACCCCCAAAAAAAAAAAGTTATGTTTGACACCATAATTTCCAAACCCTAAACATAAATGGAAGAGTATTGTAAGCGAATCTCATGGACCAAAGTTTGCTCTTTCATTTCAAATACCCCGACTTGGTAGTGCCAAACATGCCCCAAGGCAACTTATCATTGAATCAGCCAAGGGAGTTTCAGGAGGTAAGAAATAGTAAATGAAATAGAAGTACATTTAAGAGCTCAACCATTTCAAAAGGAAAGATTCATTGCACCAAACAATGTAAAAAGACCATTGCCAAATTCACAAAGACAGATAAAACAGGAAGTAGATCATTCATTATTCACATCGACAGATAAAACATCAGACCAGAAGTAGATCACCGGGAGCTCGGAGATCCACGATGAATCACTGTATGATCCCCTTCACGCCCCACAAGCGAGCTGAACATTTCAGATGAAACATCAGACATGGAACAAAACATAAATTCTGAACTTTGTAAAAAAATAAAATGTACCACTGTCCCAAAATGAATGACCAGATTTTATCAAATTTTGACATACTTTTATGAAGGGCTTGTCTTTTGGGAAATTTTCAACGCAGACTCGAGCTTTTCCACAACCTGAGGCATGGTGGGACGATTCATAGGATTATCAAGCAAGCAACGTGATGCTACTTCCGCAAACTCCTTCAAACACTCGGGCGAGATTTGGCCTTTCAGACGCTCATCAACGATCCGATCAAGGCTCCCATCATCCAAACACTGTTTTGTCCATTGACCAAGCTTCTCTTTCTTGTGGTCAACCCCTCCATTAAAATCCTCCTTCCCAAACAGAACATCAAAAAGCACCACACCAAACGCATATACATCTGTTCTCCTAGTCAACTGCCCGGTCAAGTTGTAGTACGGATCAAGATACTTGGAAGAAGTGTCTTTTACATCAGTCTTCACAACTGAGTTTTTAGTATTCGCCGGCCCCATTTTCGCGTACCCAAACTCTGAAATCTTAGCTGACCAACACTCATCCAGTAAAATATTCGCCGGATTTACATTCCGGTGGATGATTCTCTTGGTGTTAGCAATCCCATGGTGCAGGTACTCCAATCCCTTCGCCGCATCGATACAGATCTTGAGCCGTTGATTCCACGAGAGAGTAGCTCCTCCTGCTTCTTCTTTCTTGAACAATTGATCTGCCAGAGTTCCATTTTTCATGAATTCGTGAACGAGAATCATCTCCTGGGATTCTTCACATCTACCGATGATGGAGATGAGGTGGTCGCTATGATACTTTGAGAGTATCTGAATCTCGTTCCGGAACTCGTCGGCGATGTTCCCGTCGATGTTGTAGCGCTTCACAGCCACCGTCCGACCATCGTCGAGTAAGCCCTCGTACGTGATTCCGAAGTCTCCCCTCACTATAATCTTTGATTCGTCGAAGTTATTGGTCGCTTGCTCAAGCTCGTCAAGTCCGAATTTCGGACATGCTCTGATCGAGGACCGGGATGAGGTTGAGGACCTGGCTGATGAGGAGGAGGAGGAAGACATTTTTTTTTTTTTTCAATCAATTAATCGTCAGCACGGCCTTGTTCAAGCTGTGGAGGATCTCTGACTGAAGCTGTATATGATTGACTATTTTAGATCTGTAAATGGAAGATGAGGGTTTGGGATAGAGGGGAATGCAACTCTCTAGAGACGACTTTCTCAGCCAAGTTGAAAACTATTACTCCCTCCCCCGGTCTAAGGTTTTTTGATTTTACGCGATTGTGAGTATCAAAAAGTGAATTACTCCGTCCGTCTTTATTTAAATGAGTGTTTATTTTTAAAAAATCTTTGTTCTTAAATATTTTTTTTTCGAAAAAAATTTCACCGGTCTCTTCATACATACAAAACTAAATGTTTGGAAAACGGATTACAAGAATCTTTGCCACCAAATTGTAAAAAAAGTTAAGATTTTCAGATATCTCTTAAAATAAAATTTGAACACTCATTTAGGGAGAGAGAAAGTAGTAAAAAGTAGGAGAGAGAAAGTGGGTAGAGAGTTTTTGCTGTAAGAATGACAAGTGAGTCTCATAGTCCATTTTAAATAATAAAACAACTAAAAACCTTTGTATATCATCTACAATGGAAGTTTAATGGTTTCTTTCCATTTGTACAAAAAAAAAATGGAAGTTTAATGGGGTGTTGAATGGGGATTAAACATGGTGGGGGTGTTGAATGGGCTACAATGGGAGTTGAATGTGGGTTGGTGTTGAACCCATTCAACACAGAATGACAAGTGAGTCTCATAGTCCACTTTAAATAATAAAACAACTAAAAACCTTTGTATATCATCTACAATGGAAGTTTAATGGCTTCTTTCCAGTTGTACAAAAAAAAAATGGAAGTTTAATGGGGTGTTGAATGGGGATTAAACATGGTGGGGGTGTTGAATGGGCTACCATGGGAGTTGAATGGAGTGTTGAATGTGGGTTGGTGTTGAACCCATTCAACACCGTTGAACCGAAGAGAAGGCTGGCTTTTTGAGACACGCGGCGCCTCTTGATAAGGCGGCCATGGCGCGTGCAGAACACGCGCCAGACAAGGCGCGTCAGGCCTGCTAAGGCGGGTTTTTTTTTTTTTGATTGTGACACTTGGCATTCACCCATTGGTTCTTGGAATTTCTGATTTTATTTCTCATCCCAATTATTTGAGCTCAATTATTTTACAGTAAATGATTTTTTTTACACCAAAATTCATAAAAAAAAATCTCTATAAATAAATGCAAGTTTCATTTGATTTGGATACCAAATTTTTTTTTTTTAGTGAAATGGATCCCAATAATAACCATTTCAACACTCAAAAAACTCTCATATTTATTTAATTACAATTACAAAAAAATAATTAAGTCTGAAGTATTTTTTGGAAAAATTATAATTGATTATTATTATTATTATTATTTTACTAATCATAAAAATAAAGAATAGAAAATAAAATTTAAGTGGTGGGGTATAGGATGATGAGCGGGAAGGGTGTTGAATGAGGGATTAAACAAACCATTGTAGGGTGTAAAGTTGAATGAGTGTTGAATGGATGAGTTAGAAGAGAGAGAAAATGATATGGAGTGATAAAATGGGTGTTGAATGGAAAATAGTGTTTAATCCATTGTACATGGTCAATACGAATAAAAGGAGAAACTAAAAACCTTAGTTGGGACAGATGGAGTATATTGATAATGTAGAAATATACTACTGCGTCCTGTAATGAATTCCCAACTTCTTTTCTTTACCAATTTCAAAATAAATTATCACATTTTTAAATAAGAAAAATGTTACTCCCTCCGTTCCAGAGTAAGAGTCTTACCCCAAATCTCACGCTTATTAAGAAAAGTGCTTAAAGATGAATAAACAATTGCAAGTGGGTAGAAATAAGAAGAGAGGGAGAGTGTAAAATTACATTCTACTCCTATAGGCCAAGACACACAAAGAGATGTTTTTCTGTAAATATATCAACTTTATAATGGCATATGTATAAAAGACACTATTCAAATTTTGCCATTTTAGGAATATGAGTCTTACTCTGGGACGGACTAAAAAGGAAAATAAGACTCTTACTCTGAGATGGAGGGAGTAATATTTACAAGTTAAATGTGGAATTCCTTATAAGACAGAAGAAGTATTCAACGTTAATACTCCTTCTGTCTCAGACTAACGTTCTTACTTTCCTTTTTTTGGTTTGTCCCAGACTAAGGTTCTTAGTTGTTTTATTACCTAAAATGGACCATGGCCCCACTTGTCATTCTCACAACAAAAACTCCTTACCCACTTTATCTCTCATACTTTCTCTTACTTACTTTTTCATACTCACAACATTTACATTTTCTTAATCTCTGTGTAAAATCAAACTAATAACCTTAGTTAGGGACGGAAGGAGTACAATAAAAACAATTAAGAAATGAGATTGTTGAGGAATCTTTCAATCTCTCTAGCATTATTAACGCAATGTGATGTTCAAACAGATACAGTACGTGTTTTTTTATTAGTGATAAAAGGGTAGTTGAAGTAAAAAAAATAAAACATATAAATTAAATATTATTGTATCCAGTGTAAATGCTAAATTGCTAGTACATGCCTGAATGCTAATGAAGTGGACTTATTTAAATAGAACTCCTATGTATATGTCAGACATGGTTAGATATAGGTTTAAATATTCCATAAGAAAATATGAAGAAAATTAGGGCAAAGTCCAAAGTCTTCTTTGCCATCTCTCTATATATACATATATCACAACAGTACTGTTACTAAAGACGGTTAATATTACTCAAGTAAATATAACTTATTAGTATAATTTAATTTCAAAATCATATAACTTATTCAATAAGAAAATATTTATGAATTTTTACTAATAAAAGTCAATTTTTTGAAAGTGTGCCGTAAATATGAAAAGACCATTTAGTATTATAATTTATTTTAAGCTTATCGTTCCATCACCAAATTAAACCATAGTTGAGTGAGGGTATTGTATATGAGAGGACAACAATATCAAAATGCACTATTATCCTAGACGAAATAGGTATGCCATACATATCAAATTATATGATCTGATAGTACGGTCGTTATTGTTTGAAATGGAAACTTGAAGGCCAACATGAACCGAACCGAACCGAACCGAACCGAGCCAAATGCCATAAATATAAGGAGGAAGTTTATTATAAATGTAGGCATGATGCGAAGCAATCAAGTCCAGAACCAACCCCTTCTCTGGATCCATCTTAACATCCTTAATCCATGGACACACATTTGCGTTCAGAAGCATTTCTTATGCAAGATACTTGTACCATAATCCTCTTACTCCTTTCTGGTTATCCACATCTGTAGCCAGTAAATCAACAAAGTTTCACATGACAAATAATTTATGTTAAATAACACACTTGTTTATATGTCAAAAACTACTCCATCCGTCCTTCCTAATTTCATTTTAAGGGACATTTCTGAAATTTTATACAATTTAATGGCAAAGATTCTTAAATATTCTCGTTTTCAAACATTTCATTTTTCAAGTATAAAAAGACATTATTTTTGGGACAAAAATTTCTTGAAAATTGACATTCATTTAGGGATAAAGGAAGTAGGTAAAGAACAAACCTTCTGAAATGTTTCTACTGATGCCACGATGGAACCCCCGATCCAGGCGCTGTAGTTCCTAACGGGATCTGCCACTATCTTGATCTCCGTTCCGGATGAGCCGAGTCCTCTCATCTCTTTCTCCAACCTCTCATTAAATCCAGTTAGCATGGTTGAACCCCCACCAAGTACAATCGATCGACTAATGTCGTCCCTTATTTCTTCGTTGCACAATATGAGAGAGTCATACGTGTTCTCATGAATTCCAGGCTCATCAATTCCTACAATAGACGGATCGAAAAGGGCCTCGGGGCATTGGAAAAGCTCCTGACCAACAGAGATGAGCTTGCCATCCGGCAAGGTATAGCTCTTGTTCATTTTCTTTGATTTTCTTAGCTCCGCCTTGTAGTTAAGGGCAATGTAAGCCATCTTTTCCTTCATATCTTTCACAATATCACCATCTGCTCGGGAACTAAAGGAGTAGCCTCTCTCCTCATTCAGGGTGTTCATCAAGTGATCTGTGATGCCACGACCAGCCAATCTAAGGCTGGTAATGGCATGGGGAAGGACATGCCCCTCATAGATTGGGACAGAATGGCTCATACCTTCCCCTGATTCGATCACTAAACCTGTCATCCACCAACAAGTACGTAATCAAAACTTAGTGAAATGATTACAACAACAACAACATTACCCCAGTGCCGCAAAGGCTCCCACCTATGGTGGGGTAAGGGGGGGTCGGATGTACACAGCCTTGCCCCTGTATTAAAGCACAGAGAGGCTGTTTCCAGATGATCCATGATGAAAATTGCGTCGAAAATTGCATGGACTGACTGCTGCTTCATCACAAAGAAGCGCAGACAGTTTAGTGCCCCTTTAATGAGAGAAATATACTCGCATTAGATTTTCTACAACCAATAAATTTAGCGTAAAATGACAAGTAAAGATTAACTAATTACCGGTTGTTTTGTAACTGGCAAACAAGGAAAGGACAGGTTGAATGCCAATGTAAAGAGCAGGGACATCAAACTTATCAAACAAGACATCGATCATGTTCTCACGATTGGTCCTATATTCCTTCTTTTTGCCGTCTGTTGCATTATGCCTCAATGGGGGTTCAGTTAGGAGAACAGGGCGCTTGTTTTCCGGGTCATAATCAAGCTCATTGTACAGCGTATGGTGTAGTACTTTTTCATAGTCAGCCCAGCTAACAACAATTCCATCCTTAACTGGGTTCCTTAAAGTTACTTCACCCTCATACGACGCCAGATCTTTTCCAATATACATTCTTGAACTTCCTCCATTGTTTTTTTGGCGCCCTATACCACTTGCGAAAACTACCCTTGGACGATCCTCTCCAGCAAATCCAGCCTTGAAAACAAATATATAGACATTATATATAGTTGATAAGGTAGGCATTGCATGGATACGGGGCTGTGCAGTTGTTATTTAAATAAAATGTTTTTTTAATTAATCAATGCCTTAAACTATAACAAGACTACACTTGAAAGTGCATTTGGTGGGGATTGAACCCCTGACCTTTCATATAGAAAGGAACACAGAATGCCACTTGAGTTAAACCTCTTTGGCGGGGGCTATGCAGTCCAACTGCACTGAAATCGGATTTTTATAGTATATGAGTTACATTTTATTCTATAGTAACATGATTTACATTTTATAGTATGTGTCTTCCATTTTACCGGGGAAGACTAAAAATGAATTGCATATCTTATCAGATAAGTTATATTTTATATAAGTTACCTTTTATAGTAACACACGTTATATTTTACAACAAAATAAATTACATTCAATATGACTATTGTGCAGTCGGATTGCACAGACTCCAAATCCAGCATTGCATTAGAGGTTAAAGTTCCGTACCTTAGTTATGCCTCCCCCAATATCAAGTACAATTGCAGTATTGTCTTCTGCGATAGTCTCGCTTACCACACTGAATCAATGAAAACAATCAGCATTACTAAATAAAGATAAATAACGAATGACCAAACCACATGGACTTTTTGGCATTTTGACTTTTAAGACTATTACAACAATTTTGGGTTTTTGAAACAATGAATACTGGCCATTATAATAGAATGATAACGTACCTGGTAGCCCCACGACGGGAGCCTGCTGTAGAATGCTCACCAGACTCTTTGGCAGTTTCTAGTGACTTGAGCACTTTTTCCAGCCCCAACACTACACCATCGATACTAGGGCGTTTTCTCGGATCACCTTTCAAGCTTGCCCCTATAATGGCAGAAAATTCCTTTAAGGAATCATCTGAAATTTCCGGTTTTATACTAGGATCGACGTTTTGATAAGCCCATGCTCCCAAATCTTCATCTTCCATCCAATAGTAGCTCTCGTCCCCACGGTCCCATGGCATTTTGTGACATTGCACTTGGAACAAAACTACACCAAAGGCATATACATCTATTTTTCTAGTTATAGATTGGTGCCTAAGATATTCAGGTGCATAATAGCCACCTGTGCCTTTAAGACCGGTGACCATGGTAGATTGTACTTGGCCAGCGTGGGATAACTTGAACATCCCAAAATCTGAAATTTTGGCTACCCAATCCTTACCCAGTAAGATATTGTCAGGCTTCACGTCACGATGTATTATACCTTTGGGATTTTCATCCGTTGCGACGTGAAGGTACTGTAACCCACGTGCAGCGTCAAGGCATATACGGATTCGCTGCAGCCAGGACAAAGAGTTTGAACTTTTCTTTTTTACATAATCAGCTAGACTTCCCTTTTCCATGTACTCGTAAAGAAGAATTTTCTGACCAGATTCGTCGCAGTAACCGAGAAGAGAGACCAGATTCGGATGTTGAATATTTGAGATGGTCTTGATCTCCTTCTCAAATTCTTGAGAGTTTGGTTTCAGATGCTTAACGGCAACTTGAGTGATTTTCCAATCAAATTTTATTTTGGCCAGATAGACTTTGCCTTCTCCGCCTTGTCCGAGGACATTATCTTCATGAAAGTTGTTTGTTGCATCTTTGATCTCATCAAGTGAAATCTGACGACACTTTGCGTTCAAAGATTGGGAGGAGGACATGGATTAATTTGAAGGGAGGCTTAAAAACTCTAGCAAGATCAAAGATAAAGTGGAAGCAGGGTGTGATTTGGTTGACAAGAATTTTGGATGTTGATCCAAGTAGATTGGGAAGTAAAAGAGGAAGGAGACAAGGCTAAAAATACAAATTTTGGACAATAGTGATCATGGACAAAAAAAAGAAGAATTGAAGTGGAAGGAGACAAGGCTCATAAAGTTGGATCTAGCTAGCACATGGTCAACAGGAGTAATATATAAGCAAGTTAGTCAACCCTTTTCGAGAGGCATGCGTTGGATGTGTTCATTTTCCCATAAAGTCAAACAATTGTTTCCAAGTTGCAAGGATAGTAGTAGAAACTAGTGTTGTTTAATAAATTATACAAAAAAACTTCAAGATCTAATGTTCAGAAATGGGGACAGAGTATGGCATGTGCAGCTTGGGGAACAACAAGGCTAGGGAGACTTAATGAATTCAATTCTGATTCAGTTAATGTCT
Organism: Campanula takesimana; assembly: GCA_026119855.1. Taxonomy (NCBI): domain Eukaryota; kingdom Viridiplantae; phylum Streptophyta; class Magnoliopsida; order Asterales; family Campanulaceae; genus Campanula; species Campanula takesimana. The sequence goes on from JAOWBW010000847.1 coordinate 56,373, forward strand.
TTGGCAGCTGTACTTGAAGGTAAACTCTTGATCAAGAACATATTTGGATATTCATTTTGGAACGGAGGGAGTAATTGCTTGTACGATATGGTCATAGAATAAAATAGTTAAATTTTACAAGTCAAATTTAGTACTCATTAATTATTTCATGTGTGAGCTGTATTGGCTAGCTAGCAATTGCTGGTAGTAAGTCTTCTTGATTACAATACTAGAGTGATGTTGATGCTACACCGGTCATGCATATAATAACATTGGGGTTCTGTTTGAGAGACCTCAGAAGTCAGTATAGACCAAAACAAGATAGCTCCATCTTCGACATTACCATTCAAATTATCAGTAAAATTTCAAAAAATCAAAAATTACCTCTAACAACACCAATAATCCCTGTACTATGTCCTAGTCAAATAAATAATCTCAAAAATTCCTTTTGCATATTATTTTCATGAAAAAAAATACAGAGACTGAATGTGCAAAAAGTATGGGAACTAAGGGTGTTCTTAGTCCCCCGGGTCTCATTTTTGCTAAAAACGAAATTAAAATTCGGGTGGTGTTATACACACCCGTAAAAGTTATGAAGACACCCGTAAGGCTAAGTTCACTCTTCCAAAATAACTCAAACTTGTCAAACTTCCTATTATACCCTTCCCCCACTTAAAACACAATAATTAAATACTTCTACCCACCCAATTTCACACACCCAATTTCACACACCCAAAATTTTCACAGAGAGAGGAGAAACGGGAACGGACACACGAGTTTTTGATAGCGGCGACACCCGTACGCGGCGGAGGCGGCGAGCGGCGACCAAAGGGCGGCGACCAAGGCGGCTACTACATTCAACCTTCATGTCAGATTTGGGAAAGGGAAAAGGAAGTAAGTTTTGCTATCCTTTATGCAATTATTTACTTAAAATTGTGTAGAATTTAGTGTTTATGCACAAGATTTGTAGTGTACATGGTGGTAAATATGAACTGGGAAAAATGTATGTTTGGCAAACCAGGATCGGAAAACATTAAGGGGTTCGGCAGGAGGTGACCGAACCATTTTCAAAATTTCGGCCACTACCTGCCGAACATTTGTTTAATTTTCGGTCACACCCTGCCGAACCATTTTCAAATTTTCGGTCACACCCTGCCGAACCATTTTGAGATTTTCGGGTTGTTCTGGCCGAACCATTTACATTTATTTGGGTTGTGAATGTCTAAGCACTTAGCTTATATTGTTATTAATTTGCAGATTCAACATACATGAGGAGGGCCGGACGTCCTACTGCTTCCGCTAGGAGAGCAAGAGAACTACGCCTTCAATCGCAAGAAGAACAGTTTGAAAACCCCGATCATAATGAAGGTGAGGATGACATGGAAATTCAACACCAGTCCCAACATGAAGAATCCGAACCCCAGCATGAAGAATCAGAACAAGAAAATGAGGATGCAGGTGGTGATACTTATCCATTCCCTGGCGGACCCTCGGTTGGCTCGCTTCTTGTTTCCTACGGTAGTCATGTTGCAAAGTCCATATGGGGTGGTGGAGGGAGAGATCTTTTGAAATGTATCAACCACACAACAAGAATGTTTGAGTGGGATTTGGAAGGTGACTTGTCTAGCAAATTCTTTGATATCATCTCGAGGTCTGGTTTACTCTTTGCTAGAATGACATCTTATACAGACATAGATAAGGTGTTAGTGAATGCGTTTGTGGAACGTTGGCATCCGGAAACTAATAGTTTCCATATGCCATTTGGGGAGATGACTATCACATTAGATGATGTGATGTGCCTTGTAGGGCTCCCTACTTCTGGTAATATTCTGATGGAGCATGGAAAGAGTAATTCAGAAACTCCTGTTAAGCTGATGAGGGAATTGTTGGGAGTGTCCAAAAGAGAGGCTACTGGAGCATTGTCTGTTAAGGGTTCGTACATTAAACTTGAGTGGTTGCGTGCTAGATTCTCCCCATACATGACATCTAATGACTCCGCCAAGTGTGTGTATGCAGCGAGGGCCTTTCTCTTATATCTTTTGGGTTGTTCATTACTTAGTGATAAGACATTGCAAGTCGAGTTTTTTGACGCACAGGCTGTCAAATTAGAACAAATGAAACCAAAATCAGTTGGACAGATATATAACACAATGTTATCTTATTAAAATTAAAGTAAACAATATAAATAGCAAGTAAGATATTTACTTGTAACTTGGGTTTTGATGTGAAATTTGGAGAAGATTGATATGCATCAACGTCGATGTATGCAAAAGGTTCGATCACTGAACAACTATCTTTTAAAGGCTCCACATACTCAAAGTAGCTAGGATCACGTTTGGTTGATTTTTCGTACTTAGCTTTAGCCCCCTTAGGTCGACCTTTGTTACTGATTTTCACTTCGGGTTCATTGACCATAGTTGCTTCGGGGTTGCAAAACTCTGTCAATCTTCTCACAATTAAAGTTTTCTCAATTTTTTGAGCTTTCTCAAATCTTACATCAAGATTACTCTTACACTCTTCATATCGATTGCGCAGTTCTTGTTCAACAACATCACCATAACTTGTAACCGGCAAGAAGTCTAGCTTCCGCCAGTAAGCATGTACATCACTAAGGGGGATGGGTAAGCCCGATCTTAAATACTCCGTAAGCTCGTGTGGACAAGGAAGTCCGCATGTCAATCTCAAATGACACCGGCATAACAACACATCTACACCATTCTCCCCTAGACAATTCATTGCATTAAGCATCAAAGTCAACGCATGCATAGAGACCATACCTCGTAGCTCACTAAACATGGACGATTTGAATTTATGTAGAACTATAATCCTGCTTTTCTCAAAGGAGTGCGTGATTGCAACATGTGATGTCTCTATGAGTTTATGCATTTGAAGCCAACAGGTCTCAAACGATCCTTGACTTGTCCCAAGTTGTTTTTTCAACGCGGCATGTTGACCCTCCGCCCTAACATATGTGAAATATTTACTTAATATGTGTTTAATAAATTGAATAAAATATTAAAAAATAAGGATATATAAATATACCTGTTTGTTGTCAAGTTGTCAAAGTGCATAACCTGATTTGTCCAACAAGTGACAAATCTATCTTTGTATGGCACAATCCATTGATCCATGACATACTTCATAACCGTAGGGTATCCACTAAATTGAACGTTTAATTGGCGTACCCAATCATTGAACCTTTCCTCTGTTTCAGCACCCACCAATAAATTCCAACAAAGATTAAACTCATCCCAAATTTCTTTTGTATTCAGAATTTTTTTGCAATTCGCTGCAATATTCCTGTTAATGTGCCACCTACAAAGAAAATGACGTGTTGTAGGGAACGTTGTCTGAACTGCATTCATCAAAGCAAGTTCTCTATCGGTGACAATAACATTAGGAAGACATGATTCATCCATCAGAGATTTCAATACACCGCATGCCCAAGTGTAGTTGTCTTCTTTCTCAGACTCTAAGTACGCACAAGCAATTAAGAAGGTCATTTGTGTTGATGTCACACCTACAATCTCAAGCAAAGGTAACTTGTACCTATTAGTCTTGTAAGTGCAATCCATCAATATGACATATGGGAATGCACGTAGCAATTCAATGCTAACCGGATGAGCAAAAAATAAGTCCGTAATGGTATTCGTCCTGTTGCATCGTCGAAAAAGATGGAAATATTGATGCTCCTCCAATTTATACATGAGCTGTTGGACATTTGATCGACCTGCAGACTCATTCACCCTGTTCTTCAGACGTGCATTATAGATAGTCCTTACCACAGACTTATTATCTAAAAAAATTGTCTTCAAGCCATGTAAAATATTCTTTGGCCGGGCATTTACTTGAGACATCTCCAACACGTACTTCTCCTCTTCTTTCTCTAATCTACCGGCAAACGAGTGCCCTACCGTAGACACATTAACCGAGTGATTGTGGACACCACATACCACTTCTAGAAACCATTCGCCTTCAATGTTCACTTGTCTAGCCTTCAGCTTAAACGGACAACCACATTTGTTTGATCCGCTCTCTCTTTTTTTCTTAGTTTTCTTATCATCTATTATTCCAACTTCATTTTGTACTGTATCTTCAGAAGATTGTGATATCGTCTTCTCACGGTAAGTACCGCTCCGTTCGCAAGTAAAAGTCGTTCGTGGTGCGGTATTACGACTCCCAGTGTCTGACCGGCCAATGACGATTACAAATCCGTTCTCCTTTGACTTAGAACGCACCCACTCACACATTCTCTCCCGAGTAATGAAATGCAAAGGCATAGTAAATGCCTGAGTGTAGTCGGGAAAAACATCTTCAAAATTAACATCTCCGTAATTATCACCAGTTGAACACTACAAAGACAAACAAATAGATCAATTACCCACAATTTGGCAAAAAAAAAAAAGGAAAAACGGGTTAAACACGAAGTTAAATTGAAATCGTTGATTGCTTTGTTAAAATTGTTGTTAAATGGGTGAAAACAGACTACTATGATTGTACTAAAATGGCTGAAAAGAAAAAATTTAAAATTTTGTTGTAACTTTTTTTTAAAAAAAGTTCGGCAATCACCTACCAAACAGTTTAATGGTTTTCGGTCATTAATGACCGAAATATTTCAAAAAGTTCGGTATCCTGTTGACGAATTTTATCAACAAGTTCGGCACCTTATTGCCGAATATTTTTAACAAGTTCGGCACCTTATTGCCGAACAAATATATCGGGTTCGGTAGACCAGGGTCGAATATTTGTCACCGGTTCGTCCACCTTTGGCCGAACTTTTGAAACTCAGACTGGATTATTGGAAAAATTTACAGACACAAAAAGAAGTTATAATACAAGGAAAACTTACAATAATGTCCATTTTGTGTGCTATATCAACAATGCTTGAACTAATAACAATGTGGTGTTTGAGTGTTTTTTTTTTTTTTGAGAGAGAAAAAGTTGGAGGAGTTGATAGGTGAAGAAGAAAGGGTAAAGGAAGTTAAAAACTGGTTATGGTAAAATTTAATGGGGGAAGGTAAAAATTAATAGGTTGGTTGTTAGGTGTATTAAATTTACGGGTGTCTTTAACATTTTTGGTAGTAGTCCACAATTACGGGTGTACAAGGTGGGTGTGGGTGTACAATACATATAAAGGTTAGTTTGGACATTTCATTCGATGGCATTTTTGAAAGAACTTGGATTACGGGTGTCTTCATAACTTTTACGGGTGTATAACACCACCCTTAAAATTCACACAAGCTTAACCAGTTAAACTAGTCCACAATTTGAAAATACCTGGCAGAAATCAGCCAAGCCCCTGGCTTCCTCTCAATCTAAATCTCTTCATCTTCCTTGGGCATAGTCCCGTTGAGAACTCAAACTTCGTCGGAGATTTGACCGGCGTAGCTGCTCAGGCGATTGTATGTGAAGCCAATTTCTCTGGTTTTGGCTAATTCGTGGGTCATTAATTACGTATCTTCCTTCAAATTGTTGATTTTTGGTGTCCAGAACAAGAGTTTCGTGTCTGGTGGTAAGGATTGACATTTTTAAGGGTGGGATATATGCACCCACCAATTTGATTAATACGCCCATATTAGTTAAATCATCCATTACTACAATTTATAAAAAAAAATCTAAAACCAATATTTTAATCGTATCATTAAGACGAATTAAACAATCACACTCAATATATAATTAAATTTTAGGAAAAAAATTATTTTTCACTTGTAAAATAATTTTTTAACTGCTTTCACATTTGTATTTGTATGATTTCTCAGTTATGTGATTTCACAGTTGTATCATTTTTTCATTTTTCACTTGTAAAAACATTTCTCAACTGATCTCACAGTTGTAATAACTAGGGTATGTATTTCTCAGTTATTTATATAATAAATGGGACATTAATTTCTCATTTATTCACACACGAGTTTGAGTATAAAAACTAGTACATTCATTTCTCACTTGTCTATGAATATGAAAACCCAAAACTTGTACTTCCTCCGTCCCGGTTTAAGATTTTTAGTTTGACTTTACACGCTTATTAAAGAAATAGGACAACTTTGAGTCAACAATGATAGTGTGTGGAGGATATAATTATCCATTCATAAAACAAGTATGTGAAAAGTAGTGAGTGAGTGATGATTTTTTTGTAATATATGAATTTTATTAGGACAAAATTGTCCAAAACACTATTCATACTGCAAATTAAGGTATAAAGCAACTAAGAATTTTAACTGAAACTTACCAAAAAAAGAAAGTAAGAACTTTAAACCGAGAGGAGGGAGTACTTCTTTTGTCTGATCTCCTCTTGTAGATCTACTTCCCAAAAGCTTTTGGTCAACCCTATTCCCATCTCCATCACATCCTCCTTCAACTATACCTTGATCTTGCGGTCCTCCCTGCAAATCAATCACCACTCCCCTACTACTACTACTACTGATCATGTCCTCCTCCTCATCATCACGACGAAAGTGTCGTCAAATTGCCTACGATGCGATCAAAGATGCAACAGACTGTTAGGTAAATTGTATATAACAATAGTAATGGTTTTCTTGAATTTAACGATAATGACAAATATATAATGAACCATAATAAACTTAACGGGGCAGAAAATAAGGATAAACTATAAATGCAAATATTAAATCAAACCGGGCAATAAATGAAGTCGAGTCTTGTGTTGGACACAATCTCCGCAAGAAGATATTGCCCCGCACTGGTGCTAACGGTTAGCGGCAATCTTCTATCAAGATGAAACGACTTTACAATCGTTAATAGAAGCACTTCAAATTAACGATTTCGGCGAACGTAACAGTGTTTGACACTTCCAGACATTGAAGAAATCTTATGCAACAAGATGATATTGTCTTCTAACAGATGCCTTGAGAATTCCTTTGAATTCTAACAGAATTCCATCGAATTCAGTTAAGTATTTAACCGAGTTTGTTAACTCAGTTAAATATGTGCTTCTCTACTTCTGAATTGAAGAGAGAGTACTTTGTGTGATGATGAGTGACTGAGTTGTGATTGGAGTGAGGAATGTCAAACTGGTAGGGGCCTTATATAGTTAATGAAGAGATATGGTGCCTTTTGGGAATAGGCATAATTGGTGGCTGGTGGTTCTGGACCATTGGATCAGATTAGGATGAAGGGAGGAGATTGCTTGGATCGACCCACCTATTCAAACAGGTGCGGGTCGCCTAACACCGAACCATCACGACCCAACCGATCCGCTCCAACCCATGAACCAACCACTGGACCGAACCGGCGCAACCCAGCCCGAACCAGTCTGAGGCCCATTCCAACTAGGCCTAAGCCCACGCGCCCAAGAACCAAACCGCCAAGCCTAACCATGCCACGGGCCGGACCACCATCGAGCCCACCCTTGCCAAAAATTTAAGCTCCACAGCTCCCAGCGACCGATGCATACGTGCGCCCTTCACACGCTTCGCGGGTCATAGGTCTATTTTGGGCAAGCCCAAAATTAACTTATTTACCCATTAGCTTGCATGGTTAGCCCAAAGGCCCACTTAGCTTGGAAGCCCAAGTCCACACTTGATTGGAACCTTCTTAGATGAGCCATATTAAATACTCTCATCTTTTTTCATTTTCCAACCAATGTGGGATACATGGCTTTACACATTCCCAACTCTTCATAAACCCACTTCAACTTGCATACTTTGGACATTAATTTCTCATTCACTCGGAATTGGTTTTGAGAAAATAAATATACCACACTAATCTATTCCAAACGTAGATTATAAATATGCAATTAATTTTCATTTACACAAAATGGAACCTAATGAAATTCTTGGTCAAAAGTCGGTCAAACCTCACTTTTCCAAAACAAATTCCAACACAGACAACTTTTCTGAAAGAAATGTCCTTGGAAAAGGAGGAGAAGGCAAGGTGTATCTGGCCAATATTAAACTTGGTTGGATGCTCACTCAAGTTGCTGTGAAGCAGTTAAGCCCAAACTCTACCGCGTTTGGCGAGGAATTTAAGACCATGTCAAATATTCAACACAAAAACGTCGTCTCGCTTCTCAGCTACTGTGATGAACCTGGTCAGAAACTCCTAATTTACGAGTACATGGAAAATGGGAGCCTGGCAAGCTATGTACGGAAGACTCGAACAACTATTTTACCATGGCTGCAACGACTCCGTATATGTCTTGATGCTGCTTGTGGCATACAACACCTTCATGTCCCGACACAACAACATGGGAAAGGGATAGTTCACCGTGACATTAAGCCGGACAATATTTTACTGGGTAAAGATTGGGTTGCCAAAATTTCTGATTTCGGTATGTTCAAGGTGTCTCAAGCTGGTCAAGAGGAATCTGCGATGGAAACTAACCTTAAAGTAGGGGTGGCAAATTGGGTGTTTTGGGTTTACCCATTAAAGTTAAAAATCCATTGGATATCCGGATATTTTAACTTTAATGAGTACACCCAAAACACCCATTTTGCCACCCCTACCTTAAAGGCACTTGCGGGTATTTTGCACCCGAATATAATATGCACCATCGGGTAACAAGGAAAATAGACGTATATTGCTTTGGAATAGTCTTGTTCCAAGTGCTATGTCTGAAAATGCCATGGGACAGGGGTGACGAATCCTACGACACGATGAAAGATGAAGATTTAGGAGTTTGGGCAGAGCAAAACATTGATGCTGAGATTAAAGCGGATATTTGTGAAGCTACTTTAGAAGCGTATACTGCAATTATAAGATATAGCTTGAAACAGGATCCAGATGAACGCCCTACCATGAATGATGTGGTGCCACAGCTAGAGAAGGCGATCAAGTTTCAGGAGATCCGAGAAGAAGAAAGATCTAAGAAAGGTCGAGCTGCTACAGAGTCGGATGAGCCCACTACAACAGCAGGCTCCCGCCGTGAGCCTAGCAGGTAATCATTCTGTAACGAACTTTTTTTTTCACTTAATGAGTTACACTCTTCGATCAACCTAAAATTGTATTGCCAAATTCTTGTTTAAATTAGAATCTAAAAATTGGTATTAATAATATTTACAATGGTGTATTAATAACAAGTTGTAACTTTCATTTAAATAATCAAAAAATAGTCTGAATTATTGCTCACAATTCATTAATAGTAATAATAGAAAAAGAATAATACTAGGGGTACAAAAGGTCACAAAAATTTGCTCACAAAATCCTATGTGTAATGATGTTATTGGTGTTTTCGATTAGAGTGTGGCGGGTCCATTATCGATACAAGCTCATAGAAAAAAGGACCAACTGTTAGGGACACAGAGGGAGTAAATATTGGAGTTAAGTACATATTTCGTCCTTGAACTATTTAAGTTTTTACCTTTTCGTCACTCAACAATATTTTTTTACCATTTGATCCTTAACCTTCATGTTCATTGATTATGTGGTCTTTCTGTTAACAAGCCGTTTATTTGCCGTTAAATATATCTGATGTGGCAAGATGATGTAATGTTCTTGCATATGTGGCACTGACGATGTGGAAATTTCAATTAGAAAAGGGGTGCATGTGTATATTTTATAAAAAGAAACCATCTTCCATCCCACCTTCACTTCTACCCAGCAGTTCACCACCATGGCTACCTTACCGTCTTCAAAATCACCACATAACCAAAACCATCAAAAATCAAATTCACAATTTTGAAGCAAGACAACCCAATGGATGTTGGTGATTTTAGTGTCATCAACGATTTTATGTAATTGTGATTTACTAGAGACCAATGCGATTTCATATTCGGCTCGGATACGAGTAAGGGAAAGTGTGGAGTACACACTCGTTTGAGTTAATATGTTTTCGACCACGATAAAGAAGCAGGGGTCAAGGGGGCTGCGCCCCCTTGCGGGGTTAAGGGGCAGCGCCCCTTGTTGGGGTCCCGCTCCCAACAGAGCGGGCGGGGGTCGAGGGGGAGCCGCCCTCGCGGGGCTCGGGGCAGCGCCCCGAAACCTAGACAGTATATTTGGTGTTCCAAATAATCTCCCGCCAGTTTTCCCACCAAAACCCGAAAATTAAGAGACAGGCCAAACAGGAGTTGCTCGGCCGAGCACTTCCTTAACTCGGCCGAGCATGATTTTCACAGTAAACAGAAGTCACGAAAAAAGGCCTGCTCGGCCGAGCACATTTCCTTGACGCGGCCGAGCAGACACTGAATCAGTGAAAAGGTGCCCTTTCTGTTGACAGTCATGACTGTTGTGAATGTAACCATTGTCTCTCTTCTGCTCCAGACGAAAATCTGTTTATAAACAGATTATTTGGACTCAAATAAAGAAATAGAAAACACACACAAATTCTCCAAGTTTTGATCTGATCTCTTTGCCTAGAATCAGATTGTTTGATTGTCTTATCCTATACAAAGATTTTGTGTAACCTAGGCATAAAGGGTCGAAATACTTTGTTCGGAAAGTGAACATACACAATTCAATCATTATCCAAGATTATCAACAAACCCTATTTCCCCAACAATGGATCGTCCCATTTTTATTTTTTTTCTCTCTCACACAGTTACACACACGGTAAGAGAAATGGAAAATGCTGCTACTCATTCTGCTGTATCACATATATTTGGTGTTCCAAATAATCTCCCGCCAGTTTTCCCACCAAAACCCGAAAATTAAGAGACAGGCCAAACAGGAGTTGCTCGGCCGAGCACTTCCTTAACTCGGCCGAGCATGATTTTCACAGTAAACAGAAGTCACGAAAAAAGGCCTGCTCGGCCGAGCACATTTCCTTGACGCGGCCGAGCAGACACTGAATCAGTGAAAAGGTGCCCTTTCTGTTGACAGTCATGACTGTTGTGAATGTAACCATTGTCTCTCTTCTGCTCCAGACGAAAATCTGTTTATAAACAGATTATTTGGACTCAAATAAAGAAATAGAAAACACACACAAATTCTCCAAGTTTTGATCTGATCTCTTTGCCTAGAATCAGATTGTTTGATTGTCTTATCCTATACAAAGATTTTGTGTAACCTAGGCATAAAGGGTCGAAATACTTTGTTCGGAAAGTGAACATACACAATTCAATCATTATCCAAGATTATCAACAAACCCTATTTCCCCAACAATGGATCGTCCCATTTTTATTTTTTTTCTCTCTCACACAGTTACACACACGGTAAGAGAAATGGAAAATGCTGCTACTCATTCTGCTGTATCACACATTTCGCCCTCAATCAATTCGAAAATCGGTAATCAGAATGTCATAAAAAACCAATAATTACATCCAGAAATAAATTTGATCCGCTTTCAAAACCAAATCTGAAAAGAGAGAGAGAGGCGAACGGAAAAGCTATCGAAGACAGAGGAGGCGAATCAGATATCACAACCAGATCTGATTTCAAAGTAGGGATACTCTGTTTCTGGAGTCGTTTATAGAAGATGGAGAATTAATGGCAGGGACGATGGCAACAAAGAAGCGATGGCAGGGGGATCAGACTGAGAAGTGAGGGCAGACGCGGAGGGTGGGCGGTGTGGGTGGGTGAGGCGTGGGAATAAGGGACGCCTTGGTTGGAGGCTATGGGGAAGAGAGTATCTATCTGCATTTGAAGATCTGGTAATTGGGGGATGGTTACATGGTTATGATTTCAATTTAGTATCAATAGTTTTCTTTTTAAACGAATTTAGTATTAGAATTTGACTATATTACATTTGCGCCCTTCACATGGAGTCCTTCCCAATTTTTTTGTCACGTGCTCTGCTTGACCAGTTTTTAGAGTCAAAATTTGCTTAGTCATCTCAACATATGCAAAACCAGTAGGTCATCTTGCCACGTAAGACTGAATTAACGGACATCTGACCAGTCACTTGACAGAAGGACCACTTAATCAACAAAAGTAAAGTTCAAGGATCAAAAGGTAAAAAAAAAAATGTTGAGTGACGTAAAGGTAAAAACTTAAATAGTTTAAGGATGAAATAGGTATTTAACTCCTAAATATTGTAATGTTTAGTTCTAAAACTTTGGGTTTGGGTTTAGTATATGGTATTTTAATTACTACACCATCCGTCCCAGTTTAAGGTTCTTACTTTCTTTTTTGGTATGTCTCAGTTTTAAGGTTCTTAGTTGCTTTATTCCTTAAATGGCAAATGATAAATAGTGTTTTGGACATCCTTGACCTCATAAAGTTCATATACTCCCTCTGTCCCAGAAAAAATAGTTCACTTTGGATTTTTGATGGTCAACACATGTGAACTTTGACCAAAGATTATTATCAATCTAACCATCCCAATAAAATTTTAAATTTATCATTGATGAATCACTTGATGATTAATCAATCACAAGTTTTAGAATTTCACAAGGATGGTTGAATTGACATTTATATTTAGTCAAAGTTCACTTGTATTGCCATCAAAAGTCAAAAGTGGACTATCTTTTTGGGACGGATGTAGTATTACAAAAAAAACTATCACTTACCCATCTACATTTCACCCACTTGCTTTATGAATAGACAATTATATCCTCCACACACTAGTTTCTTGACTCAAATTTGCATTGGTTTCTTAATAAACGTGTAAAATCAAACTAAGAACTTTAAACCGGGACGGAAGGAGTAATAATTGTTTTGGATTCCTTGTATATATATATATATATATATATATATATATATATATATATATTAAAGTTGGTGAGGAGAGTTATAGTGTTGACATGTGGATAAACTATAGAAAAGCTTCCATATGGTGATGCCACATCAATCCTACCAACATAAATATGTGACTTTTTCAAATTCTTTTTCTTAGCTAATAGTATTAGCTAATACTATTAGTTACTATATAGGTTAACTATTATAGTAACTATTACTATTATTAGTAATAGTTAACTATTATAGTTACCCTATATAGTAACTAATAGTAATAGTTACTATAATAGTTAACTATCAAAATTAACTCTTACTATTATAAGTAACAGTTAACTATAATAGTTAACAATAGTAAACTATAGTAGTTACCTTATGTAGTAATTAAAATTATTAGCTAATACTAATATTAAGCAAATAATAATTAATTATTAATTATTAATAGTAAACTATTATTATATTTATACTTTTTAATTAGAGTTAATTATTAAATAATTAAAAATTATTATTAATTAATAGTATTAGTTAATCACAATTTTTATCATATATATATATATATATATATATATATATATATATATATATATATATATATATATATATATATATATATTATTGCTATGAATAATAATATTAGTTAACCATAATTGTTATATAAATTAACTATTATTAATAGGGATTTTTACCAATAAGTCCCTTGGGGAAAATGGTATTTGCCAATAAAACCACAACATTTCATAATCTACCTTAGGGTCCTTGGGTTGAAATCAATTTTACCAATAAATCCCTCACCCTTTTTAAATTGCAAAAATACCCCCAGCCCAAAATAAAATCATATTACACCTTTAACCATTGACCACCTTTGACCGCCTACTAGACCTTTGACTTTGACTGAGGTCTGCCACCTACCGCCGCCACCAGCAGCCGGCGCCACCACCGGACCTCCACCCGCCGCCGTCTGCCGCCACCGGACCTCCACCCGCCGCCGTCTGCCGCCACCGGACCTCCACCCGCCGCCGTCACCTGCTGCCGCCGCCGTCGGACCTCACCTACTACCGCCACAACCATCTGCAACCCCCAAGTATTATAAATAAAAATTATTTGCTCTTGGGAGGGTTTGAACCAAAGACCTCTTGGTTTTAGCTAAAACTCCTAACCACTATGCCAAGCTTCTTACTTGTTCTATTAGTAGACTATTATATATTTAACACAACAACCTCACATTTGTTTTTTTGTTTTTTGTTTTTTTTTTTTTTTTTTTTTGGGTTAGGGGTATTAATTCTTCACAATTGGAAAATTACTCATTTTTAATTAAAAAAAATGAGATAAATTTATTTCACAATTGTTTAAAAAGCATTTGACAACACATAGTTCTGAAAATGAGTATCCTTTGTAAAAACTGTGCGATGAATTTCTTAGTTGTTACACTCAACTCACGTGTTAACAACTGAGAAATAGATTTACCAGTTCTTATATTAAACTCGTGTGTGAATAACTGAGAAATGAATATCTCATTATTATATTAACAGCAGAGAAAAATTGATAACTGAGAAATGAATGTACCAGTTTTATACTCAAATTCATATGTGAATAACTGAGAAATGAATGTCTCATTTATATTATATAATTAAACCGATAAATTGAGTCATCAATTGGGAAAAATGAGAGGTGATTTTATCAGTTTTTATTTAATTATGAATAACTGTTAAATGAATGTCTCTGTTATAATATTCAAAATCATGTGTGAACAACTGTGAAATGCATGTCTCAGTTATTATAATGATTGTAAAAAAAATTGAGAGATGAATTTATCAGTTTTTAAAAATGAAAAATGAAAAAATGACACAACTGTGAAATCACACAACTGAGAAATCAGTTGAAAAATGATTTTACAAGTGAAAAAAGTTTTTTTTTTTAATTGTGAAATTAAAAATGTTTTTTTTTCAAATTTTTACAAGTGAAAAATGATTTTTTTATTTATAAATTTTGAATTATGTGTTGAGTGTACTTATTGGTCAATTTGAGAAAGACTCTCTGGAATATATTAAAATAGAAAGTAGAACTCTAACTCTTAGACGGAGTGATTACTGCAAATACTAAATATTAGCATATATTGTATAATTAGTAACTGATACTTTTTGGTAGGTTTTCAAAATATCCGTCCTTATTGGTAGTTTTTATTTGGCCTAGGGACTTATTGGTCAAAGCCTCTTATTAATAGTATCAGTTAATAATTAATACTCCCTCTGTCCCTAAATGAGTGTCCATTTTCAAGAAATTTTTGTCCCTAAATGAGTGTCTTTTTTTAACATAACTTTCTCCCTAAACATTTTTTTTCGAAATTTTTTTCACCGGTTTCTTTATACGTGCAAAACTAAAGGTTTGGAATGGAGATTACACGATTATATATGAATCGTTGTTACCAAATTGTTCAAAAAGTTGAGATTTTCAGTGTCCCTTAAAATGAAATTTGGACACTCATTTAAGGACAGAGGTAGTACAATATATGCTAATATTTAGTATTTGCAGTACTCACTCCGTCTAAGAGTTAGAGTTCTACTTTCTATTTTAATATATTCCAGAGAGTCTTTCTCAAATTGACAAATTATGAGAAAAGATTAATAGTGTTTTGGACTGTATTTTCTTTCTAATGCTTTTATAATTACAAAAAGACCAAACTTACTAACTTATATATTGTCCAATTGCACTATGAATTATGTTTTGGACATTTATATTCTCAGCCCACCTGCAATGTTTACCCATTTTCTATTATTTTTTAATAAGTGTGCGTAAGCAAAGTAGGACTCTTACTCTAAGACAAGGGAGTATTAATTAATCATAACAGTTACTAGATATATACATTATTATTATTAATATTATTATTTAATTAATTTATTATTCTACTAACACATTATATGTACACTATAAACTTTTATATTTACTAATTATAATGTGTATATATAATAAAAAATAATTTATTGGACAAAGCTAATATTATTAAGTCAATCATGTATAGAATTAAAAGTTAATTCATAATAATAATAAATCATCTTTAATTTCAAGTTTTAATTATCATAATAAATACAAATTATATGCAACAAAAGCTAAAAAAAAAAAAACACAAAATTGTCCTAAATTTGTAAGGAAATGTTTTAATTCATATACAATGTACTTATATACCCAAAAACTATTATGTTTCTTTATTAAATAAAAATATAAAAAAACAAAATAGCTATATATATTAAAGTTGGTGAAGAGAGCCATAGTGTTGCTATATGGGTAAGTCATGGGGAAATGAAGCATTTGGTTATGCCACATCAATTCCACCTTAATAAATAAGTGACTTTTCATTTTTTTTTTTCTATTAGCTAATAGTATTAGATAATAGTATTAGTTACTATATAGGGTAACTATTATAGTTAACTATTATAATAAATAATGCTTATAATAGTAATAGTTACTATAATAGTTAACTATTACTTATAATATTAATAGTTAACTATAATAGTTACTATTATAGTTAACTTATACTTATAATAGTTAACTATAATTGTTACTATTATAGTTACTATGGTAGTTAATTATTATAGTTAACTATTATATTTCACTATAAATAGTTAACTATTATATTTAACTATTTAATTTAACAATTATATTTACTATTAATAATTAATTATTGTAGTTATTTATTATAGTTAAAAATTATACAATTATTATGGTTTAATATTAACTAATACTATTAAATAAAAATATAAAAGAAATAAAAGATACTAAAATTGGTAAATTAGTTTCCCGTGCAGAGCACGAGTTACCCCCTAGTGATATTAAAAGTCAAGTTGTTTTGTCTTAACACCAATCTATAGTCTACAGGCCTAGAACTTTTAGATCATTCAGTAATTCTTGTGTCATTAATTGTTAATACCTCTGTTTCGTAATGAATTTCTGAAATTACTCTTAAATAAAGAGTAATTTAACCGATGTAATAAGTTCTTTATTTCTTCACTCCATAATGCCCTTTGAATAAAAAATAACTGAACTAAAATAGTAAAATATCAGCTTCCGAACTTGTTGATGTGCAGTGGCGAAGCCAGGATTTTTTAAAAAAGGGGGTCAAGGTTGTTTGTGGGATAAATATTATTGTTGAGGTTTACAAATTTAGTATACAAAGGGGTCAAATAGTGCATTTTTTTCTCAAACTTAAGGGGGTCAAATGAATAAATTCATCATTTTTAGTAGTAAAATGTCATTTTCTAAAATTTTGAAGGTACTAAAATTGACACATTCCAAAATTCAAGGAGGTCGAATGACCCCCTTGCTTTTGCCCTAGCCTCGCCACTGTTGATGCGGGACCAAAATATAATTATATCAAACATTATAATTATACTAGTGAGTAACCCGTCGAATTCGACGGGAATAATGAAGAAACTAATGCAAAGAGAGGAAGCAAAATAAGACAGAAAGAATTATACTCCCTCGGTCCCAAAATGATCTTTTCATTTGCCATTTTTCATTGTCTCAAAAAGTTTTTCTCATTTGTACAATTTGGGCTTCAAAGTGCATAAACAAAAGATGGCTAGTGAAGCTAGTATTCATATTCTTAAAAAGTTTGAATAGTCAAATAAAAAGATCATTTTGGGATGGAGGGAGTAGTTCTTTCTAGGCTTGAAACGAAATTGATACAAATGCAAAAGGCATACTGGTATTTATGCTTTTCCTCTCACTCTGTTCAATGTTTTTCTAGGTTAATAGCATTACTAAGCTCAATTCCAAGTTGAATAAATAGAAGTAAATGGAGGGCAACATCTTCGGCAAGTAGATATTGAGACATCCTGAACCACAATGGAAAGTTCTGGAATCACTTGTAGAAATCAAAGTCTGTGTCGGGCTTCTTAGCGATGGTTCTGTAGCTCTTCTCAAAGTCCTTAGGCAGTATGACATCTGTTCTTGGAATGCATGTACTCCTGCTTGACAAATAGCTGTAATCTCAGCAGCACTGATTTTATCTGATCGAGAAACATACTCCTCTAATTCAACCTCATCACTCAAAATTCATTTTGGCAGTGCATAGTGCATATGACCAGCCTCTTTTATCATCTATTAGGTAAAGGAAACTCAATCTTACGGTCAAATCTTACGGTCAAGTCTTCCGGGACGGAGAATTGCAGGGTTCAAAGTGTCAGCTCAATTGGTTGCCATTATAACCTTGACGTTAACTGTTTGGTCAAACCCATCCATCTGGTTTAAGAGTTCCATGCCATGAGGATTCTTTGAACTTCTCTGTGAACACCAGTCTGAGCATCGAACCTAGCAGTAGCAATTGAATCTACCTCATCAATGGATATAATTGAGGGGTTCATTATCTTCCATTTGATTACACAAACACTGTATGAACTCCGACAGCCTGAAATGGAGCACATGAGCAGTCAGCGCTGCACTTGGCCTGAATAATAGATCTTTTCCGAAAAGAAGAAAAAGACTTCCTGCTATGAAAAATCAAAAACAACACCATCATTGATAGATGATCTTGGAATCAACTTCAAAAACATGTTTCAATTACATGTTCTATATGATAAAAAAAAAAAGCACCAACTGTGTCTACTTTAAAAGCAACAGAGGTGGGGCTTCCCTAGCCATTATGCTCACTTGTGTAGCTGACATTGCTTCCTGTTTCCGTACCCTACTTCGCATCATACATAATGGAATAGCTGAGGGTTTAATGACACACGGAGTGATAGAATTTTGGTTTTAATTTTTTTCTCACCTTGTAAAAAGAAGATTCGCTGTCAGTTGGGACATAACCACGCGACACTGATCCATAACCTGAAACACAAATAAATCCGTAAAGCAATCATATGTTGTATCATTAGATTGTAGCAGTAGCTCATTGGAATCTGAAGTACTCCCTGCGTCCTAGAATAATAGTCTCTCTCTTTTTTTTTTGTTACGATAAAGGAACTTTGAGCAATAATTAAGGTTATATTAATTATCTTAAAGAGAATCTAAGAATTGGTATTGATAGTATTTTGTATCGAGCAATATAACTGATTACATAATTTTGTTAAAAACCCACACGGTCACTCCCTAGATTGTTGCCTTTATCATTTCATTCAGCAAATCAATAAGATCACCCACTGATAAATGTAACAAAACTACTTTTGGCACAATTTGCTAAATTGCTTCATCCAGTACTAAACTATGATACTCCACCCGAGCTACCAATCTCTGTCTCCTATGCCAACAGAGCTACCAATAACTTATTTTACATTCGCTTTAGTGTAAAATTTGTTTTCATCCCTTAATGTAAAACAAAATCTCTTATTGTAAAACATGTTTTATATATCAGTTTTTCTTAATTAAATTAGCCCTATTATATGTATGTTATTGTGCAACATAATTTTGCAAACATTGATATTCATAGTATTTATAATGGTGTATCAACAACAATTTTTAATTTTTCATTAGGATATGTAAAAGTAGCTTTAATTATTGCTCAAAGTTTTTTCGTGATAACGATAAAAAAAAAAATGGGACTTGGGAGTATTTTATTTCTATATAATTTTCTTACCATATAAATAATACCTTCTACACCAAATTGTAAACATGGCAATTACATTTTCCATATATGCAAAACTTTTCAAATTATGTAAGAAAACTATCTCCTTATTGGCAGGATTTAAGGAAGTATTTATGGAAACATTCCCAACTAACCCGACTATTTTATTTATAGAATTAACGTTTGAAAATTTTCAAAATTCACATTGAATTTCTTGAGTCAATTGTTAGAGCATAATAAACATAAAGAACGATGTCAAGCGAAATAATCAAACACAACACAAGAATTTACGTGGTTCACCAACTTGGCTACATCCACGGGCGGAGGGAGAATATATTTCTATTCAATGGCAATTACAAAAGACGATCTTCACTAATCTAGTTGCACGAATTATTTGGGCAAAGAATTCCGTCAACCTAAATCTAGATCTTAGATCTCTACTTGTATCTATCAAAGATGACCGGCAAAAATAATGCTAGGGAAGGGGTTAGTATTTATAGGCATAAATACTAGAAACCTAAAAAGAGAAGGAATCATATTCCTTTTGTACAATGTAATTGGAATCCTATTTCTTATAGACAAAGTAATCCTATTCTCATTAGGAAACGGCTTTCCTAATTCTTGAATAAATCCTTGTACCAATAAGAAACCTAATTAAACCAATAAACCTTAATCCTTGTACCAAAAGGATTTCCTTTTTCTAATTCAAGTCCCAAGAATTACTCCACTTGTCACGGACATATCCTTAACCAATAGTCATTGATTCAAAGGCATATTCCCAACAATCTCCACCTTGACTTTGAATCTCCCCGAACCATAATTCATATCCACGAACCGACCTCAACTCCACCTTGAGTTGAATCCTTCGCTTCCGAACATATCTCTCCACCTCCGCCACCGCCTTTTGTCTTTGTCAAGACACCATCTTTGTTCACTCAAGAACAACCACGTTTACTTAGTCAAGCAAACGACTTTTTCCGGCTCAACTTGTGCAATGATTTCTAGATTCCTAGAACCTTCACCACAACGTTGACCACCATATCCGAAATACCAAATCCACGTTCACCAAATTCGAATACCATATTACCCAGATGACGACCGTCGATCTTGTCTCAAACTTCAACGTGCTTCGAACTATTCTTGGATCACCAACGAACATGGACAAACACCCTTGAATGACTTGAACATATCACTTCTCATTCTGGCAATGTATCTCGAACCCGTGACTACTTATTTGGATTTCTTCCCTATAAGCATCTGCACAAACGGAAATTGTACATGAACTGCACGACTGCGCGATGTCTGCACGAACTGCTACAATACTCCACTAACATGTGCTCTTACTTATCTTGTTTCTTCGACCTCTCCATAACGCCCATGAGAGCCAAGAAACTAGCATTGATGTCTCAGAAAGCCTTCTAGACCATCAACATAGTGTTTCGCCGAACACTTGAGACTGTACACCTCTAGAATTTAAGTACCTCCTTTGCCGACTGAACTTTGTGTATCTACTTCTAGCGCTTCGAATAGACTACACCTTAAATCCCGAGATTGTACCTTGTCTAGATTACTTTCTCAATCCCAATCCAATGATGAGCTTCGAACTAGTTCAGAGAGCTTCGAACCCACTCATTTAAAGGCGAATAGAATACAATCTTGTGCTTTACCTCAAGCACCCTTTGTCACGCCGTACAACCTTGCTCCTCCCAAGCAACCGAACGATATGCTAAGCCTAGCATTCCTTAGTGCCTCTAGACCGCCTATCTAGAGCACCGCCCCTTCCGAGCGACTAACAATTTTTCGTGCTTGGCGAGTTCATTCGGCCTTGAACCTCGCCCACCGAGATAAACTGTCCCAACTCAAACTGCGGATAGTCATCTTGTACTTCAGGATTGTCTGCCCATCTACTCCTTTTTGTAGAAATCGGCTCCACCTTTTCCTCAACTATCTCGTTTTGCTCTACCCTTAGAAGCCACTCTTCCACGCGCCGTGAGTCTTCTTCCACTATTAGAGCAAAATCACCATTGTCACTATTTTTCATAGCAACCTCCACGAGAACATCACCACCAAGACCTATGATGATTTGTGAATGCGCCTTCTCCTCCAGAGAATCCATCACTCCTTCGCTTCCCTTCCCCTCCTTGTAGAAATTACAAACTTCATCAGGTCTCGGGCTTCTCTTGCTAGAAGATTTTTGAGAATTCTTCTTCTTACTAGAACCCTTGCCGCCTTCCGCAACTATCCCTGTTGAATCTCTGTCTGTACTAGATCTACTCGCCACGAGGGTGCCAATTAGCCTTGTTTTTTCAACACGACTTCTATCTTGTTGTGTCCAACCTAGACACCCAGATTTCTGCACGGACGCTGCACGTGGACTGTACGATCGCTGCACGCGAACTACACGTACACTGCACACGAACTGCAGGGCCTTCATCTTGATCTACCAAAGAATATAATACTATTCCTCCCATTAATCTTGTCGATCGATGATTCAATTCCTTGACCCATCTTCTTCTTTGCAGCGGAATCCCTAGATCTCTAACCAACCAACACCAACAAAAGAAATCGCAACAAGAACGCTTACAATCGAAGACAAAACCCACTACAGCTTCTGTCCGGATTAATTTCCCGACGCTACAGGCCTCCAAATACGATCTCCACCGTTCATATTTACGACCTATGAGTCCCGAAGATACCCGCCAAAAATCAACCCGATCCAACGGTGAACGAACGCGCTACGCTTTTTTCTTCACAGCTGCGCTGAATAAAAACGGACCAAAAACTGCTAACTTGTTTTTCTTCGATCTTGGACCTCTTCCGTCGATGCTAATTCTCCTTTTCAACCAAGTTCTGGTGCCACTTGTTAGAGCATAATAAACATAAAGAACGATGTCAAGCGAAATAATCAAACACAACACAAGAATTTACGTGGTTCACCAACTTGGCTACATCCACGGGCGGAGGGAGAATATATTTCTATTCAATGGCAATTACAAAAGACGATCTTCACTAATCTAGTTGCACGAATTATTTGGGCAAAGAATTCCGTCAACCTAAATCTAGATCTTAGATCTCTACTTGTATCTATCAAAGATGACCGGCAAAAATAATGCTAGGGGAGGGGTTAGTATTTATAGGCATAAATACTAGAAACCCAAAAAGAGAAGGAATCATATTCCTTTTGTACAATGTAATTGAAATCCTATTTCTTATAGACAAAGTAATCCTATTCTCATTAGGAAACGGCTTTCCTAATTCTTGAATAAATCCTTGTACCAATAAGAAACCTAATTAAACCAATAAACATTAATCCTTGTACCAAAAGGATTTCCTTTTTCTAATTCAAGTCCCAAGAATTACTCCACTTGTCACGGACATATCCTTAACCAATAGTCATTGATTCAAAGGCATATTCCCAACATCAATTTTATCTCTGGGATCTCGATTAAAGGGTTAAAAAAGATAAAAATTGTTGTTTAGTGTTCCTAGATTATTCCTAACTCTATAGCTTATATGATTCTATATCTGGGGATGTCGATTTATTTGTTTAACCCAATTCGGGTCATACCTTGTTTACTACATATTTACACACACAACTGGTCACTAAAGTATACGTGTTTTTGTAATGTCCTCATCAATGTTTTTTGTTTTGGAATATTCTCATGCAAATACAATTTTTTTTTTTTTTTTTGAATGTCCTCACCTTATACATGGAGCCGTCACTTTTTTTTAACAATTTTATGACATGTGTTATCACTTGACTAACCCCTGTTATGCAATTAACGAAAATGTGATCGTTAACAAAAATTAACTGGGATGTTTAGGAGGGAATAATCCCGCTTAATTCACCCATTTGATGGGTATACATTTTGAAATGTGGGGTCTATTAATTTCAAACACACTACCGAAGACAAATGCGTAATAAAATTAAAATGAGTATAGATATTCCTTTTGTGACGAAATGATGTTTACGAACAAAAATATGAAGAGATTATTTTTAAGACAGAGGGAGTACTTTAATTCAATCTTTTGTAGTTCAAGATTTTGCACAATTTGATGGGCATACATTTTTTAACTATTAAATGTAAAAATAGTCTTGAGACGGAGTGAATACTTCAATTCAACTTTTTAATTACATTACATTTCACATGTCATAAAAATTGCAATCTCCAAGAACAATAATTCAACTTCTTGGAATGAGGCTATTCAAAAAAAAAAAAAAAAAAACCTCAATAAAATAAGTAAAAATATAAATAAATGATCATAAATAAAAATAAAATTATTACTCTTTCACTGGATGAATTTTCAAAGATAAAGGTAGTATGGCTGGTTGGTTGGCTATTAAAATTGATGAACTAATATTGATGATTTATAGAAAGCTATGTTATGTGAAGGAAGACAAAACTTGTGTGAGACGGTCTCACACATGAGATGAGTCTCGTTAAGACAGTAAATGGTTTGCCCCTCTATAGGCGGGGCGGGGCAATCCCATTTCCCCTTTCATCAAGACTCGTCTCATGTGTGAGACCGTCTCATATAAGACTTCCTCAAAATATAGGGTTTACGGGTACACTTCGTTGCCCCACTTCATGCCCTTCATGCTAGATTCATAAATGATCTGATTTTCAATCTTCATAATTTTCGTTACGACTGAAAATTAAAGAAATGAAAAATGTCAGCAGGATTTTTTATTAAAGTGACATTCATGAATTTGAACAGAAGGATTGAGTTTGAATAATTCGTAATGTATATCAAATAATTCGTAATATATAGTGAATTACTATTTTAAATCTCTCTCTCTCTCTCTCTCTCTCTATATATATATATATATATATATATATATATATATATATATATATATATATTAAAGTTGGCCAAAAGAGCTATGGTATTGACATGTGGACAAACAATAGAGAAAGCTTTCATTTGGAGAAGCCACATCAACAACATACTAATAAATAAGTGACTTTTCATTTTCTTTTCATTAGCTAATACTATTAGCTAATAATAATAGTTACTAAAAAGGGTAACTATAATAGTTAACTATTATAGTAACTATAACTATTATTAATAATAGTTAACTATAATAGTTAACCATTATAGTTAACTATTACACTTATTAGTAATAGTTACTATTATAGTTAACTATATTAGTTAACTATTACTACTAATAATATTAGTTAACAATATTAGTTACAATACAAGTTAAATATTACTATTAATAGTATTAGTTAACTATAATAGTTACTATATAGTTAATTATTACTATTAATAGTATCAGTTAACCATAATAGTTACTTTATAAGTTATTTTTTACTATTAATAGTATTGGTTAACTATAATAGGCTACATACGTTAACTATTACTATTATTAGTATTAGTAAATTATAATAGTTATTATATAAGTTAGATTATTAATTTATAATATTAATTAATCATAATAGTTACTATATCAATTAACTATTTCTATTAATAATATTATTTTATTATAATAATTATATTAATAATTATTATTATATTAACTAATCATTGCTATTAATATATATATTAACTATTACTATCAATGGTATTAATTAATTATAATAGTTATTATAATAATAGTAATCATATAGATTATTTTTTATTATTAATAGTATTAGTTAAAATGATGATTACTATATTAGTTAACTATAGTTAAAATATTTTTTAAGACATAGTATTGGTATTCCGTGCAAAGCACGGATTGCCTGCTAGTTTGTGTTTAAATTAGGAATCAAGCCAACTCATCACGTATCAACTAAGCATTGGAGAGAAAAAAGATGAACTTGCAACAATAAAATTACTCTTTATAAAATGAATATAACATGACTATATTATGGGACGGAAGAAGTACAATTTATCACGTATAAATTAAGTATTGGAGAGAAAAATAGTGAATGAAATGAAAGTATCGTTTTGCTAAAAAAAAAAGGGGGTATATGTCCACTACCAAATATTGGTTAACTATAATAGGCTACATACGTTAACTATTACTATTATTAGTATTAGTTAATTATAATAGTTATTATATAAGTTAGATTATTAATTTATAATATTAATTAATCATAATAGTTACTATATAAATTAACTATTTCTATTAATAATATTATTTTATTATAATAATTATATTAATAATTATTATTATATTAACTAATCATTGCTATTAATATATATATTAACTATTACTATCAATGGTATTAATTAATTATAATAGTTATTATAATAATAGTAATCATATAGATTATTTTTTATTATTAATAGTATTAGTTAAAATGATGATTACTATATTAGTTAACTATAGTTAAAATATTTTTTAAGACATAGTATTGGTATTCCGTGCAAAGCACGGGTTGCCCGCTAGTTTGTGTTTAAATTAGGAATCAAGCCAACTCATCACGTATCAACTAAGCATTGGAGAGAAAAAAGATGAACTTGCAACAATAAAATTACTCTTTATAAAATGAATATAACATGACTATATTATGGGACGGAAGAAGTACAATTTATCACGTATAAATTAAGCATTGGAGAGAAAAATAGTGAATGAAATGAAAGTATCGTTTTGCTAAAAAAAAAAAAGGGGGTATATGTCCACTACCAAATAAACCAATCAAAGGAGATCTCATGAATAACATATTTGCAAATCTTTGAATAGAAAATTTCGGATAAAAGAAAGGAAAGTTATCAAAACCTCCCACCTTATATTTGGTGTGGTCAAATATTCTAAATAGCATATTTAAAATCTGAGGTTAATAATTACCAAAGATAGATATTTGATCAATATTTCATGCACTTAGAATAATAAAATATAAATTCAAATTTCAAATCTTATCTTTTTTTCTTTTTTTTTTATTTTGTAAACTGAAGTTGTAAACCGGAGTTTGGGGAATCTTTTGCGAAGTCTTGTTGGAAAAAATCCTCGCCAGTGGGATATAGTATTGGCCCATGCAGAGTTTGCTTACAATCGGTCTCCAAGTAATACTACAGGTAAAAGTCCATTTGAAGTAGTATATGGTCGCAATCCTATTACTCCACTGGACTTAGCTCCCCGTCTAATCACTCATCACTTTAGTGGAGAGGCTGAAGAACATGCCGATTACATTAAGAAACTGCACGAGCAAGTTCGACAAGAGATTTTAAAGCAAAATGAGAAGTATCAAAGAAATGCTAACAAACACAGGAAGCAATCTGTTTTCAAGGAAGGAGATCTCGTTTGGATTCATTTGAGGAAGGAGAGGTTTCCTCGCGGTCGTCATGGAAAATTACAGCCAAGAGCTGATGGTCCTTATAAGATCCTGAAAAAGATTAACGACAATGCTTACAGAATTGACCTTCCTGAGCATTATGGTGTTTCTGCAACTTTCAATGTGGCTGATCTCTCTCCATATTATGGTGAAAATATTGATGGAGATGAAGAAAACTCGGGGACGAGTTCCAGCGCAGCAGAAGCGAATGATCCAAGAAAGAAAACATCTCTTATGTCCAAAAGAGAAGGCCCAAAGGAAATTGATGTCTCTGCAGAACAGTCCAGAATTTGGGACGGGTTTGAACAATAAACTGCTTTTACTCGGATATAATTGGGCTGATTGGGACACATAGATTTGAAGCCCTATGAGTCTAGTTTCTAATGGTCCAAACGGGGAGGTATTTGGAATTTTCTAGAGCAAGTTATGCCTTTTTTTTCTGGAAGGTGGCAGTTTCTGCAAGTTCATGAATTTGGAGGTTCTTGATTCTTTCAAACTTCCTTTATTTTGGTCAATATGAGTTATTACATTCTTATCTAGTGCATGGTCCATTTTCCTTAGTCAAAAGAGTTGATTATTGAGTTTATAAAATAAAAGTTGTGCTTTGTGCCATCTTTTCTTGTTCTTTATCTATTCGGTGGATTCCGTTTAGTGGTGAACAAACACGACCCTGTATCTCTTTGGTGGATTCCTTAGAGTGGTGAGTTGTTTATGCCCTGTATCTTCAAGGTGGATTCCTTGAAGTGGTGAGCATCCTATCATTTTCTATCAATTTTCTTTATTCTTCTTTTCCGTTGCGTTTTCCCCGTATCAAGTGGTATCTAGAGCTCGGTTATAAACAACCTTCTTAGCGTTGTTTAGTCCGTGGGTATTTTTGTCTCAGTTTAAAAATCATTTTATCCGATTCTTCTTTTTCATCTCTTATTTTCTTATCAAAAAAAAAAATCTCAATTCGTCATGGACATTTCTTGGCCTTTTACTAGTACTATCACTCAAGAACAATTTTTTGATTGGTCCCTACCTCCAATTTTTGATGAATATCCTCAAGATCAAAAAGAATTTTCTTTCCATGAATTCAAAATTTGTTCCATACCATGTTTTGTCAAATGTATGGATGATTGTCAAATTTGTGGATCTTCTTCATCTTCTTTACTTGAGAAAAACTCAAATGTTTTTAATATACTTTCATGGAGTCATTCAAGGGATAGTTTTCAAAATCTTAAACTTGACTTTTGCTACAACGATCCTTTCGATATCGATCATTCAAGCATGCCATTCTCCTTGTTTCTCGAAAAAATCATCATTGATAACTTTCTTGCAACTTGTTGGACCGACTGGATGGATATCGTTAGGAGGGCAATCAAAGTTAAAGTTCGACAAGTTCTTAATAACAAATTGTCTACAAGTATCTTTAATACCTTACTCAAAATTCGTGGACGAATTTTCTTCAAGAAGGGGAGTATGATGCCGGAGCCAAATGGTTGGCACTTGATAATCTTAATAATTTCAGTCAACTTCAAGAGGTTGTATCTATCAAGCTACTGGGCCAAACGTTACAAATAATATACCATTGGAAAGGTCTCTGAGTGTAGATTCCAGAACTTCTTTCGGATCACTATTTGGAATTTTCTACAGAAAGTTATGACAGTTTGACTGGGTGACTGTCCAAATGTCAGCTACATCCGAATTTTGACTATCTTCTAGACTTTCATGAATCTTGGGATAAATAACACATCTTATTTAAATGTAATTAATTGTTAGGCTTATCCTTAGTGTATTTTTAGTATTCCTATGTTTGGAGGGTTGTTCCAAATAAATTATAAATACCCTATCATAGTTATTGTAAGAGAGAGTTGAATTTGAGTTTATAAAATATAAGATTGTGCTTTGTGCCATCTTTTTCTGTTCTTTATCTATTCGGTGGATTCCGTTTAGTGGTGAACAAACACGACCCTGTATCTCTTTGGTGGATTCCTTAGAGTGGTGAGTTGTTTATGCCCTGTGTCTTCAAGGTGGATTCCTTGAAGTGGTGAGCATCCTATCCTTTTCTATCCGTTTTCTTTATTCTTCTTTTCCGTTGCGTTTTCCCCGTATCAAGACCGGGATGTTATGGTGGAAGATCTTAGGAGACAAGTGTTACAACTCAAGCGTCGTCTTGCACGCTACGAGACTTTGGAACATGATGAATCGCGTCATGATTCAAAGTTGATGATTTCAAAAGATCGTGAGAAGATTTCCCTTTTCAATTACACTTGTGACCGAGTGTCAAGAGAAGAGGCTTCTTCTCGATTTCAACATCGTTTGAACCATACATTTCAACGAGTTTATGATGATGATATTTTGGAACAACTCGAATGGCCATTTTCATATTCAACAAGTGAAGAAAAAGTTGTGGATTGGAACAAACCTCCAATCTATGATGAAGATCCAATCTATGATGAAGAACTTGGAGAGCCCATCGGTGTTGTTGGAGGCAATAACATGGAGGTAAATATGTTTATATTTTCAGATTGTTTTCTTTATGATGGAACAAGATCAAAGCAAGGTTCATTTTTCTTTTTACGGCACACTCAACAAATTAGGATTTTACATTCCAGACATGTTTTGTCAGAGCTACTATATATATTTCCTTGTTATGTTTATGGCATTTGATTCGGCTGGAGCACCGGTGTTGCTCTTGACTTATTTATCATTCCCGTTAATAACGATTCTACTATCAGAATACATGTTTGATACTAAATGTCCTAAACAAGGTAGAAAATTTGCTACTTTTATTAGTACCACATCAAATTTTGATGCCTCCTATATTCATTGTTGGAGACGCTAGTACTTTCATAAGAATATTAAAATGGATACACATTGTTGGAGTTGCCCTTACTAACAAGTTTAAACAACAATAATATGATATAACAATGTAAGTAGAAAAAATACAACTTTTTTTTAAACCTACACTAGATCTGAATCTCAAATAAAATAAAAATATATAGCTATAAATCAAGATATACCTCGTAAAAAACTAAGAAATTTCGAGCGATGAACTTGTAATGCGAATTTCGACGTCAAACACACACACACAAAAAAAAAAAATGACTCAGAACATTTGATTAAAGTATGAAATCTGATTATATGAAATGATAACAGGTGAATTGGATGAATAAGAGAAGACTGAATCATGCTTCAAAAATCGCCTCAGAAATGAGAGGAAGCCAGGGGTTTGGCTATTGTTTGCACTTTCAGTCTCTGTATTTTGCCATGAATAAAAAAGATAAAGCAAAAGTGAAGTTTTAAGACTATTTACTTGACTATGAATTTGCACAAGGATTAGTAGTGTTGTTGCCCTAAGAATTGGGTATGATAGATTAGAGGTAATTTGGGATTTTATTTTGATTTTTTTTGAAAAAAAATTTACTGATAACTTGAATGGTAAAATTGAAGATGGAGCCATCTTGTTTTGGTCTATGCTGACTTCTGAGGTCTCTCAAAGGCTATGCAACAAAACCCCAATATTATTATATGTGTGACTGGTGTAGCATCAACGTTACTCTAGTATAGTACTCCCTCCGTCCCAAAACACTTTGCACCATTTTGAAGATGTACGGGAATTAAGGAGTATTCTTTTATTGTTTAGTTCAAGGCAAATCCCAGTTGCTCTGTATGCCAATCTGGTACATGGATTATTTTGTTTAAATAAAGAGTTTTTAACTTCAAGTACTGCTGTCAAAGACATTAATTGAATTGGAATGAGTTTAAAAAGTTTTCCTAGCCTTGTTGTTCCCCAAGCTGCACATGCCATACTCTGTCCCCATTTGTGAATATTAGATCTTGAAGGTTTTTGTACAATTTGTTTGAATCACATCCTGCTTCAATCTCATATTTGATCTTTCACATCTACTAGAGTTATTAAGCATCACTGCAAATCATTCGGTACGGATCATGTTCTCCTCCCAATCGTCCACAAGAAAGTGCCATCAGATTTCGCTCGATGATATCAAAGATGCAACAAACAACTTTCATGAAGAAAATGTCCTCGGACAAGGGGGAGAAGGCTAGGTCTATCTTGCCCAATAAACTTTGGTTGGAAAATCACTCAAGTTGCTGTAAAGCATTTGAAACCAAACTCTCAAGAATTCGAGAAGGAGATCAAGACCATCTCAAATATTCAACATCCAAATCTGGTCTCTCTTCTCGGTTACTGCGACGAATCTGGTCAGAAGATTCTTCTGTACGAGACATGGAAAAGGGAAGTCTAGCTGATTATGTACAAAAGAAAAATTCAAACACTTTGTCCTGGCTGCAGCGAATCCGTATATGCCTTGGCGCTGCACGTGGATTACAGTACCTTCACATCGCGACTGATGAAAATCCCAAAGGTATAATACATCGTGACGTGAAGCCTGACAATATCTTACAGTGGGTAAGGATTGGGTAGCCAAAATTTTAGATTTACGCTAGCCAAGTACAATCTACCATGGTGATGCAGCGGAATACAACCTAAATCAACCACGACAGAAGATCTAGAACAAAACGAAGGAATGAAAC
The DNA here is from genome assembly GCA_026119855.1 of Campanula takesimana. NCBI lineage: Eukaryota > Viridiplantae > Streptophyta > Magnoliopsida > Asterales > Campanulaceae > Campanula > Campanula takesimana. The sequence continues at coordinate 87,267 of JAOWBW010000847.1, forward strand.
CTTCAAACAAGCCAACAATGGCTTCTAGGGTTAAAACCCACACAAAGTTGCCAAAGCAAACAATGAAAATCATTTAATCAAAACATGTTCAACAATGAAAAGAAAAAAAGTATTTATACCCAACAACTAATTAAAACCCTAACCCTAAAAGTAATTAAACAAAAAACCAAAATTGTCCCAAATAAAGAAAAGAGTTCTGCGCATAAAAATTCCTGATTAGGTGGCTATTATGCACCTGAATATCTTAGGCACCAATCTATAACTAGAAAACTAGATGTATATGCCTTTGGTGTAGTTTTGTTCCAAGTGCTATGTCACAAAATGCCATGGGACCGTGGGGACGAGAGCTACTATTGGATGGAAGATGAAGATTTGGGAGCATGGGCTTATCAAAACGTCGATCCTAGTATAAAACCGGAAATTTCAGATGATTCCTTAAAGGAATTTTCTGCTATTATAGGGAAAAGCTTGGAAGGTGATCCAAGAAAACGCCCTAGTATGGATGGTGTAGTGTTGGGGCTGGAGAAAGTGCTCAACTCACTAGAATGGGAAGATGAAGCTAAGAAATGTGGAGTTAGCAGGTACGTAATATTATTCATTGCTTTAAAAGCCCAAAATGATTTTACTAGTCTTAAAAGTCAAAATGCCAAAAAGTCCATGTGGTTTGTCTTTCTTTTTATCTTTAATTAGTAAAGCTTATTATTTTCATTGATTCAGTGTGGTAAGGGAGACTGTCGCAGAAGAAGAGTACAATACTACAATTGTTCTTGATATTGGGGGAGGCATAACTAAGGTACTATACTTACACCTCTTAGTGCAATGCTAGATTTGGGCCTATGGAGTCAGATTGCAATATATTTCATCTTATTTAACTCAGGTTATTACATACTCCCTCTGTCCCGTCCCAGCACAAGTGACACTTATTTCCTTTTTGGTCTGTCCCAGCACAAGTGACACTATCTAAAATGGAAATGTTTTAATATATTTATATTCAATCAACTCCACTATTTAACCCCACTCATTCTCTCTCTTCATTTCCCACCACTTATTTTATTCAACCAACACTACTATTTACCCCACTTATTCTCTCTCTTCATTTTCTACCACACACCTATTACCTTTTCTAACTCTCCGTGTCCCAAAAGTTGGTGCCACTTCTGCTGGGACGAAGGGAGTATATATATCAAGGTTCTAAAAACCGCTAGGCGGTCGCTAGGCGCCGCCGCAGCAACGCCTAGGCGGGGTCGAGACGGAACTTAGTCGGGGCCAAGATTTTCGAAATAGTTATAATATTCTAAGCGGGACTTAGGCGTTTCATGAACGCCAACGCCTAGGGCCTAGGCGGCCTAGACAGACGTCTTTTTGAACATTATATATATACTCTCTCTCTGTCCCGCTTTAAGATTCTTACTTTCCTTTTTAGTCTGTCCCAATTTAAGGTTCTTACTTTACTTTATTACCTAAAATGGAAAGTGGGTCCCACTTGTCATTCTCACAACAAAAACACCCTACACACTTTCTCTCTCCCACTTTACTTTTCATTCTCACAACATTTATTTTTTCTTAATCTCCGTGTAAAGTCAAACTAGGAACTTTAAATTGGGACGGATGGAGTATATATATAGGGTCGTGCTCCTGTGAGAACCTAAATATATATATATATATATATATATATACTCCCTCCGTCCCAGCACAAGGTTCTTACTTTCCTTTTTGGTTTGTCCCAGCACAAAGTTCTTAGTTGCTTTATTACCTAAAATGGACAATGGGACCCACTTGTCATTCTTACAACAAAAACTCTCTACCCACTTTATCTCTCCTACTTTCTCTTACTTACTTTTTCATACTCACAACATTTACTTTTTCTTAATCTCCGTGAAAAGTCAAACTAAGAACCTTGTGCTGGGACGGAGGTAGTATATACCTATATATATATATATATATATATATATATATATATATATATATATATATATATATATATAGGGTTTTGCTCCTGTAAGAACCTAAATATCGTGAGAACCGTGAGAACTTGGATACACACATATATATATATATATATATATATATATATATATATATATACTCCCTCCGTCCCAGCTCACTTGACACATTTTGATTAAAACTGGTCAACTTAGGGTCGTTTTGACCAACACTTTATAGAAATATTTATGTTCCAAAAAAAAAAATTGTTATTGAGGATTTTTAATGGTGATCATTTTACATTTTTAAAATTTTTATTCGGATCATAAATATTTCTATAAAGTGTTGGTCAAACCGACCTTAAGTTGACCAGTTTTGGTCAAAAGGTGTCAAGTGATCTGGGACAGAGGGAGTATATGTTAACTTGGAGCCTTGGTGCACTGGTTGAGTGTGACCTTTGAGGTCATGGGTTCAAGTCCTGGAAACAGCCTCAGGGATGGTTCGTGCACTGGGCTAGGGATGGCCAAAACCGGTTCCGGGCCCGGTTCCAGTTCGGCAAAAGGGTGACCCTGAACCGGCCCGCGCTTACCCCGGTTCCGGTTCGGTCCGGTTCCGGTCCCCCCCTTTAAAATTATTGAAAAACAAGGGATTTTCGGTCCGGTTACGGTTCCGGTCCGGTTCGGCATATATGTGACCCTGAACCGGCCCGGATGCCTTGCGGTTCCGGTTCGTCCGGTTCCGGTTTCCTCCCCGGTTTGCTCCGGTTCCGGGCTTTTCCGGTCTGGTTCCGGTCCGGTTTTCCGGTTCCAGTCCGGTTTGGCCATCCCTACACTGGGCTGCCGTTTCCACTCTTCTGTCATATCAAAGAACTTTGAACAATAATATTAGTTTAATTAATATAAATTTTTTTATTGATACACACCATTGTAACTTCCAGAACATTGTTGAGAATGTTAAAGTTAAAGTTGCCGAACTACTAAATGTGAAACACAACGTGGAACAAGGGGTTGCTGCGGACAGTAGGGGAGGAAATGTTGTTGGAGGAAAAGTTGTGAGGTGGAAAGATGAAGTCTATAAGATTAAGGACAAGTCTGATATACTTCTTAAGGATGCAGACAAAGTCAGTACAGTGTTAGGATTGGAGTCCTAAACCGTGAGGGGAGAAGGAGTCCAAGTCAAGGAGGTGGAAGAGTCGAAGAGGAGTTCGAAAAGGAGAAGGAAACCAGCAGCCGGAGAAATGGGCAACCGCCCAAAAGGAGCTAGGCGACCGCACATCTATCTAAAAGGTTTCTGGCCTTAAACTGGAGAAGTGGGCGGCCGCCCATGTGAAAGTGGGCGGCCGCACACCACTGCCGGGCCAGATCTAGTTTCCTGATTTGTTTCCTATTTTGATTGTATCTCTTCCAAATAGACTTAGGACTTCCTTGTACACCTATATAAGCATGATTTCGTCCAGAATATTGTGTACCCAAAAGGAGAGAGATAGGATATCAAGAGAGAGCACAAAAATAGTGTGTAGGAGGGGGCCGGGGGCCTAGGAGAGCCATGGGGGCGATCCTACAACCCGGCCATAGTCATACTGTTTGTGTGTTCATGGGGAGAGATAATAATATGTAGGAGAGGGTTGTTCATGGGAGAGTATACATACTAGATCTGTGTGAGTGTATGTGTAAACTGTAACAATCAACATATTATTATAGTGATATCCTGACTTGGGGCCTCCGGATGTAGCCGTGGAGGTGGTGAACCGGGTTAACAAATTATGGTGTTCTTGTTCTTTCATATTATTATTTCATGTGTTGATTTATTTCTCCATGTTGATGACTGCTAGTATGGGCTAGTGGATGCGGTGATCCCCCCCAATTCCCCAACATAGAGGATTCTTGAAAGGCCGCCTGAATGTTCTCCAGCGGTTCTTGTTGAGCGGGAGAGCCGCACAGCTGAATGCGGATATTGCTAAAGTTGTTGTTGAAGGACGGAAATATGTTAAGCTATATCGTGGTGCACTTCCTGCAGGGCTACTGCCTGCCTCGAGTTTGCCTACTGAATATTTGCCATCCAGGATTGATTTAATAAAGTAAGTTATAAAGGGTCTTAAGAATGATGTAACCTACATGATTGGTATTTGTGGCATGGCTGGAGTGGGAAAAACAAGGTTGGCTGATGTCAAAAGGATAGTTATGGAAGAGAAATTGTTTGAGGCTGCGGTGAAGGTTGATTTGTCCCAAGTTCCAAGAATACGTGACATTCAAGGCGTAATTGCTCAAAGTTTCGGTTTGGAATTGCGCGAAGATGATGAAGATGGGAGAGCGCGGACACTTCTCAGCAGACTAACAGATGGTTCCAAGAATCTTATTATATTGGACAATATCTGGCAGAAAGTCGAGCTCCATAGAGTTGGGATTCCTTTGCAGGGTGAGGAAAAAGGGTGCAAAGTTGTATTTACATCCCAAAATACCCACCTGCCTTGGCTTATGAAAGCTGAGAAAGTCGAGGTATTGCCACTATCCCCTCGTGAGGCTCGGCTTCTTTTTAAGAAGATAGCTGGTAGATATGAAGATGATATTGCAGGCAAAGTCGCAGATGAATGTGGAGGTTTACCTATTGTAATTGAAGCTGTAGCCAGCGCATTAAGTAATAAGAGCAGTGAAGTTTGGGAGTGTGCACTTGATCAGCTAAGGGAGTCGACTGTGACAAATGAATTTAAGATGGAAGAGCTTGTGACCCCGCGCATAAAATTGAGCTTCGATCATCTAGGAAGCAGTAGGGCTGAAGCCCAACAATTACTTCTACTGTGCTGTTTGTTTCCAGATGGAGCTGATATTCCTCATCAAGAGTTGATTAGATATGGGCAGGGACTAGAGGTTCTTAAATCTTCGGACAACCTGGTGAAAACATCAAACAGGGTGTTCAAATTGCTAGATGATCTCAAGAACCACTCTTTACTCTTATGTGGTGAGAAAGATAAGACCGTCAAGATGAATCGTATTGTTCGTGATGTCTGCTTGTCTATTTCATCGGAGGAAGATAAGAAGAGATTTCAGGTTAAAAGATAAGCCCAAATTGATGCATTGTTTACTACTACCTCCTTCCCAAAATGAGTGCCTAAAAAAATTCAAATTTGCTCTTGATCTAGAAGAAAATTTATTTATTTTGGGACGGATGGAGTATTGTAACTTCATGCCTCAGCTTATTCATACTTTGCCCTTTTCTTTAGTTTTGTCATTTATTATTGTAATATTTGTCAATGCTTATCTAACCCTCGTTTATGTTTCAGGTTTGGAAATCATCTTCTTCAATCCTCCTCGAAGAGCCGCTTTAGTTACTGGTGGCATGCTCATGATGTAGAATTTAATCAATTAAAACATGGAAATCATTGGTTTTAATTTCCCATTAAAATCTAGATTAAATTCCTCCATAAAGTGGTCATGGAAATTATTGGTTTTAATTTAAGTCGTTTTATGCGAAACAAACGAAGCCTTAATAACATCTCGAATATGGATTGAACTTGGAGTCTTTCAAGCTTCCATTTGCAGTAGAAAGATCTCTGGTTGAGGTAGAACTAGAAGCTCCAAAATCATTTGATCCCACTTGTCAGTTTCCGATGTTTAATTTGCTTCCCTCTTTTTTTAAGAAATGTTCTGTCGTGCCTACCCTTTCGGTTTTCCTTTTTAGGCTTGCTCCGATGTTGATTGTTGGGTTAATATCTTTGAAGTTGGGGACGTCTCCTTAGTGGATTAAGCAACAGAAGTCATGTAATTCTTGTGACTGTGAGTGGTGAGTTGGGAAGGCCGCGCGCGCCAAAGTGGCACGGTCGTGCAGAAGGTAACAATTGTGTGGCAAGGCCGCGCGCACAAAGTGGCACGGTTGTGCAGAAGTCGTGTAATTCCGCAACCAACTTCAAGATATTGGCATATCCCAAAAGGCATTGGGGCGCCTGGATCGGGGGTTCCATAGTGGCATCAAGCGATTTATTCCAGAAGGTTTGTTCTTTACCTACTTTTCATTGACAAGAGTCCATCTTATATAATACGGAGTAATTTTTTGTCATTCATTTCCGATTGGCTGATTGGCTGGCTACTGGCATGGATTAACAGAAAGGCGTATAACGAGTATGGTCCAGGCGTCGTGCATTCTTCTGATTGTGCAAACACACAACTTGGTTGATTGCCTGGCTACTGGCTTTGGATTAATCATAATGTAAGATTAATAATTGATGTATTACATTCAGCAAAGCTTGCAAAAGGGTGCATTTTGATATGCTGTCTTCCCAAATTGTTTTACATTAGACTGAATCATCAACGCTTACACAAGCATATCATTACATCTTGCTAGGCTCTAAGAATTTGCGAAAGACATTGATTAATGATTAATGAAACAAGTGCAGTCCTACTGCTAGTAATGCAGTAGATTAGACAAAAATATATCAACAACAAGATTCAAATATTTACAACAACTGAGAACTTGGTAGTTGCAAAAAAAAAAATTATGCAGAAGCTTACTACGTACAACAGTAGATTACTCTTCGTCTCAAAATGAATGTCTGTTTTTGTTCTTGATCCATAAAACAAAAACGGACATTCATTTAGCTAGTGCTGATACACTGCCAAATACCGTCCCAATTCTCCAGAATCGTGAAGTTGAACAACTTCCTGGGCTCCTCCGATGTGCTTTCCTCCTATAAATAACTGTGGCAAGCTGAACTCCTTTTGTTTCTGTGACAAGAATTGAGAGAGTTCGGTTTCGAAATCCTCATTCTGTGTAGGGTCTCTTTCCTCGATATCCACCTCAAATTTGTTCAAGTACAATAAAGCCGTCATATAATCGGTCACAGTTCCAGACATACCATAATACAGAACAACTTTATCTTCCGTACCGGGTATATCTGGCAATATAAATGAACTTGTACTTGTTGCATCTTTCTTGCTGCTAATCCCTTCTCCCTCTTGGGATTTCTCCCATGACTTAAAAGAAAGTCGAGATTCTTGACTTGAATTTACTATTTCGCCACTACTTTCGACATCACTCTCTGGCCAAGTACTTTCAGACATCCAAGATGATGTGCTGCTCTCAGAAAACCAATCTGAGGACGAAGTCTTTTCCAATTTGGCTGATTTACTTTTTCTAAATCCATATGAAGATTTACTGATGTTGCTTTCAGAATCCACTTGTCTCTTTTCCCCATTTGCTGCTGAATCAACATGATCACCGTTCTTTTGCAATTCCAAAGCAGAATCGAGCATCCCCACCACCTCATTCATTCTAGGACGTTTATACGGATCTTCATTCAGGCACTTCTCAGCTGTACTTATAAACACCTCCAATGAACTTTCTGAAATCGCCCTTTTCAAAACAGGGTCGACGTTGCGTAGGGCCCATTTTCTGAAATTCCCATCGTCCTTGTCGTTGAATTTGCTATCATCCCGAGGTGGCTTCTTCTTGCACAGAACCTCAACCAGTACCACGCCAAATGAATAAACATCGATTCTCCATGTAATATTACCAGTCCTAACAAATTCAGGTGCAAAATAACCAGGCGTGCCACAAAGATGAAGAGTTATCACCGAAGAACGAGTCTGATTTGCAGCAACTGCCCTGGATAGCCCGAAATCTGACACCTTCGCCTCCATTTTCTCGGTCAACAAAATATTTTCAGGCTTGATGTCGCCGTGGATGATTTTTGAATCTAGAGAAGTGCCTGTGTGGAGATAGTCTATCCCACGCGCAGCACCTATGCATATAATGACTCTTTGTTCATAGGAGAGAGGAGAAGTTGTATTTTTTAGCTTTTCGCGCAAGTTTTCTTTGGACATCAATTCATAAACCAATATTTTTTCATCGGATTCTTGGCAAAATCCAATCAGAGAGACTAGATTTGCATGATGAAACTTGGAAAGCAATTTAATCTCCTTTTCAAACGACTTAAGCGCACGCTCACCGGGACTCAATCTGCTTAAGCGCTTCACGGCGATGTGAATAGTACTTTTCCGGGCGTCAAGAATGAAGCCCTTGTAAACTATTCCTTCTCCTCCTTTCCCGAGAAAATTTTCGTCGGAGAAAGATTTGGTCGCCTTTTTGATCTCCGGCAACGTAAACTGACGGCAATGGCCTCTTTCCGATGACCAAGACGCCATATCTCCAAAGGTTTTGGAAGGTGAAAGATTTTAACGGCTTTTTTATAATAATAATAAGTGCTACTCGAATAGGAAAGAAAGGTGGGTTTGGTTTTATTTGAGGGGAAATCAAGAAAGTTTTTTTTGAAAGAAGGGAAATCAAGAAAGTTAGCAAAGGATGAGAAAGAAAAGCTATGCGTGCTGGATATATAAAGGGCGGTGGCAAGGCCAGGGTAGTTGCCAGTTGCACTGGCGGACCTACGTACATGCTTAAGGGGGCCGCGGCCCCCGTTTGTAAAATAAAAAATTACTAGTGCAATTTTTGTAAATTTTAATTAGATTAGTGTAATTAATTAAACTTTGCCCTCATTTTAGAAAAGAAAAAAATACACTAATTTTTTTTTTGCCCCTTTATACTAAGACAAAAACTTGGGTGAGAACACTCCAACCCGTCTCATGGGTGAGACGGGTCATTTTTTTTACCCATTACCCGACCCACAACCCTGCTCCAGGACCCATGGGGGGACCCTGCCACGTGGCAGCCCCTCATTGGCCGATTTTTTTTTTTTTTTTTTTTTGCTTTTTTTAAAATTTTTATATTTTTATTTTTGGTTTTTTTTCGGTTTGTGAAAAGTAATAGTTACCATCTCTTAAAGTAGTAGTGTTTTTCCTATGTTTTCTTCGTTTGCCAAAAGTAATACTTATTATAACTAAAATGTAACAAACGTGTTATTTATATGTAATAGTATTTGTACATAATTGTAATACATATGTATAGATATCTATATGTTTTTAAACAATAAGTTACAATGGGGTCAAATTTATCATGATACATGTAAAAGTATTACATTATCTATAGAAATCTGTTACAATTTCGTCAATCAAAGTGTTACATTTACTTGTATAAACTTACTATTACATTCATATACATAAGTTATTACTTTTCAAATGGGTAAAAACGAGCTTTTGTTTTTTTAAAACAAGTATTACATTTACTTATGAACAATGTTACTTTAAGAGATGGTAACTATTATTTTTTGCTAAACCACTGAAAAGCCGAAATAAAAAAAAAAAAAAAAAAAAAAAAAATCCGGCCAATGGTGGGTTGCCACGTGGCGGGTTCAGCCCATGGGTCATGGGGCGACCCGTCTCATGCATGAGACGGATCCCCTTGTTCTCATGGGAGACCACCTCTTATACTAATAAAAATTATTTTGCCCTCCCTTCAAAAAAAAATTCCTGGGTCCGCCGCTGGCCAGTTGGCAACTTCCCGGAAACAGAGCCGCGTTGATGTAAAGTGTGGCCCTGCCGTTGATATCTGAGAGTATCCACGTAATAACACTTTGTACCTTTGACTTAATTTTGTCCCAATTACTCACACCAACATCTGAGTTCCTCCCGCTTTGCCGCTACAATAGATGGCCATTCCAAATCATTAGGTTTTTTTTTTTTTTTTTTTATTACTCCCTCTGTCCCTAAATGAGTGTCCAAATTTCATTTTAAGGGACACTGAAAATCTCAACTTTTTGAACAATTTGGTAACGATTCATATATAATCTTGTAATCTCCTTTCCAAACCTTTAGTTTTGCACGTATAAAGAAACCGGTGAAAAAAATTTCGAAAAAAAAACGTTTAGGAGAAAGTTATGTTAAAAAAATACACTCATTTAGGGACAAAGATTTTTTGAAAATGGACACTCATTTAGGGACAGAGGGAGTACAATTTTCAGATTTTTAACAGATTTTAAAATGTTATTAAAAAATTTAAAAGCAATTTATCACATCGACGACGTCGCAAGCCAATGAGTTGGTCTGGTGAAAAACGTGTTTTACCTTGAGCAAAGGAAAAATGTGTTTTTCAAAAGCCGCTGGCGCTTCTTTAAAAAACAAGCGGTGGTATTTTCGTAAATAACTGGGAGTATCATAAATGGCGAGTGTTAATATTACAAAGTGTCAGCACTTTAAACTGACGTTTATAAACATTGGAATTGACACTTTTCATAAGTGTCAATGTTAGTGTTTAAAAGTGACAGTCATTACATTGGCACTTTTTAACGTTGATACCGGCACTTATTAAAAGTGTCAGTGGTAGTGTCAATAAGTGACAGTGTGCATGGCTGACACTTTTTTACACTACCACTGGCATTACGATCAGCGCTATACAACTTCTCGTTAATTACAAAAATGCTACCGCGCCAATTTAAAAACACGTGGTACGTGACATATTTTCACCAAGCCAATATAACACTAACTTAATAAATAAAATGAGATTTTTTTTAATGATGGATTGAGTATTTAAGTTTTCTTTGTTATTAATATATAGGAGTAGAGAAATAAATAAAAAATGTTAAAAATATTATGTATTCTGATGCGGTTGCCCGTGAGCCCATGTATGGTAGGTACAAAGTGAGACTAATTCAAATGTGAGATGGATTTGAAGGACAAGTGCAAAGTAAGATTTAGTGAATATTTTAAAAGGAATTTAACTTATTTTGGCCGGCATAAAGTGTGCAAAGTAAGATTAGTTAATATTTTGAAGAGGGATTTAACTTATTTTGGAAAGTGTAAAATTAGAAGTGGGATAAAATGAAATTTTTAATCAAACCTCAAGGAATATTTTTTTTGAAAAAAAAATAAAAAAAAAATGCAAGGGTGATAACTTTACCAAAGTTGAAGTTTTTGAATTTAATATTCCCTCAAAAATGATGATCAAAATTTCTTTTTTTATTTGTCTTGAAAAATTAGTTATGTTTTCGATACTAAAGCTTCAATATCAGTAAATTCTAAATTATAATATAAATTTAAAATATATTAAAAAAAATGAGAGGTTAAACAAAATCTGTGGACCTCCCAAGTGATGAGTTGAGATTTCATGTGCCACTTTTGTAAGTCACTCTATGTACCACTTGTAATCAAACCGTTCACATGTTTGCACAATATTATAATAATACCAATCTTAATAAATGTGAGCCATTAGATCAATTGTGGCACATGAAATGGTACATAAAATGGCACAGAGGATTTGGACTCCAAGTGATATGGGGCTATATTTTGGCAGCAAGTCAATTGAAAAAGACTGGTCGTGGTCAATCAAAAAAGGTTAAAAAAAGACTAACTTATAAAATTAATGTGGTCGGTTTCCTAACCAATAAACAAATACCTTGATTATGACAAGTATCTATAAATAACCAAAAGTGGCTCCATTTTTCCGCTGGCTTTTGCCAAAAGAGTATAGTAGTAGTAGTTGCTAGTTAATCTTTTTTTTTTTTTTTTTTTTCCATCCAAACTTGGAGCGTACGATATTATTTCACCACGCAAATATTATTATTGCATTGGACAAGTACCAGCGATCCGGTGATAGCTACCGTATTAAAATATTACTACAAACATTTGAATGCTACGAAGAATTGAAGAGTAAGTTTGTGTGAGACGGTCTCACAAATGAAACGGGTCTCGATTAGGGAGGAAATGAGCTTGTCCCGTTCCGCCCATATGAGAGAAAACATCTACTCTGTCAACAAGACCCGTCTCATGTGTAATACCGTCTCACACAAGACAAGTTTTAGTAGGAATTGAATATGTCTAGCCACCCAATCTAAGCTTTAATGTTTAAATCAACGCAACATTGAATGAATAAATTTGGACAAGTTTTATACCAGCAAATTATTCAATTACTACTTTTTAGGTCACAAATAGATTTTGTCTTCGTCCTGTGAGTTTTTGTCTTTTCGTGTACAAATATTTGTCTTGTGAGTTTGTCCTTATAATAATAATGTGCTTCAAACCCACTTCTTTGATTAATTAGCAGCAGATACAATTCATTAAATTTGTTTTCCCTGTTCAGCAGTTCAAGATTTTTTTATCTTTTTTTCTTTTCTTTAAAAAGGTTAATACTACTAGTAGTTATTATTAAGTGATCATGAGAAAATTATTAGAATATTGGTAAAAGTCATCTCCCCTACTTTATTTATACATTTTTTTATTGGAAAGATCGATAGTCTCATTTGACTTTTGATCGTCAACTTAAGTGAACTTTAACTACACACTAATGTCAATCTAATTATTCTTTTGAAATTTTAAACAATGTATTACTAACAAATCTTTTAATTAATTTATCAATAATGATTTGTACAATTTGATTAAAAAAATTAAATTGATATTAATATTTAATCAAAATTTACTTAGTCAATGTGACACTACAGACTTCGGAAAATACCAAAAGTCAATGCCTTATTTTTCTCCCTAATTAACAATATTGTTTGTAACAGGAAATTACTTGCAAAGCAAGTCATGTAGTTGGTACAAGAATTTGGAAACTAGATTCTCATATGTTATAAAAAGTCATACGTTATAAAAAGTCATGTTTTTATAGGGGTTAAGAGTTAGGGTTTAAGGTTTAAAAACTGGACTTTTTATAACTTAATGGAGGAACTAGTTTCCCCCAAAACCAACTCATTTTCTTTATCTTATTTTCTTTCACTTCAAGTCTTCAACAAAAATTAAAACTCGACAACAATTTTATCAAACAATAATCATCCATTTGGCTAAATTGTTTTTTAAAATGAACAACAAAGTATTTGTATCAGATCATTCTCAGTTTGCCTCTAATTCTTCTTTCTTGCTTTCAATTTGTAATAGACAAATCTTGGGTGCCTTTGGATCCTTGCAGCTGCCTCCTCACAAGTGCAGTGTAGATCCCGTCCTGGCTAAGAAGCTCGTCGTGGGTCCCACTTTCAGCTATCAGCCCGTCGGATATGACCGCTACTGTGTCCGCACTTTTCACTGTTGAAAGCCTATGTGCTATAACTAGAACCGTCCTTCCCTTCATTAGCGAGTCCATTGCATCCTACACAAGTAATTCACAAACAATGACAATGGTCAAATTTCTAATAAAAACAAAGTTTTCTCTCGATCAAGAGCAAATTTGAAATATATTTTTTGGGTATTTGCTTTGGGACGGAGGGAGTAAAATATATCACGCTCACCTGAACAAGAAATTCACTTTCAGCATCAAGGGCACTCGTGGCTTCATCCAGAAGAAGAACTCTAGGGTTCATCAAGAGGGCTCGTGCAATTGCGATTCTTTGTTTCTGTCCCCCTGACAGCCTCAATCCTCTTTCCCCTACAACTGTTTGATATTTCTCCGGAAATGATGATATGAAATCGTGGGCATTAGCCATTTTCTGCAACATAATTCAGATGTTTTAGAACTACGAACGAAAATCCTAAAGAAAAAGAGGTCTAGAGGAGGGCGGTAGAGACTTACTGATACGCTTTCTATATCACTAGTGCTGGCTTTGCCATCAAATCCATAGGCAATGTTCTCTCCTATAGAGCAGTTGAAAAGAACAGGCTCCTGGCTCACTATACTGATCTTCAATTTAATGGCACAGGCATGATATTAGGTTGTGCAAGGCGTACAAGAATATATAAACTCAGGAAGGATGTACAACAATCATATTAAGTATATTTACGGTCACTATATATTAGAGCCAGTTGCGTTCCACTAGCAGGTAGTTGAGATTAATGACACGGAGAATAGGATTACCTTTTTGTGCAGATATTCGTGTGAAATTTCCACTAGCGAAACCCCATTTAACAAAATCTTCCCCTTGACTGGATCGTAAAACCTCTCAATCAAATTTGCTATGGTCGTCTGTCAGAACAGGAAACAGAGAAATTTTTCATGGTTGAAGACCAAATTCTAGCAAGAACTGAGTGAGATTTTGTGTGTCCGAGCAAAAAGAAGAATGGTAAATTGTGATAATTATGCTACCTTTCCACCACCACTGGGACCAACGAGGGCCACTTTTGAACCAGGGCTCAGTTTTAATGTTATCCCCTGCATTTGAAACAATACTGTAAGATGTCTTGTGGTCTAAAAGCTCTTAAGATGACTTAGCACTGAGTTCATTCTAATGTTTATTCCAATTAAATTCCTCTATATTGGATGAAAAGACGTTTATTTACAGAAAAGAGTGCGCATACAAAGGTTGGCAAGCAAGGGTGGATCCACCGTATCAATAGTGGGTGCATGTGCACCAATTATTTCCGCATTTAATAGAAAAAAGCATTATACAGAGTGCACCCACTAACCAAGTAACTTGCCTCGCTCAGTGGAATATGTAAGGTTTTAGACCGTTCGGTGTGGGGTTCAAATCCCATGGTTGACATTTATTTTTTTCTTCTTTAAGGGTATTTTACTCCTGGGTCGGCCACTGGCAAGACCAAGTACCAGAATTGTTAGTCCAAATTTTGTTCCTTTTCAGAACCTTCTTCTGTTGCATATATTTTGAAGGATAACCTCACATTCTATTATTCTCATAGTACAGTAAAAACTCTATAAATTAATAATGTTAGGACCAGTGAATTTTTTTAATTTATAGAGTTATTAATTTATCGATAAATTAATAATTATTAATTTAAAGAGTTTTCTAATGAATTACCCAGACGCATATTCAGATGTTCAAAACTTAAAATAAATTGCGGTTACTATCATTGAGAACAATTTTGTGGATGAAGCTGAACATGATATGGTGCCTTTGGAACCTATTACCAGAAAGGAAATAATTTTGGAGTCTCAACTCTTCAAAACTATATGATACAATTCGAAAATGATACAATTCGAAAACGCAATATCATAACTATTGGATGCAATATGAAAATAGAGATGAAGTAGATTTGAATTTTAGAAGAAAACAAACTATAGAGTCATATTTTCACTAAATGTATTTTTTTTTTCTATTTCTAAGAATTATTAGTTTATGATTTTCGTGGGACCTATATTATATAAAGAGGTTTCTAGGAAAATTATTATCTTATTATTTTATTGATTTTTGTAATTTTTTACACTGGCCCAAGTCGGCACCAGACAAATTTATTGATTTAGAGAGTTTATTAATTTATCGAGTATTAATTTAAAGAGTTTCTACTGTACTAGTATTACCTAATTCGTTAATCAACTTGATAGCATTAATGAGAATACAATCAACAGATCAAAATAACATCTCAGAATTTTCAACTTGCTAAGGGAAAGTAAACATGAAATGGTTCACTGAAATGATTTGCACATTTTGTTAAAAGAAAAATGCAGACATGTGCAAACTAATAAAAACAAGTGTCGCAACTCTAGTCTCTTGTACGCACATCGCACCTTCATCTTTATGGTTTCTCTCCTCAAATACTACTCCCTCCGTCCCATAATGATGTTCACACTTTTTTTGTTGTTACTACGAATGAATTTTGAGCAGTAAGTTTAGGCTAATTAAATTATCCTAATGAAAATCTAAAACTTGTAATTGTTAGTATAGTTGATGATGTATCAATAACAAGTTTTAGATTTTCAGTAGGATAATCAAAGTAACCTAAATTATTGCTCAAAGTTCATTCGTAGTAACGACAAAAAAAAAATGGGAACATCTATTTGAGACGGGGGGGGGGGGGTTGAGTATTATTCAGAGCAATGCAATAAACTGAAGCGGAAAAAATCGAATAACACTGATTTGTGACCAATGTGAACATGGTTCTTGTAGTAAAAAAAAAAAAAAAACTCAAGCTCATAATTTTACCACTTTGGGCCCCTACAGCTCAAGTAATACTCATGGCTTTCACCAATGATGTGCTCAAGTTCTTCTTGCAAGAACAAGTAATATACAGACTCGTATGCTCACTCATGAGAGAGAGAGAGTGTGTGTGGATAATAGTTTTAAGTCAAAAACTTCTCTTGAGTTACAGTTTGTATAGACTAAGGGTAGACAAGCCATTTACAACATGTTTTAATTTTCTTCTTTCTTTTCATTAAAGTAAAAGTGGTTTTCATATAACGTGTTCTAAACAGAGGAAAGAGCAAATCCCTCCCTACCTCCAAAAATGAATATTCTCAATTAATATTAATTGATTAACTGAATACTGATGACGTTTTACCAAAGAATCACAATAAGTCACTTGGCCTAGGGAAAGTCTACGAGTTTCTAATGATAGTATTCTTAATATAGTTTCGCACGGTTGAACTTTATTATCTAAAGCATAATGTAGTTGTGAAGCCACCCTTTGAGGAAGGGGGTTACTTGACCCCCCCCCCCCCCCGCCCTAACTATTGGGTTTTACATTCTAGTGCATTCAAATTTTTATGAAGTACATTAAAAATACTATTTTTGTCAATTTTGACCCCTTGATTTGAGGTGAAATTTGTATTATGATATCATTTTGACCCCCTTTTGTGCCAAATTCTACGTACTGAGTATTATTATTATTCCCTAAACAGTCTCGAGTTCTCGACCCCCTTCGCCACTCATAATATATGCTTAGTAATATGATATTGACCTATATTTACTTCTCAATAGGCATCATGTACTAATTCGTATCAGATTCTTTTTTTCATTCTTATGTTCCCTGCACACTTTTTCCTGAAAACGCTAAATAAAACCAAGAAAGAGCAGAACCTAAGAGGTGAAGACTTGCATTCACACACGAGAAAATGAAAAAGAAAAGAACGTGGTGCTTCTTATGCTTACTTGAACAAGAAGTTAATTACCTTGAGTACCATGTGACTTGGGCGAGAAGGGTAAGCAAACCAGACATCATTTAGTTCCACAGCTCCATCCGGATCACTTCAACCAGAAATATAGTATCAGTTTAGAATATTGAAGATAAAAAAACTCAAAATACATAGAATTTTACTAGTATTGTTTTTATTTTCTGAGCAGAGGTGAGGAAGAAACAGACCCCACAGGGCATTTATTTCCAGATTTTGGCATGCTCGATGTGCGATCAAGAAGCTGAAAAACTCTACGACTTGCTCCAGCAGCCTTCATTGCGGTTGTGTATAATCCTGATAGTGAAGATATTGAAGAGCCAACTGCAGGTTGGGACATGACATGAGTCTTCAGAGTGTACATATTCCTATAATTTCTAAAATCACAACCTAATCTAGAATATCTAAATACTACTCCCCCCGTCTCCCAATGAATGTCCAAAAAAGAAATTCAAATTTGCTCTTGATAGAAAATGTGATTTTCTGGTTAAAATGATTCTGCTGGAAAATGCTTTAAAAGGGAAAGAAACTACTCTCTCGAATTATAATCAACCCATCTAAAAGCTTAAGCTGTTAGCAAGTTAAACCAACTGATGGATATTGACCTCAACAAAAACCTTGTACCACGGTTTATTATTATTGTTGGGTATGCTTATTATAAACCACTCCCATTACCTATAGATTTGATTGATCCCATAACCTAATTTTACTTTCTGTGGACCACCACTACTCTGCAACAAAAGGACAACTCAGACTGAGCTCCAATCAGAATTCAACAGTTCATTGTCCTTCAACTTGGACCCCAAGTATTTCAAACGGCTAGTTTTTCTTTCAAGGCTATAAATAGTCCTTAGAGTTCTTCATTGAACATTGCTGAGATTCAAAGAGAGAAATTGCTGTTGAAATACTTGGTGATTGAAGATCATACTCAAGATTTCCAGAATCATTTGAATCTTCAAACATTCGCCTTCAAATCTTTAAAGATCTCCAGCAACCTTCAAGCCAAGCAAATCTCAAGCCTTGTAACACACAAGATTCTTTAGGCTCTAAAATCATATAGATTCCAAAGAGCTTTTGATTTTTACACACACTCACCCTGATTGATCAATCACATAGATTGCATCATTAGGGAGACACTGGTCTAAGTCTAGGATTTACTCTTCATAGAAAGTAGGTGTTGATTCAATACTTCATCTCTGTAATCTGTACTCAAGAGAATCAATATATACCTCCATTCAAAATCCAAGACTGGCCATCTTAGTAAAGGACGTAGATCTTTTAACAGATCGAACATTTCCAAATCATTGTGACATTTACTTACTGCTCTTTACTTTCTGCAAATTTACTTTAAGTTTTGTTCATCTTGTTCTCATTGTTCTTCATTGTTCATATTAATCTTGTTTGTCGTTTAGTGTTTGATCTTGTTTGCCAATCCATCTAGACAACAACTTTCAATCTCTCAACCTCAATCTTGACCGCATCACCTTGACCACTCTCACTCGACCGCAAGTGGTTGACCGTGAAGTGTTCATATCCAACACTTAGAGATTTTGTCAAAACCAACTCTACCCCATTTCTATCGAAAACTTCCGCTGTGCATATTACACTTGACCGCGTGGTTTTTAGTGACCGCAAAGTTCAAAGTGTAAGCATAAGGTTGAATTTTGAAAAAGGGTTGAAATTTTTAAGTAGGCTATTCACCCCCCCCCCCCCTCTAGCCTCCTTTTCATACCCTTGTTGTGTCTTTGGGACCAACAATTATACTTCCAACCACCTCAAGAAGAAGGTGATTTCCTAACCAAAATCTGCAGATTGAGGAAAATGTTGACAAAGAAGAAATTACCTGTGAGACTGTAAAGAATGAAGGATGTAAGAGACCCCGTAGTCATTGCACCCATTATTGTCAAGTACGCTCCATATATCACCACTATGATAACCGACAATGTAGATGCTGCATTCAATCCGCCAGAAAACAAGCCAACCACTTTCTGTGGAATAAAACAACAAGAATTAGGGTAGAAACAATAATCTTTTATATGTGAGGCCCCAAAGTTAGTTTTTAGATGGAAATGAAGTGGGGAAGAAGGGAAGATCGTATCATATTAAGGTACTCACTGCCTGCCGAAGTCCAAGTTTCAGGGTATCATCAACTTTCTCAGAGTAGCATGAGATTGCGTAAGATTCTTGTGCAAAGGATCTCACTGTCCGAATAGCCCCAAAAGATTCCTAAGCATACAAAGTATTCCAATGAAAACGAGTAAGAGAAGCAGAGAACTAAATCGACTAATTTGTGACGTGAACCAAACAAAATAACATAACCCCTTGCTTGCTGACAACAAAAAAAAAAAATGTTTCTTCTTTTTTCTTTTTTATACGATATGAATGCTCTGATGAAAGATTTCCATGCTAATCTGAGCCTGTTAAGGATTATCCAGCAAAAATTTCAATAAAAAGAACTATCACTTAGGGTCAGATTCAACCTGAAACCCAAATGGCAACTACCTTCTACAGGATGGCAATGTCAATTAAGCAAATAATGTCCAACCAGCCTCTATCTTACTAGTCCTACTTATTAACAAATTCAATACCAATAGTCCCCAACACAACCCATTCTATAACAAAAAAATAAAATGGAAAGGAAACTTAATAATGAAAAATGAATTTCAAAAATTTTCATGTAGTCTGCGTGGGATGCTCTTTGATACAAGGGAGGTGTATAGTAAAAATCTAATCATTTCATCATTTCTGATGATACATACAAACCTCTGCAATGGAAGCAGCAACTGCAGCAGCAGCTTGAGTTGCATGTGAGAGTTCACGAAGATATCGCCCAAACTGACGTACGGCTACAGAAACGACCGGCACAACAACCAAGGCTAGCACTGTTAACAGATTAAGTAGTGTTAGCAAAATTACCTCCCTTAATTGAATACTACAACAAGATTGACTTCTGCATATAATTAACCAATCACTAACATGTTAACTTCCAGGATGATGAGAACATGAACCCAAGACCAATAATGGCAGTGGTTACATTTCGAAGGGCCTCAGAAAGATTGGTCGTTGCAGCGTTTTTTATGATTTGGGTATCTTCAGATAGCCTGCTCAGAAGCTCCCCAGTTCGAGTAACATCATAGAAGGCTATTTCCTGTTAATCATCAAAAGTAAATGAAAATAACTCTTAATGCTATTATTTGGGTGAAAATGCACAATTATATGAATTAGCTGTGTCAGATATGCAATTTAACCTGTTTGGAAACACAAAATTAGGATTTGAAAAAAAAAAAAAATGCCTCGTGGAAGGCCAATTACCAACATCTTGTAAAAGTTTATGTACACCAACAACAAAGCCTTAGTCCCAAAATGATTTGGGGTCAGCAAACATAAAACGCCATATGGACTCATCAATGAGAAATGAGAAGACAATGAAAAGTGTGGAGCTGGTAAAACACGATGGTAAAAAAAAAAAAAAATGAAAGCTAATTCAGAAGATAATTAAAAGAAAGAAATAAATAGGAAGAAAATCAAGAGAAACAGGAAAACAAAACATTTGGAATGATAACAAAATATAGATATTCAAAAACATAGCATTTTCATCTATTCTTCATGTATATTTAAATATTATGCATTAAAGGTTGTATCCTTGTATCTAGGATTTTGAAGGTCAGCATGTCCAACATCACGTATTTGTAACAATACCCTTGTGATTGTCCACAAATTATTTGCTTTAATAGATCTTTATATTTTCCACACAGAAGCTTTCAGATCGAGTAATTACAGAAAAGGGTTGCAAAGATAAGCATGTAAAGAGGCTCACTTGCTGGATAAGATGGCTGAACAAGTTTTTCCTTAAACGAGCAACAACCCTTTCACTAGTAGAGGAAAACAACCAAGCCCGGAGCGCTGTGGACAAGGAACTGAATAGAACGTTAGTTATATATTGCCCATAGTAATCATAGAAAAAACAAAAAAAAATAAGGAAGCCGATGTTCATACCCAACAAGGACTATCAACACAATGGCCAGTACCGTGTTCTTGACAGCATCCCAAGCTTTGGCTTTTTCTTCAGGGGTCGTTCTATCTCTTGATACTATGTCAATTATCATTCCACCAAATTTTGGCTGCTCAAGAAAGTTAAATACCATTCTGAGTATATACAAAATGAGGTGGTCTGATATCCAATGCAACATTTTAAAATTTGCTTTCAACATATGGTTTACTTTCATGGTAGCGTGAGATATAGCTCTTTACCCTCTAGAGACAACTTCAGACTAGTAAACAGAGAAGTACCTTCTTGAATGTTGTTAACTATCCAACGTTGAATAAATTAACTGGCATGGAAAATTATGCACAATCCAATTCCCAGCAGAAAAATTGTGATTACGACCATAGTTCTTAAATGTGGGGAAAAGAGAAAACATACATGAAATATGGAAACAGAAAGAGAACGCACATGACAGTCTCATGAAAGTGTTACAGAAATCACATACATCCATGCCATAAATGAACAAGATTGAGGCACAGAAAGGACATACAATGAGCAGACTGGAGGTGGAAGCTATCAACAGGGCAACAGTGGCAATAATAATAACCCCAGCATCAGGTTTTGCCTGTGTATAGCAAAATGATATTTCAGTTTCAAATTATGATTCAGCAATCAAAAAAATGGGCGCATGCAAATTTTGTGTACTCACCAGCAGAAGAACCCTAGAGAATCCAACATTTGATGCCTGAATGAATGTTCAAATAAAATGTTGATTTATTCCATAGATATAGAAGAAACAAAAAAATAAAAGAAACAGAGTGTGAACTTTAAAAAAATGAATTACCTGTATCGCATCTCCATGCTCGAGGTCTGTAGCTGGACCATTTGGTGACCCGTTTTCATTTTCATGTCTTTTTGCCTACATAAATACGGACACGTTAAAGACTACCAAATCCTAAACTAGATAGAGAACTTGAATATTCTTTCCAAGTTAGAGCACTTTATCTATTCTGGTGGAAAAGGAAGACAGAAACCAATTAACACTTGATCTAAAGTTATATTCATACACCCTCTCTATGACCATGATCACTGAGTATGATTCCCTCCTTTTCTTCCTCTTTCTAAGACTTAAGAGCTCGAAAGTAATCAAAAAGCTGTGCCCGCTAAATAACTGAATCATACATTCAACTAATAAAGTAACTAAATATTTGTTTCTTATCGGGAACTAATATGTATATACACAATATGCGTGAGTTTGTGAATTGGTCTCTATCTGCAATCCACATGTCACGTCTGCATAATGCATGATTTCTGAAGTAATGTAAAGTCTAACAGAATACTATGCCTTGATACATTTTTCTTGACCAAAAGGGATGTGTACCGAAAAAGCTTTGGACAAGAATTTCAATGGCTACACAATATATTTCTCTTCAACAGGGACAAATTTGCTATCAGCGATAACTTCTTGGGGGAAGGAGGGCGGGATATCCTACAATGAAAGCGCATCAAGTTTAGATTTATTGGTACAGTTTATTAATGAGGCGTATGCCCATTACCTTATTATGGGCTATTGGGCTTACAAGCCTGCATATGTACAACCAATAACAAAGTCTGCAAATAAATCTGATAATTGGCTTAGGATAGGTTTGGCTGTAGGATCATTATATTTAAGTGGCTACGCTTGTATTAAAGAGAAGGCAATGCTAGGGGAACAAAAGAAGTTCACAAAAAGATGGATACATATTGAGGTGGCAATATTTTATAGATATCGATTTTGGACCCGTCACACTCTAATAAAAGCAGCCTCTTGCAATGCAAGGTAAGGTTTGCCTACATTTCACCCTTGTGGTGGGGACCCTTCCCCGGACCCTCGCTATGCGGGGATGCCTTGTGCACCGGGCTGCCCTGCCCTTCACACTCTAATAAAAGCACCAACAAAATCATGACACATCATTTTGTGGACCAAATTTTGTGGCATTTATTTGTGACTTTGGTATACCCTTAAAGAGATATAGCTCTAGTGTTACTACATGGGCGGATGGACCAAGTGGCATAGATGGTGTAAGACAGTCAGCATTCCTAATTAGGTTAAATCATGTAGTAATACAGATCTTAAGAGTGTGCTTACAACTCATAATGTACACCCTCAATCCCAAAGTGAATGTCTATTATTCATTAAAGTGTCATTTTTGAAAAAGTTTAGTTTTGAGAAAAATTTGTAGCAAAAGTGTATAAATATCTTTGCTTATATAATGAAATATGAAAACAAATGGTAAAAAAATCATGCAGGGACAAAGTTCTTTAAACATTCTCTATAACTAGTAACTCATATAGCCCACACAGAACCTATGAATGTACTCCCTCCGTCCCGGAAAGTTACTCCCACTTTTTTGGTTGTTAACTTGAGTCAACTTTGAGCAATTAGGTTAGTCTTTACTTTCCTAATGAAAATCTAAAACTTCTTATTGATACAATGGGGTATCAATAACAAGTTTTAGATTTTCATTAGGATAGTTAAAATTAACCTGAACTATTGCTCAAAATTGATTCATGTTAACAACCAAAAAAAGTGGGACTAACTTTCCAGGATGGAGGAGGGAGTATAGTTCTTTACTTAACCAAAAATTGGTTTCATTTTCATGTAAGCATGAACCTTGTCCCATGACTCACTGATTAGCTATTCACGACATACACTCTGTAGATGTGAATATCTATAGCTTAACAGCATTCCCTGCTATAAATAAGAGGAGTCAATGGCCTAGTTATTACTTAAGTATCTTGAATTGCGGGAAATATAATTTTCAGTCTAACTTCAATAGAACACCAAAAGATTAACTGGGAATCAACAATTCATATTGTTTCACTCAATCAAGAAACATAATTAAGCGTATAACTAGCAACACCCACCTTTCTAAATTAATTGGCAAATAAAACAACTGAAACTAGAACCCAAAAAGAACATACAACAAGTCCAAATTTCAAAGGGTAATTGACACATGAATTGAGGAGATTTCTTCAAGAAACTAAAAACCCATTTCATTTCTTGAACTACTCAAAAAGAAAAGGTGTAAAAACAACTGGTGACAGTGTGTGTGTGTGTGTGTGTGTGTGTGTGTGTGTGTGTGTGAAAGTAAGGGTTTGAGAGAGAGAGAAAAAAGATACCTCCTTGTTCAAGAGAGGGACTCTTTCACGCCCAGAAGACATAATTGAAGAAGTAGCCCAATCTAAATGTTTTTTCTTGCCCATCTAAACCCTTATTTCAAACCCATTGATTCACAGTTGAAATTTTCCAAGATGTTTCGCCAAAGACTTCTCTTTTGGTGTGGTGTGGTGTGGTGTGGTGTGGTGTCGTTTTGTGTTGGATACTCCGGATTATTGGTTAATTTTCTCCACCACTTATAATGTAAATCGCGGGAAATGAGAACTGATGCTATCTTATCTTATTAGTATTGGATTAGTTGTTTTATTGAATGTATAGTAGTGTGATAATTAAAAATTAATAAATTTGGTATTTTCTTTTTATGGAGTTTTAATAATAATTGTTTTTAATAAAACTAATAAATTTTTTATTTTTATTTTGAACAGAAAAAACTGATGAAAAGTTAAATAAAAAAGACGATGATATTGGACCGAATGAGTATTCTGTTTTTAAATAAGAAAATATTATCGGCCCGTACGTGTGCCAAATGTTTTTCTCTTCAAGATCACGAGACAAGAAGATATGTTAAGATCACTTTGAAGGGAAACCTGTGAAATTGTGGTAGTACACGGATCCACCAATTATTTGTATTTATGGAATGTGACAATTTCCAAATTCTCAGGCCAATGTTTATGCTGGGGAGGTCTTCTCAATCATGCTGACTTACAAGATGACTTGTGGAGGCTTTAGAAAAAAAAAAAAGGTATTGTAATATTTAATTTTTAGTGAGAAAAAATAAATCTTAATGATTTTTTATAACGTTCAACCAAATTGACTTTTTTTTTCTTTTTTTTTTTTTGAAGGAACCGAAAAATGCAATATTTAATTTTTTGAAGGAACCAAATTGACTTTAAAAAAAAAATGTAAAGATGGGACTTTAAAAATGCAATCAACTTGTTTGGTTCAAAAGATTCGGAAATTCAGATGTACTTGGATGGAAGAATCGATCCACTTGAGATTTAATTAGGTCTAGCACCCATGTAGAACTTGTACTATGTTGTGGAAAAATAATAATTTAATACTATATCGTGGAAAATTATTAATTCTTGACAAAGTACTTTTGTCCATTAGTCTTTTTCTTGACTGAAAAGAAAATGTAACGAAACTTGAACATAAAGCCAAGTGAAAAATTAGGTTGGGGAAAGGGCTATCATTTCTAGACAAAAAATTAGATAGTGCAGAAGTAGAAGGCAAAACTCAAAAAAATTGTCATAATTGTTGTGTAATATCCAAAAATCTTCATGTAACAGAGCAATTTAACAAAGAAGAGCAAATATAACTCAAAAATAACTTCAGTCAATGTCAATCTTCAAAAATGAATAAACTCCCAATGAAAATGTGTGCCCCTGCCGGTAGAGTTGTCAGAAAAAAGATGGATAGCACAATATGAATAACTCAACGGATCGTCAGTCCTTGTACAGCTTGTGCGGCGTCTTCAGTAACCTTGTTGGCTTGGATAGTGCTGATCACGTTGGCAATATTACCCTGAAACCAGTGTATATGTTTGTTAGAACAGGGAATTTTTGGAAACTAGTTCTTCCATAAGTTATATAAAAAGTCATGTTCTTAAATATAGAGACTAGGTATTTTAAGGCCTAAACTCACTGTTTTAAGGCCTAAACTCGCTATTTTATTTCTAGGTGTTACAAGGCCTAAACTCGCTATTTTATTTCTAGGTGTTACAAGGCCTAAACTCATTGTTTTAAGGCTTGCACTCGCTATTTTTATTTCTAGGTGTTTTAAGGCCTAAATTCGTTGTTTAAAGTCTAAACTTGCTATTTTAAGGGTGAAACAATATTACTCCCTTTGTCCCTAAATGAATGTCCAAAATTCATTTTAAGGTACATGTGAAAATCTCTACTTTTCATACAATTTAGTGGCAAAAATTCATATACCATCGTGTAATCTTCTTTCCAAACATTTAGTTTTGAAAGTATAAAGAGAGTGAAGAAAAAAAATATGGTAAAAAAACAATTAACAAAAAAGTTTTGTCCAAAAAAGACATTAATTTTGGGACAAAAATTTCTGAAAACGGACATTCATTTAGGGACAGAAGGAGTAAAACTTAAGGAGAAACTAATTTCCCCCAAAACCTACTCTTGTTAGAACTAACAAATTTACCGTCAGATGAATAGGAGACAATAAAGACATCAAGTTCCCAATAAAACTTGAGAACTGGATCCAAGAGTTGGGGATTCAGTTACAAAATACTCCCACCATCCCGAAAAGATAGTCTAATTTGATTTCTTTTATGGTCAATGCCAGTGAACTTTCACCAAATTAATGCCAATCTAAATATCTTGGGGGAAGTCTAAAACTTGTTAGTGATAAATCATTAAGTATTTATCAATGACAACTTTTACATTTTCATAGGGATGATTAGATTGAAATTAATGTTTGGTCAAAGATCACTGGTGTTGACCATCAAAAACTAGGAAGATTTGATTGAAATTAATGTTTGGTCATAGTTCACTTGTGTTGACCATCAAAAACAAAACTGGACTATCTTTTCAAGACGGGGTAGCAAGTTAAAAATATTAATTTGATACGGGAAAACACTTTACCCTCCATGTCGCCAGCTTCGCTCGTAGGGTACGCCATTGTTGCGGGCCAAACACGCGCTCAGTGCACCGGCTACACATAACAAAAGACAAAATTAGACAATAACAAAAAGCATAAACAATGGCCCTTTTAGCTGAAGCCATATGCCTGATATTTGATTTTGGTGCACCTCACTAAAACAACTTCATTCATTTGGTCAATCTTGCAGTCAATTAGCTTTGCTGTGATTGCCTTCACTATCCACAGTTCCACCTCATCATCGCTGATCTGTAATGGACCCCACAGAAATGTGATAAGCAAAGGTGTAAACACATGAAGCCTAAAATGCAGAAGAGAAGAGAAGAGAAGGTAGATTTACTCTGAGAGTTTCCTTGATTAGACCATAAGGAATACGGCCAGATTCATCAGCAGCAAGATCTACCAGTGACATCAACCTCATCTTTGCCAAACAGTCTTCATAGACTAAACCTGTGTCATTCCGTGACCAGCCGCATGATGCAGATATATGTTAATGCACAAGAATGAAAGTTACTACCGCCGTCCCAATATGAATGTCCAAAAAAGTTCCCATTTTGGGACGGAGGTAGTAATAACAGCTAAAACTAAATTTTGGAATAACTGATAATCACCATATTCCTGCAACGTAGGATTTGATGTATGGAAATCCTCAAACGCTTGCAGCCTCTCAGTGAGAAATATCGTTAGAAGATGATATATCGATGCATATTTGGTATCATTCTCTAATTGTGCTACAGCAGGCATTTCAAGCAAATCGCACTGTCACATCACAGAACATTTTAGCTTGAGCACAGAAACAAGATAATGGTTAAAATTGAGGATAAAATTAAAAATAGGAAGTCATGTCTCAAAAAAGAAAAAGAAAAAAACAACCATATATCTCAGAAAGCAACAACACCATAAACGTAATGCAAAAAAGAAAAAAGTATGAAGAGCATGCGCAGGTACCCTAAACTCTCCAAATCAAAAATTACCAGTGGCAACCAGCCTTCACAAGTTGACTTACATGAGAAACATAAAATATCTAGCCGACTAATCTTACTAAAACAGACAAGTTTGATATTATTTTCCTCGAGTGCATCACAAGTTCTACCTGAGAGAAGCAAATTACCTAAACAATACTCCCTCCGTCCCAAAATGATTTTCCCATTTGCCATTTCTCATTGTCCCAAAAAGTTCTTCCCATTTCTACAATTTAAGCTTAAAAGTGCACAAATAAAACATGGCTAGTGAAGCAAGTGTTCATGTTCTTAAAAAGTTTGAATAGTCAAATGGGAAGGTCATTTTGGGACAGATGGAGTAATAACTATCATGTCGATGGCAACATGTAAAAACACGTACTACAATTTAGGACTGGCAGTAAAAAGTTCTTCCTTTTTGTTTCTTGAAGTAACCTCACTTTTTTACCTTAGGTCATACCATTAAGCAAGTAAATTAATGAGGTATCGTACCGTATATACACTTAATTACCAGCGGAATAAGTAAACCAACAAAAATCAACGGACTCAGCTTCCTAACAAAACATTCGCATGGAAAATACATTTTTACATACTATCTACGTCCCTTTATATTGGCTACATTTGAATTTTTTGGTCAACACATCTAATTATCCTAATGAAATTCTAAAGATTGTTGTTGATAAATAACCAAGTGGGTTACCAATAACCATTTTCAGAATTTCACATGGATGATCAGATTGACTTTAATGTTTGGTCAAAGATCACTTGTGTTGACCGAAAAAGTCAAACGTGGCCAATATAAATGGGGTGGAGGTAGTATTATTCTTTGAGAAAGATAACTGCATTCCACTATTGCACAAGTAACATGGGCCTTCATTTTTACCCCCGAGCAATACGGGGGGACAATCGAATAAGAACGACTAACTCGTGAGTCTCATTTGATCGAATGGTCTACATAAAAGGGTGTTCGAACAAGTAAGATGGCGTAAAGTTAATATTCCTAATGCATAGGGAGCTACAGTTTCTTGACCAAAAGATAAGTACAGCATAAACAATCCAGCCACGAATCTGCCGACATGTCATCACACTATCCAAAATGATTCCGGTAGAGACTACTCAACCCCAAGTAATACACATCTTGGACCTGTGATCATTTTTATTCAAATTTTCATGTTTCTCTCCAACCAAATCCTACAGCAATTTCAAGCAGATGACTAATCTACACATTTATGGACAGAAAAGGTTGCCAATATTAACTTAAAAAGGCAACAACAAATAATAGGTATTATTATGGAGCATAAAATGCTTTAGCACAGCAATAGAACGCCAATTAAAAGGTTTAACACTACAAGGCCCAGTTTATGATTGGAGTGTGGCCCAACTGGTCCATTCATCAATGTCACATTGCCCAGACCACAGCAATATTTCACTACATATGTTCTCCGGATATTTCTTACCCCCTATTGTCCAACTTTATTGGCTATGTGCAAACAAGGATATTCCTGTATTGACTTCACTAGCATCAGTTTTTTCTTTTTTTGATTAAAAAAAACTTGTATTTAAATATGCATGAGTGTCTTTTTTAGAAAAGGGAAACAGAAAGGAAAAAATTGTCCCAAATTTACTTTCTAATGAAGGTAGTAAATTCACTGTTGTCAACTATCATGTCCCAACGCACTTGCAAGTTGCAATGCTACAACTTGGCACAGAGTGTTATTATGTATATGTGCAGCTAAATTTGCTTACAGGTTTACTTTACTAATTTTCTAAAAGAACCAACAAGGTGACATCCATATTGTGCCAGAGGGAGTAGATTGTTCACTTAGGAAGGTGGAAATTCCACACATCAATATGTTTTCAGATATTGAGACCACGTAGCTGAACACATCTAGAGGACTAAATCATCATCAGTACCCTCTCATCATCTTTCCAAGCACCCCATCACCCAGTTTAATGCGGCAGAAACAACAACAAATGATAGAGAAAGAAGGAACAGTTACAACAACTTAAATAAACACTTAAATTAGCTTTACGCTCACGATTTCATAATTTATAGAAAATGCATGACATAGTGGCTTCCTGTTGAATCGTTTAGGCTGAAATTCAACGACGAAATAGCAGAAGATACCTGAAACATGTCAGGCGCTTTGACAAATTCAACAATAGCACGCACAGCTTCTTCCATTGCCACACTCATCGTAGATGCATCCTCATCGGAAAATGTAGCCAGATATTTGGTTAAAAACTTAAAAGAATCCTTCGCTGAGCTGAATCTCACAAAACAGAACATGGTAAGTATATATGAAGCGATGAACAAAATAGTTTAGCGCAAAAAGAGAGAGTATCCTTTCGTTGTGTTTCACCTTTTATTTTCCTTCAAAATATTTGAGATGGATAGAAAAAGCTCTCGCTGATCCTGAATGCCAACATTCCATTCTTTCAAAAAGTTATCAATATTTTTGAAAGAAGGGATGATGTGTTCAGCCACCTTCCCATTGACTGCCAAATTGATGGCACTCATGTAAACCAAGAACCTGCTGTAGGGGTTTTCCAACAGGTTGTACAGATTGAACATGCTGAAAAGAGAAAATTAAAGTATGAGATGATGCCTCAACGTCAAGTACCTAAAAATTAGAACTATGGTCAAAATAACTACATCTTCAGGCGTAGTGCAGGCTTATCATTAGGTTGTTGGGTTATCTTTGAGGATATAAGCTTTGCCATCTCCAGTGACTCGTCTAGGCTCTCGGGCATCTTAACAAGATTGCAAATAACAGTGAAGATGCACTCTAGATCTGAGGCCAAAGACAAACAGCAAATTATGCAATGAAGTATGAAAGAGTGCAAAAGTGAGAACTGGCTAATAATATATCACTTCAGAGGAGTCTCATTCCATCTTGAATAGCAACCCAGATTAACCAATGAAAGAAAAGCAAAAGAGCTGAAGAACTTTTTTTTGACAAGCGAGAAGAAACTAGCTCCTGACAGTAAAAAAGTTTACTTATCAAGTACTGGATAAGACTGTGAACAAGCCCCTCAAGACTTGTTGGCCCAAAATAAAAAAGTCTCTATACACACTCAAATTTATCACCATAAGAACAGCTCCACATATATTACCTAAGCATGTTGCATCGTGAATCGTGATAGACCTTTACATAAAATTTAGAGAATACTGTTTGCTATATAAATTGAATCCACCAGGAAAATGCTGTATTTTAGTTGATATTGTTAATTAGGAGCAAGTTCTTGAATTATTATAGAAATCTTTTCTTACTTGGAATGGAAATCCACATCCCTTGAGGCCTTGACATCCACTGACAGCAAACACCCTAGTATTAGCTCCATCTAGCCCCAGTGCCATTTCTATGAGGACCAACATATTGACCCCATCTAATTATATAGCTCACAGACACAAAAAGATATGCTAAGAACAGTCATCATAGACTGAATAATCAGTTACATCATCATGATGAACTTCTAACTCATAAATAGAAACTCTCACGGACAAAGCGAGTACTATCAAATTGCTAACTCGCTAACTTGATTTTCAACCAAACATTTGGTTAAGTGTACTGTTGTGACATAAAAAGTGCACACAAGTTCAAACGGAGATAGTTATGTCCACACACAGATGAAATTAAAATTATTACATGGTGAAGCCACTAGCTGTAGCCTCCTAGTTGAGGGAAAGAAACTAGAAACTATGTCTCCACGTTTTTCAGTAAATAGTCCACTATTAAACTTTGGATTTTCACTTTAAGAGTCCCCTTTCAAGATTATGCCTTCACTCTTCAGTCTTTCAACTTAAACATCCACATCTAATATAAGCATCCTGTATGTACTAAAAGATCTTTGTCGTTATAGTGAAGTCCAAGTATACTACTCTGATGTTAATTACGGGATTCCAAATTGTAGACTATCTACTTCATTCAGAGGGAATGACTAGCTTGATATGAATACAGATAAAACAACAATTGAAACTCATAACGGTTCGGGATTATTAAAAATGAATGGGGAAAGTGTGAGATTGACCTTTCTCAGAGGCTTTCGAGAATATAATGTCAGCAGAAGTAAGCATTAAGGAAGCCAAATCCAGCCATCTGCCTGCAATCACACACTCCTGCGCTTCTACACATAATCTGCTTACTTGTGGCTCCGCTACCTGAATAATTAGAAACTCAATTCAAAATGCACAGATTAACATATTTCACAGATTCAACTTTCAACATCATATTATAATTCCGTCGCCCGAAGACAGCGATAATCATATACAATAAAGAAATTTGGAGAAAAATCAACTCAAAAAGACATCATTCAACAGAAATGAAGATTCAAATTGATACTATAAAGAGGGAAATTGCTACCTCGGGACCGGCATCGGCCCATGAAATTTCAGACGTGAAACGAACGACGGCGATGATGGGATCTTCCTCGGAGGTAGGAACGACGGTCGTCATCAGTTATTCCGTTTAGAAATCTTGCAACAACTGCGAACTCGATACTCTTAAGAAGCGCAGCAAAGAGCTCTCTCAGTACGCAGCACAACTGATAACAAAACTAAAAACCCTAACTCGGGATAGGCTTACAAGGGAAGGGGTACCCAAGTAAATTTACAGAGAAATTTGTTGTAACCCTGCATTGTTAAACACACTCCCCCTTTTTTTCTAATGCATCCCTACACAATTTTAAGTACACTCCCACATATTTATATACACCCTTAAAATTTGCTAGTACTCTATGTTTTCCAAAATACCCCCACCTCATCATCCTCAACCTCTCTTACTTAAATACACATGTCTTCTTTGTTCAATTGGAACCTCATCCTCCTCCAACTTTTATCACTAACGGTTCCACCATAGCAGTTTCAGAGGTGAGGAAGACGATTATCACTAAAAAAAATCAGTCAACGAGCTATCATCTGAAGACACCATTGATTTCCCGTCGACATGTCTTTTGGAGGTGGAAATAAGAACATATGTATGAACTGAAGGGTAGACAACATCAGGTTTTGAGAAGAGATAAAGGAGGTGACGGTAACAGTGGACAGTGATAATGGTGGTTGTGGTACATACGGAAGTTGGAAGTGTAATGTGGGAAGATGATGTGGGATTGTGGGGCATTTTGGAAAACATTTGTTATTAGGTGTACTTAGAAATGTGGAGGCGGCAATAATTACTTCCCAAATTATTATATTTCAAAAATAATTAAATTTGGACTGCCGTCATCAACATCACATAGTATGATTTAAAGTTGGCACTAAGCATACAAAAAACTTGGCTCTGGCGCTAAGTTTCATTATTCCCATTAGGGTTTCTATATATATATAGATATAGTCCTTCCATCCCAAACTTATAAGGAATGTTATTGACTTGTCAACTTGCATTCCTGAGCAACTAGGGGAATATGCTATTCAATCAAGCTCATTGTGAAGCAGTGGCGGACCTAGAATTTTTTCGGAAGGGAGACAAAATTATTTTTATTTGTGTAGGGGGCAGAAAAAAATGTAATTTTTTCTTTACTGAAAGGGGGGCAAAAGTTAATTTATTGCACTAATTAATTTAGAATTTACAAAAATTGTATTTCCTTTTTTTTTACAACGGGGTCCGCGACCCCCTTAAGGGTGTGGGTTGGTCCGCCAGTGTTGTGAAGTACGCACGGAAAGAACTGTATGTAACGAGATTGGCAATTGGCCATCGGCATCTGAGATTATTTTATCTTAGCAGAATGTGAAGTCTTCTTTGCTACTTGCTAAATGAAGTTAATGTTCTACTATGTTTTTACATAAGCGTCACTGCATGCCTCACATGTCAAATTTTGCTTTTTGGTCCGTCCGTTTCAGAGTAAACATCACCTTTCTAATTCTACATAAGGATTTTGACTTGGTACAATTTTATCACTGTACAACTAATCTACAAACAATTAAAGCATGTTCATTCAACATTTTGTTAGTAATGTACATGACGGAGGGAGTACAAAATAGCGTATATGGATTGGACTGGTGGAATTGTTTTAGACATTTAATAATTGAAACTAGTTTTTCAATGAGTAAACCACAAAACGAACCCGCGTACTATGGCCCCAATATCACTTTGACCTGCGTACTATCAACTCAGTAAATGTATCATGCGTACTATAGTTTTATTATCAATTTCCCTGAGATTTGTAACGCCAGTTAAAAAGTTAATGAGATTGTTAATAAGTTAACGAAAAGTATGACTCTTATTTACAAATGTTACTTTAATTTTCAAATTTAAGGGTTTAATTTAGGCAATTTTGAAAGCGAACCTGCCTTCCGGAGATCGAGATCCTATCAAGAACAATTTCAAAAATTTCATTACAATAATTAAAAGCATCCTTAATTATTACTCAAAGTTCCTTCGTAAAACTCATGAAAATAGGAGGACTATCATTCTGGTGGTACAGATGGAATATGATTTTTCCACTATCAGATGATGGATACCGGCAAACCTATAACTACAGTGCTTAATTCAGGCATTTCTATAATAGTAGCTTTTTGTGAATCAAGCTTTCCATCATGATGGTCACGATGCGGAAGTCTAATTTTTATTGTACTACCTCCATCCGTCCTGGTATGATAATTCTTCTTTTTATTATTATTAATCAAAATAAATTTTGAGCAATAATATATAATTACTTGTAATTGTCATAATTAAGTGCCAAAATAGTTACGGATAATATTTATAATGATGTATCAATAATAAATTTTAGATTTTTGTTAGAATATAAAAGTAATCTAAATTATTTTTAAAGTTCAATCAAAAGAACAACTAGAAAATAGAGACTATCTTTTCATAAAGAAAAGACTAGTTCAAAAAAAAAATAATAATAATAATGTTCCTGGTAGGGCTGACGTTAGCACCCAAATCAAACCTACATTTGTGCTGTGAGCCTCTTTTCAAAAAAAAAAATAAATAAATAAAAAAATGAATCAATGTGAACCTACATTTGTGCTCTACTTGTGAGCTTTTTAAAAAAGAGTCAGTCTTATGAAAAACTTGTTTACACTAAGAGATGTGTAAAACTTGTGTTACATTAAGAGATTTTGTTTTACATTAAGGGATGAAAACAGGTTTTACACTAAAACGAGTGTAAAACAAGTTTTTCCATAGATTTTCACTAAAAAAAAATAAAAATCAATGCGAGAACGTGGTATTCACAACATCCTGCAACAAAACTGTAGGTTTAGGAAGCATCCCTGGTGAAGTAATATTGTCACAGTTATGAAATTCAATGAAACCCAAATTAGGGGCTTTTATTGAGCAAATAACTATCACTAAATCCAACTTTGCACCCTCAATCTAAATTTCCCACTTTGCCCCCAGGCCCCAACCCCGAACTAGTCAATGAGCACGTCCTCAGTCATATCGAGCATTCACCTCTTTTCGCTCTAAAAGATTTCGTGCAAAGAGGTCTAGCTCAAATGGCATATAGTTTTCCTTTCTACATGGAAGGCCAGGGGTTGGAGAAGCATTTTATTTTTTGATATTCTTAGCTACTGCAAAGCTAAGCAAACTCAGTCATAACATTCCATTAGTAACTAGTAATTATTACAATGTGAAAACAAGTGCATGATAATATCAAGAAACATCCTTTTTCTGATGTGTTGTGTTCTTGAAGCTGGCATTAAGCAAATCTACCATGTCTCATTTCTGAGAGGACATCATTTACTGCCATCGCCAAAGAGGTAACCCAGGGAAGAACCACCACCAGGGGCAGCATGGACCTTGGTTGAAGGGCGATCCTGAAATCAAAGGAAAAACTAATTTGATTCAGGTTGATGGCAAGAAGAGTCAAACGAGGCGTAACTAAGATTACATTCAATCAACTTGTTGGGCTAGTAGTAGCAACTAGAAAGTCAAACCTTTGAGGAGATAATTCTACTTATGATTTCTTTAGAACTGCCTTAACAATTTATTTTTATTTATATGGCGTTTAGGAAATATCATTTTCAGGAAAAATAATGAAATTCAAGCAAATAAAAAAAGATGAGGTAAGCCATAACTTGGATCATGACAATCAAAAAGGCTAAAACACCAAGTGATGTAATTTTCAATGCCAGCGTTGACATGGTTTAGCATCTCTCAAGGCAAAGTTGGAGGGCGATCATACAATTTCAATCTTAGAGTTTCCTTATAAAATTCTTCACATTTTTCGTTAGAACGTTCATTTACTTTATGACTGGTAATCTGGTATGAAGGAAGCCTTCGGCATTCAGCCAGTGAAGCTATGTTGCTACATAACCGATTGTACTAAGCAATTAATCTTTTGATTATAAAGCAAACCGTAAGAAATCAACGTCAAGGTATATTGAGTATAAGAAAATATATTCCCCCTGTCCCGGAATAAATGTACTACTTTCCATTTTCATTTGTCCCAAAATAAATGCCGTGTTACTAAAAATAGGGTATGAAATGAAGTTTGGTGATCTTCCTATACTACCTGTTCTAAACTTCTAATAGGCACAAATATTGTAATGCCATAGGAGAAGTGTCACTCTACCCAAATGAATAGTATGAATAGATTGGGGCAATCAAGGAAACATAACTAAAAGCTTAAAAACATTGACTTGTCAACAATCGACAATGACTTATATTCCGGGACAGAGGGAGTAACTAGTTTCTTACCGTGATGAAGTTGCCACAATTCTGTCCATCAGCCCTGAAGTAATTGTTTTTCTTAGTGTCTTGCGCACCAGATGAACTTTGCTTCCCATGATTGACAGGTTCCGGAATGGAAGTAGACACCTGAGGAGGTGCATCAGCAGATGCTGGAGCAGAAGCAGACTTCTGAAGAGGCACATTGGCAGGTTCCTTCACATGGTTCTCAGTTGCTGACTGAGGACTATTTGTGGTCTCCCCACTGCCAAAAAGGTAGCCCAGAGAACTCTGACCTCCACCAGCACTGACTCCACGACCCATTCTACTCTTATCTATTCAAGAAGGAAATCCAATTCGGATGCCTTTTGGTAAATAATGACAAAATTATTAGCAATAATAAAAAAAAAAAATCAGGTGACAGATTCATAAATGGATTAGACTATACACATTGGCTGCAGAAAAAGGGTTGCTAGGTGTTATAAGTTAACCAATCCAATAAGAAATAAAAAGCAGACGAAAATCGCACTCCTAAAGGAACAAAGCCTACTTAACTCATATTTCCACCATATGCTTCAAGCATAGAATGTAGAAACATGCACAAATTGGTGCCCTATTATTCCTACATACAAATAAAAAACACAAAAAAAACATATACTAGAACAAATTTCATGGATGTGATTACATAAATGTCCCCTTTCCAATGGCATTTTTTTAACCAAATAAACTCGACACATGAGGATATGTACGGAGCAAATAGTAACTGCTAGGATCATGCTAATAAGTTCCCTACCCGGCCTGTATGACGATCAGCTTGTAGAATAAGATTAATACTCAAGTCACAAAAATATCTCACAAAGTTTTGGCCACAGACATTTTTCACAATGGTTAATTGGATGATATACTAATCATTATTTAAAAACCAATCAATCAATCAATCAATCACAGGAAACAATTCTTCTCGCCAATATTTTGTGAAACACTTTTGCATCCATAAAATTTGTAGTAGTATTAGGTTTCAAATTGCCCGAAATTTACTGGAATATTCCTGATCAATGTAAAACAACTCTAGTTCCAATAGTCTCACCAGGAACTAATTAACATTTTGCTGCCATAACTAGTCCTTTTTAATTTTTTGCCAGCAGCAGACACAACAAATAGATTTCATCAACCAACGACTCACTATGAAATCAACTGCAGCGAAATTATATGAATAGATCCGTAAATAATCATAATCCGTGGGTTGAATTTGAATGCATATATAAAGTTATTACAACCTTGATTGTCTGTCACATATACATTTGAAAGATCCAAAACTAGAGGTAGAGAAAATGTAACAAATCACTCCTAATTCAAAACGCATTTGGAAGCAAAAATTAAGCAGTTAACATACTGATCTAATGAAGTTGATAATCATCAAAAAGCGAAGGAAAACGCAACAGATCAAAGGAAATCACAAAGTAAGAGAAATTTCGTACCTAATTCGGTGAATTATTGAGGACGATTGACGGTGGGTAGGGAAAATGAGAGAGAGAGAGAGAGAGAAATTCAAATAGAAATTTAGAAAAGAGGAGACGATAGCGAGATAGGTTCGGAGACAAGGGGACGTGGGGGTTGCTAACGGTCTGTTGGTACCATCCATCGGTTTTGCATTAAATCTGTTGTTATTAGTAGTAGTAGAACGGAATGGAATGGAACGGAAAGAAAGTGACAGACCGAAAGCACGTTTTAGCATTACTTGGTTGGTTTGAATTTAAACATTATCATTCCGTTTGAATTTAAATATTTTGACAAATAATTTAAAATTTATAACTAATTGTTATTTTTTTTATTTTTTTTGTTGAGAAAATTTGTTTTCTTAATTTGTTTGCTTGATTAATTATTGTTTTCATATTGAGACTTATAGAATACTCCCTCCGTCCCACCTCACTTGACACTCAAGAGGTGGACACGATAACTAAGAAAAATGAATAAAATAAGGAAAATGTGTGGTAGAAAATGAAAAGAGAGAATGAGTGGTAAATAGTAGTGTTGATTGAATAAATTGAGAGGTGGAAAATAAAGAGAGAGAATGAGTGGTGGGGTAAAGTGAATATAAAATTATAAAAAATAGGATATTTTGGGAAGTGTCAAGTGAGCTGGGACGGAGGGAGTATGTCACTAATATTTTTTTATTATTATTTTTTTTTAAAGCAAACAACACATAATTGCATTAATAAAATTCAATAAAACGGTGCTCCACAACTGTCAGAGGCTCGTCCAAAATATAATGATTACAATTAAGATTTACACATAAAAATCCTAACACATCTCGAGTATTGAAGGCTAAACCCGAACCAAATCTCCAATTGATGTCTTTGGGAACTATATCTTGTGATAGACAAGTGCTTCTCCAAACAAAATTTGGATACGGCTCTACATAGGCCTTTAGTAAATCCCCGAACGGTAAGAATTTGGCTAGAAAACACGAAAAAATGAAGCACTTGAGTCGGCAGGAAACCCGCAACCAAACATCTCAAACATTGAACCAAGAACAAATATTAACATCATTGTAAGGCTCTCACATCGGAGAGATGGCAAAAGCTCCCAACAATGGGGAGAATACAAAGGTTTCCAACAAAGGGAAAAATGCAAAAGGTCCCAACAAAGGGAAAAAGGCATAGTAATCGAACGAGAAGTGAATGCTTATTCAACAAAACAATAACAAAAAACAACAACAAAAAAACAAATCTAGAAATAAATCCTAATTTTGCATTTATTGTTAACGATATATAAGCAAATCAAGGGGATAATGCAAAGTAACAACTTGATTAGTATATTTAATCATCTCTCTGATATCTCAAGATTGTAAATAGCTCTATCATATCGTATCTCCTATGTATATCCCCTATCTCTTGTAAAGTCTATCTTTGTATAGTTGGGATGTATTTAAACCCAACACCACTCAATGGAAATATATCAATTCTCCTCATATCATATCAGTGCTCTTATGGTATCAAGAGTAATCTGATTAAAAACTCAGATTCGATCCATGGCCTCTCTTTACCTAGATAACAAGATTATCTCCTTCAATGCCCCTTCCCACCTTCCCACTAAGCTCACCCAAACCAATTTCCCTGTTTGGAAAACCCAACTCCACTCTGCTCTCATCGGACACAACCTCCTTGGCTTCATCAATGGTAGTCATCCTCAACCCGAAAAAGAAATCTCTGACCCAAACAATAGCTCTAAGAAGATTGTAAACTCAGACTTTGACATCTGGTACAGACAAGATCAACTAATCCTAAATGCAATTTTAGGAAGTTGTGTCGCCACAATTCAGTCCCACATCTCTACTGTCACTTCCTCCAAGGAAGCGTGGAGTCGCCTTTCTGTTCTCTTTGCAAATAAGTCTCGATCTCGTATTATGTCTCTTAAGGAACGGCTTCATGACAACC
This sequence comes from Campanula takesimana, assembly GCA_026119855.1. Taxonomy (NCBI): domain Eukaryota; kingdom Viridiplantae; phylum Streptophyta; class Magnoliopsida; order Asterales; family Campanulaceae; genus Campanula; species Campanula takesimana. The sequence continues at coordinate 126,611 of JAOWBW010000847.1, forward strand.
CTCGTGGCACTCGCTCTATTGCAGAATACATGCAAGACGTCCGAGCCACGGCTGATGCTCTTGCAATTGCTGATGCTCATGTTGCGGAGGAAGATCTAATCATGCATACTCTTAAGGGCGTTAGTGATGAGTGTGACCATGTTGCAGCCGCTGTCCGCGTACGTGACACACCAATCAGCTTTGATGAGTTGTTCGACAAACTAGAGGACTTTGAGCGTCGCCTCAAACGTCCGGATACCACCAGCCCAAATCTCACTCTAGCAACTGCTAATTATGCACACCGTCAATCTAACTCCAGCAACAACCGTTCCTCGCACAACCAGACAACCCAAAGCAACAATCGTTCCACCTGGCATAATCAATCCCGCAATCAAGCCCCTTCAAACAATCGTTTCAGTTCGAACTCCTCTCGCCATAACACACATCGATCCTCCGAATGGAACAACTCCTTCTGCAATTTCTGTGATATACCAGGCCATCCAACAAATGAGTGTCGTAAGTTGGCATGATTTCTCAAAACTAACAATGTGCAGACTACCCCCTCCTCGCATGTTCAAAAATCTCAGCCTACTGTGAACCCGACATCTTTCCACAGGCCCTCCCATTTGCAATGGTTATTTGACTCTGGCGCATCACACCATGTGACTGGTGATGTTAACAATCTGAACAGTTTTTCGGACTATGGTGGTCCAGATGAAATCAACATCAGTGATGGTACAAGTTTGAAAATATCACACATTGGCAATGCTAAACTTGTTCATAATGATACTTCCTTTTCTTTGGATAATGTTCTTTGTGCACCATCTGTCACAAACAATCTTATTTCTGTATCCAAATTTTGCCAATCAAATGATGTCTCACTCGAATTTTTTCCGTTTCATTTTATTGTGAAGGATCTATGCACGGGGGCGCAAATGCTTCGCGGGGAGAACATCAATGATGTCTACTGCATTCCTCACTCAATAAATGCTCGAGCCAATCACACTACGAAGTCTTGTCTCGACGAATGGCACCGACGTTTGGGTCACCCGTCTGTTCCAATTATTCGCTCAATTTTTCGTTCTAGTAATTTCAATTTCAATTTTTTGTCAGATCCAAAGTTCCATTGTAACTCTTGTGATTCAAATAAAAGTCATAAACTCCCATTTGCCGAAAGTGCTCCTCCACATTTACCATCTACATATGTTATCTCACCAGATCACACTACCACATCCACTAGTCATTTCCTCTCAAATACATCTCCAGTTCAAAATCAACCAACTGCACCAACTACTGATCAGTCTCATGTTGTCCCTCCTGTCGACTTACCCTCAAGTCCAAGTCCTCCCCTACCCGCTTCCCCACCCTTCTCACCCTCCGTATCCCATTTAGATAATACCCCACCGCAATCACCTGCCCCTCCCGCTCCTCCATCTCCCCCAAACCTTCGCCCTCCAACTGCTCGTAAACCAAACCCTAAATATTACAATCCTAAGTTTGTCAATCACATCACTGCCCACCCTATGCCCTCAACACTTGAACCAAGAAATACATCTGAAGCAATGCAAAATGAAAAATGGAGAGCAGCAATGTCAGAAGAGTTTGATGCACTTATGCGTAATGGCACTTGGGATCTTGTTCCAAAACGTGATCAAAACTTAGTAGGTTGTCGATGGGTCTATCGTATTAAGCGGAATCCAGATGGAACAATTGCAAAGTATAAAGCCCGACTTGTAGCGAAGGGATATCATCAACGTCCAGGGTTAGATTTCACCGAAACGTTCAGTCCCGTCTCCAAACCGACCACCATTCGCCTTATTCTTAGTCTCGCTCTGTCCTATGGCTGGCCACTTCGACAGTTGGATGTTAATAACGCCTTTCTCCAAGGCACACTTTTGGATGATGTTTATATGATTCAACCTCCAGGCTTTATCCATCCTTCGCTGCCCAATCATGTCTGCAAGTTAAAAAAAGCCCTTTATGGTCTAAGGCAAGCCCCTAGAGCTTGGTACCAAGAACTCAAAGGTTTCCTCCTTCAATCTGACTTTACCAATTCAGTGGCTGATCCATCTTTATTTGTTTACAAAAAGGAAGGAATTTGTCTATATTTCCTGGTCTATGTCGATGATATTGTTGTTACTGGTAACAATAACAAATTTTTGGAATCCTTCATTCTCCAACTTGGTCGCAGATTTTCTTTGAAAGATCTTGGGATACTACACCAGTTCTTGGGTGTTGAGGTGATACACACCACCACTGGCCTTTTCTTGTCTCAACATCGGCACGTTTCAGATCTCCTCGACTCATTTTCCATGGCAGGTGCAAAACAAGTAACAACTCCCATGTGTCCAACAACACCTCTATTACTTAAGGATGGATCTGCTCCTATTGACCCGACGCCTTACAGAAAATTGATAGGAGGTCTTCAATATCTTTCTCTAACACGTCCAGATGTCTCATTTGCTGTCAATCGGTTGTCGCAGTTTATGCATTCGCCAACTGAATTACATTGGACAACATTGAAACGTGTTCTTCGCTACTTAAAAAATACCATCCATCATGGACTCTTCTTACATAAGGATACACCCCTGCAATTGAGGGCCTTTAGTGACTCAGATTGGGGAGGTAATCGAGATGATGGTCGCTCCACCACAGCCTATATCATTTATTTGGGCTCTAATGCAATCTCCTGGAAGTCCAGTCGTCAAAAGTCTGTCTCTCGTTCCTCATCGGAAGCTGAATACAAAGCAGTTGCTAACACTGCTGCTGACATTATGTGGGTTCAAAATCTGCTACATGAACTTGGTATTAAGCTGCGCCATCCTCCGTCTCTATTCTGTGACAATACAGGAGCTACGTATTTATGCGCGAATCCAGTTTTTCACTCGCGAATGAAGCATATCTCCCTCGACTATCATTTTGTTCGCGAGTATGTTGCACGTGGTAGTCTCAAAGTTCAACATATTTCCACCAAAGATCAGCTTGCTGACTCTCTTACAAAACCGTTGAGTCGTCACCGATTCATTGCTCTTCGCTCCAAGATCGGAGTCTCCAATGGAGCCTCAATCTTGCGGGGTCGTGTTAACGATATATCAGCAAATCAAGGGGATAATGCAAAGTAACAACTTGATTAGTATATTTAATCATCTCTCTGATATCTCAAGATTGTAAATAGCTCTATCATATCGTATCTCCTATGTATATCCCCTATCTCTTGTAAAGTCTATCTTTGTATAGTTGGGATGTATTTAAACCCAACACCACTCAATGGAAATATATCAATTCTCCTCATATCATATCAGTGCTCTTATTTATTACTTGTCAAATTGACAATTAATAAATGCAAAATTAGAATTTTACAACAAAATTAAATCAAGGAAATGGATGTATCAAACCTTAGCAATGGATGAGATTGAAAAAATAAAAAATTGAGGAGTTGCAGAGGAACGGAGAAGATGGAAAATGTAGACAGAGAGAAAAAACGGTTACTCGCGTGTCTATATCTACGAGTGACTTTTTTTTTAATAATGTCACTAATAATTTCAGCATCTAATAAATTTCTAAAATTTATTAAGCTAAAATGAACAAGTTTGCCTTGAAAAATAAAAATAAAAATTTGTACGTGTAATTATTCATTTTATAAAATCAAAATTTGAAATTCCTTCAAAAAAAAAAAAAAAAAAAAACAAGTTTGAAATTAGATTACACTAGTAACACTAGATGAATCAACCAGTTTTTTTCTTTGTCTTAGTCTTTTCTTCACGACTGTTAGTCTATTACCATATCCCTTTATCTTGGAAAGTTTGTCCAATTTTGATTTTTTATGTTCCAGACAAATAAACTTTGATTAAATATTGATATTGATTTAATCATCGATTAAAGTTTTAAAAATTGTAATTGATAAACCATCAAGTGATCAAAAGATTTATCAACAACAATCTTTATAACTTCTTGTAATCAGTAGTTTAACAACAATGGAAATGTATTGACTAAAAAAAGTTCAAATAAGACAATTTTTTCAAGACAAAGGGAGTATTATACTCGGATTCTATATTTTCAGAGGAGGTTGTACATGAAATAAAAATGGCGTTATAAAACAAAAATGAATTCGCCAATAAATACCACCTTCAATTAAAGACCCCCAACATTGCTCTCTCAAACTGAATTAAAAAATAGTGCAACAAACCTGTTTCATTTGCAATCACTGCATCGAGTTTCAGTTTCCACACCAAATTTATTTACCAAACAAACACAACAAAAGTACCAGAAACTGAGTTTTATTAGCTACTTTTGTCAATCTCTAGATAAGGTCATGCAAATTCCCATGGCAATCCCTACAGCCTTGGATATGAACGTAACCAATAACAAAATGGAGAGAAACTAATAAATATTTAAACAAACTTCGCGCATGTACAATGTACACCATCTGCTAAAAAAGATGCTATCTAAGAAACTGCATGCATCTACGGAGAAGTGTAAAAGTCAAACCTCATGCACGAACCTGCCGGCTCATGTCGACATTTGGAATTCCGGTGAGTGGTAAAGGGCAGTTTTGGAAGTCATCAAGAATATAAACTTCCAGTTTACTTTATCTTGGCAATCTCTACCAGTTGCTTATGAAAAGCTTGAGGCTTTGAGAAAAATGGGGAGTGATCTGCTCCTTTTAGACGGAAAACCTGTTCAGGTGGGCTTCCATTTATCATTTTCTCTTGCAATTCGATTGGTATAGCATTATCTTCTGGAGTTTGTATATAAAACCGCCTGACGGATCCATAATTTGCATCCGTAAGAGAGAGCTTCTCCAAAGCTGGTGAAAAGGGAACCGGTCTCATGGAAACAGCTGCCAATGCTACATCCTAGAAAAATATAACAAGAAAATTGCGTATGAGAAACTAGACCAAGAAAGGTTTAGTTTTTAAGTTTATAAGATAAAATTATAATCCAAGGCTTGTCTTGTGTTATATCCCAGATTCCCAGTTCAATATCCCTTATGGCTTATGTGTTCAGTGTTCCTAGAGATCGAGAGTAACAGAATTGAACAATTCCAACCAAAACCCCATACACAAATAAATAAAATAAGAGAAAAACTCTAATAGATAATCCCAAATAAAAACTACTCCCTAATCACCCACTATTTCCCCAATAGTGCTTCATTATAAGTGTCCCAATTGACTTGTCAAACTATTTAAGGAGTGTGCTTTAATTGTTTGTATAATGCTTGTACCATGGTAAAATTACACTGAGACTATTCTTAATTTATAAATGTGACTTGTTTTGAGACGGACCAAAAAGGAAAGTACAACATTTATTTTGGGAAAGGGGGAGTAATCTGTCGTCTTTTTCTTTCTTTCAGAGTCAACGACTCTTAGTTTAACAACCTTGAACTATATACTTTTAACTCATAAAAATAATACCCATTATAAACGAATTAGTCAACAAATTAAAGCAAACACCTTTGTGTGTGCATTTGTTACAAGTTACCAACAGGGATGAGGGAACAGTTGGAAGAAGGTCGTTCAGAACAAATACAAGTTAGAAAGATGAGATCAAATATTACTCATGTGAAAGTGCCCCCCTGATGTGCCAATGTGGCTACCTACTATAGAGTACTAGCTACTATGAAAAGGTCAATTTTACATTTTCTCTGATGGGCATTCATATAATTTCTCACAAGTCTAAGCATTTTAGAAAGAGACATGTTAAACAAAAAAATCTCAAATTTAGCAGTAATTTAAAGTGCTGGTTGTCTAGTTTTAGTAATCGAGTTAGATTCTTGACCATTATAACACACGTAAACATGACCATCATAACACACGTAAAGTTAGGGCACCAATATATTACTGGTAGGTGTAAGTGTGTGCGTGAGTGTATGAGAGATAGAGAGAGAGAGACCTTAGAGGGACTTTGATTGAATAACAAGTCCTTTAAAAGTGATTTGTCAAAGTCAATAGCAGTTGGAGGCTGATTATTTCCGTTTGCATATAAAAATATTTGAGCCTGCCGCATCAGATCATTTGAAATTTCCTGCAATAGTCATAACACGTCACTCTCTAATACATTTCCAAAATGCATAAAGCTCCAATTGTAATTGCAATGATTCTGAACATAATTGAAGTTAAATCGGAAGGAGCAATCAGACTCAATTCAGCCAGATTTATGAAACTCTAGGAGAAATGTTTATATGTATGTCATTTTTTTTCCGTTTTACGTTTCCACAAGATTAAGAAGGTAGTGCTAGAGAATAAGGGGTGTTCTAGAAACTCAAAAATAGTTGTCCTTGCATACATATTGGAAAGCATTTGGAAGAACATGCAGCAGTATCACTGAGCCCTATCATCAATTTATGATTCTCCTTTTTCATTTCCAGTAATGAAGTAAATGAGTTCAGATGAGTTGAATCTGAAGTCAAGAACTGAAATAAACTGATCCCATTTCACGCTGACCTTGTTTAATCTGGCTTCTCATAGTTGAAAATCGGGTCAACAAAATATGGCCCATCACAGGCACAACCAAAATAGAAGGATGACAGTGGTGCCTGGTGGTGGCAGGCGGCCGGTTGTAAGGCACATCTATTTACCACAGTCTTTCTGATGCCGGGTTGGAGTACTACACCATAGGAATTTGATACTCCTACATTACTATTAAGTTTGACTAGTTTATATAATAAGTGAATAATGTGAAGCCTCTACAAAGTGGGCTCAAACCAAGTGAAAAGGACTGACTCATTTTGCAAGAAATAGATGAAATACATTGTGCAATAAGTTATTAAAGGGCAAAACCTTCTGGGAGAACATATCAAGAGTACTTTGTCCACTCGTCAACATAGATGCAGCAACAAAGACAGCTTTTGCAACTTTTGATGGAAATAACTCCATAGCATATGATATGCACGCACCACCAAAATCATGGCCTACTAAAATCACCTGCATGAATCAAAGTAAGACTTTCACATAATGTATATAATAAAGTATATGTTTGGCTGGAGAAAATGAGAATCGGAATAAAGTGAAAGCAGCATAATATATGAACAGGATGATTTGTATCCAGGGGCCAGTGTGATCTCCCAAAGACCCCCCCCCCCCAAAACTAACAGCTTAAATCCTAACACATTGTAGCTCCGGTGAAATACCTTTCTCAAACTTAAATCGTAAAAGAAGCACATGATCATGAATCACGGAAAACCGCATCACATACGACTAGACCTAAAAAGGTGAAGAGGGAACGAGTTGTTGCTGAAATAAGAACAAGACCAACAAAATTAATAATATATACCTACTTCTGATGTGCCTTCAGAAGTGTGTGTTACACTCTGGTTTTACAAAAGAACCTTAAAAAGCATGGCAACATGTTAAAGAAAGGCTAAGGCTTTAAATAATTAATAAGCCTCGGAAAGTGAACCGCTTTTAGTGGTCCAACATCTTATTAATTAATGTTGATCAGTCTAGCTTTCGCATGTTTATTCATTTTTTGACACTGTACATCTTTCATAATCATTACTTGAATTGACACTGAATAAACTGTTTCCTCAAGTTTTCAGAGGTACACAAATTTTGAGAGCTAGAGAAAACCATCCTGAAGCCTCCTGAATGGTTCTAGTGAAATTGATTTTCAGAAAGCAATTGAGAGCAACAAGCAAATACATCTTCCACAGTTTCTTCATGCTGAAAAATGCACCATGATTATCTTTTAAATATATATGTGCATGTACTTTCCAAAAAATTGTTTCTTTGCAGTTATTTATTCTGTAGAGATCAATGGTTCAGATCAAGATTTTAAAAACCTTTCCGGTTCAGTTTTTATAATGTCCCAAAAGGACTTTGTGTTCAACAGATAAGCAAGCCATCCAATCTACGGCCTCTATTCTTAATCTTGAGAGCTAGAGAAAACCATCCTGAAGCCTCCTGAATGGTTCTAGTGAAATTGATTTTCAGAAAGCAATTGAGAGCAACAAGCAAATACATCTTCCACAGTTTCTTCATGCTGAAAAATGCACTATGATTATCTTTTAAATATATATGTGCATGTACTTTCCAAAAAATTGTTTCTTTGCAGTTATTTATTCTGTAGAGATCAATGGTTCAGATCAAGATTTTAAAAACCTTTCCGGTTCAGTTTTTATAATGTCCCAAAAGGACTTTGTGTTCAACAGATAAGCAAGCCATCCAATCTACGGCCTCTATTCTTAATCTTGTGGGGGAGTAAACTATAAGATTGAAGAGGGTGAGTCCAGAAAATAACCTTCTCTCCATCAGCAAGCTTTTCCAGAAAATCAGTAAGTGGTTTCACATACTGTGAAAGACTATTTATGCTGTTTGTGTCAAACAAGTGGATTCCTGAACCAGTCAAGTCTACAGCAGTAACTTTGAATCCGTTTTCTTCTAAAAGTGCTATTGTTTTATACCAACACCATGCACCAAAACCACCTCCATGAACAAGGACAAAATGGTTGGTCTCCAGATCATCAAGCTTTACATCCTGTCAAATAAGAAAGTAGTTAGTAACTAACCATTGATTAGAAGAAAATGAACATGCACTCAAATCTAAGATTGATTCTCATACAGCCGTATCGCTTGAAACTCTCCAGACAAAGAAATAAAGCATTTAATGCAAATAAGAAGAGGTAAATGAGGCACAGACCCTACATGAGGTACTTAAATGGCAGGGAAGTCGACTCAAATAGACAAGGCTTAAGAAAGCTCGACCCCATTGTTTGGAGTGAAACATGTAAACTTTGAGTAATGTAGAACAAATTAAGTCAAAAAAAATAAAAAATAAAAAAAAATCCTACAAGGACAAAGTGACAAACAAATAACCTATGGAGCAGACTCATGTCTACATAAATCCCTACACTCAAAGAAAACACAGGATGACATCTTATGTTGTGCTCACGCGAACTGTTACTAGACGAAGGCACCTAAGTTATTTGAGAAAACGAGAAAAATCAATTAAACAAAGAAGGCTATATGATTTTGTCTCTCCATAACCAATCAACAAAATATATTTGAACAACCACCAACTAAGAATGTTGAATGGATCTTACAACTCGAGAACTATAACTCAAAGGCCTTCTTTATTTTACTATTAAGAATTTGTTGTTGACATGGTAGAAATGCAGAGTGAATCGACAAAGTAATAGATTTAGCAGCCTTAGAAAAATGGCAGGGGCGTGGAAAGGTTGCACTACTGAATACAGCAAAAGTGAAGAACAAACAGTGGAATGTTGATTAACAGTTCTATAGAGGAAGATGGAATGTGATCGTAACAGAACAAGCTAGATGATGGGGATGGGATGGGAGCTAGCCAGAGAATTCAACTAAGCTGCTAGCAACCAGGGGCGGATCTTGTAGTGTGCCTACCATTGCCCAGGCAATGGTAAAAAAAATAAAAAGTTTTTTTTTTTTTTTTTTTTTTTTTTTACATTTTGAGTAAATAAGTTCATAACTGTGCGCCTAGATTACATAATCTTTAGGTAGCTTAGTTGGTTGAGATGTTAGTATTTTTGCCAAGTGACATGGGTTCAACTCCCACTAGTTGCAAATAGTTTCCAATTTTTTTAAAAAAAAAAAACTCTAATAGGTGAGCTTTCTTCAAAGTTTTTGTAAAATTCTTTTGATACCACTTAAAAATATTTTTTCCCTCTACTATGATTTTCTTTTTAAAAACATCAATGTAAAAAAAAAAAAAGTTAAAAAAAAATCTTAACCATCACTTTAACTGACATTAATATAAAATTTTGTAGTTGTTCATGACATAAGCTTTCTTGTTCAAATTCAAAATAAATAAATAAAAATCTTGACCACTTATGTTTTTAAATTTGCTCATCATTTTCATTTTTATTTTGTCGATTTATCAACTATTATTGTGTGAATGATTTTTTCTTTACCAGCTATTTTTAGAATGGGGCATCGACCTTTTCCAATAATTCCCAAAATTTTACTTAGGGTAAATTGCCTAAGTATTTTACTACCTCCGTCCCACTTGAAAAGGTTGAAGGTTGATATTCCTTTTTGAGTTGTCACATTTGAAGGTTAACTTTCGCCTTTAAGAAGCACTAATACCAGAGTACACTAAAAAATTTCGGGGGCGCTGCCCCCGAACCCCCGTTCATTTTAGTTTCACGGTATTTTTTTTTCTCGCACAAAATAGGCAACACCAAATGTTTTAGTGTAGATCCGCCACTGCTAGCAACATACGACTTTGGAAAGACATCTTTGACATCAGAAAAGTGTAACTGAGCTTCAAATTATGAGATAGTTGTATAAACCAAGATCAAATAAGACTAAGCAATAATGAGATGAATGTAGATAGATGCATCCCTATGTTCCTCGTTCTGATATGTTCAGTTTTTAATTTCAACTATGATGCCACACATCAGAAAATGAACCTCGTCAGCATCCAATATGCATAATCTACCATGAGTCTAATGCACAGATCACCTCACTCCCAACTGGCCAACTCTGAAAGACAACGGTACCTCCATCACCGACTCATCCTCACCTGTACCTTCTCCATCAACTTATTTCACTACTCCCTCCGTCCCAAAATGAATGTAAAAATATATATATATAAATAAATCATATTTACTCTTGAGATGGAGGTAGTACATAACAGCCTGTCAGGTCTTTTGCTGTGTTAGTCTGTCATTTGCTGCTAAAGCCTGATGTCTGTGAGTGGTTTCTCCTTTACAACATTTGGGGTAAAAATAAAAACCAAATGAGGCCCAACTATATTTAATATTTCTTTGTGATACAAAAATAATAAAACTCAATTCGACTATGTTCCAAATGCATTAAGTAGTATCATACATATATCAATGACAAATTGTTTTCATTAGGCTACTTTCGAAAGAAAAAAAATGCCATGTTATTGATAACAACAGAACTCAATCACGAATTAAATAAACATTAACTTGTCATGAAACACGGATAAAATGTGAAAAATTATGACTTTAATTCTCAGATCATATCATTAACTTTGAAATTTTCCAAAGCCAGCCGCCATATCAAATGCCATACTCCCTCCGGACACAAATAACAAATATAAGCAAAAAAGTTGGGCTTTATTTGGACCTAAATATAAGCAAAAAATTTGGGTTTCAATACAAAACTCATTAAATGTAATTGTATTTAATACTCTTTTACCAAAAATACCCTTAATTAATTACTCATTTTCAAATAAGTGTACATTTATTACACATTTAATATGAGGATATATTAGTAATTTTAATATATTTTTATTATAAAATCAAGACAATTAACTAAATTTAATACTTTCTTAATAAGTGTGATTTTAGTTACTTTTGCTTATATTTGTGACCGGGGAGTACATACTTAGGCCTCATTAGAACTTCTCTTCAATGATTTGTCATGAAAGACAGAAAAATGTGAAATAAATGACTGGTTACCATTTTCCAATTCCCACAAACATACTGTACTAGAACAAAACTTTCCCAAATACAGTAGTACTGTATCATATTTATAGCTTGATAATGATGAGCAATGTATTTCCCCCAAAATTAGAAAAATAATCAATTTCAATTCTCAATAACTTCTAACTTAGCATCCCAATATCCAACTCAAAAAAAAAAAAAAAAATCGTTGGAAATGGAAAATAAGGCGAACCTGATTAACAAGCTGTTGAGGCTGGAGAAGAGGATCGGCGAGGGAGCGAGGCCTGGTGCTCGAACTACGAGGCAAACCTTGCTGCTTTTTAGAATTTCCATAACGGAGAGAAGTGGAGCGATCAAAGGGCAGAGTACCGCCGCCGTTCTGCTGGTGCTGCTGAAAGAGAAGGGCGGCGGCAAGAGCTTGCTCATGAATAGCAGCGTCGTCGAATTTCTCCTTGTTGTTGGTGGATCGAATACGAGACCACCGATTGCTGGAATTTCCAACAACAGCAGACGACGATGATGATTGGTTGGTTATGCGCTTCGAATGAGCCTTCTTCACGGCCGCCGATTTCCTCGAGAAACATATTCCCATTTTCGATTATCGCATGAAGTTCTAGAGAGAGAAATCGATAGAGACGTGTGTGTGTGTGAAATGTGTGTGGGTGTGAGTGTGTGAGAGAGAAAGGGTGGTTCAGGCGAAGGGAAGGGAAGGAAGGAGGAAGACGGACGGAGGTGGAGGTTTATGAAAGTTCTTTCGAGAATAGTGAGTTTGAGACTTTTTGAGTAAAAAGGTAGGGGATTTTAGGTTGATGGGTGTTATTTGTAAAAAGGGAAATATTAGAGGGCTTGTATGTAATTAATGAGACAGTTACTGTTAACAGAAATTGATTTGGCGGAAATTTCGGTGAAATGGAGAAATGTTGAAAGCAGTGGGAAGCTAAAATGTTGCGACGTGGGGAAGGAGTGGTTTTTCTAGTTACCTGATGGCTCGTCGTTAACCTTTTTTTTTTTTTTTTTTCAAAAACTTGTACTCCATTTGTCCCTAAATGAGTGTCCATTTTCAAAAAATATTTGTCCCAAAATGAGTTTTTTTTTTAGCAGAACTTTCTCCCTAAATGTTTTTTTTCGAAAAAAAATTCACCGGTTTCTTTATACATGCAAAACTAAATGTTTGGAAAAAAAAATACAAGATTATATATGAATATTTGCTATCAAATTGTACAACAAAGTTGAGATTTTCAGTGTCCCTTAAAATGAAATTTGGACACTCATTTAGGGCATAGGTATGAGATAGCAAATACACGCATTAAATGATAAGTTTTTCAAATACGTTTTTCAAATTTCGGACATTTGTTTTAGATTTTTTCTATTGAAATATATATTCATTCATTTGGTTTCGGGGGATATCCTACAAATACACGCATTAAATGATAAGTTTGGGATGATACAAATAGGTGAGGATGTACGTTACATTAAAAGCTAGGTCTCAATCACATACTCCCCCGCCCCAAAATGATCTTCTCATTTGGCATTTTTCATTGTCCCAAAAAATTCTTTACATTTCTACAACTTAGGCTTAGAAGTGCCCAAACAAAATATGACTAGTGAATCGAGTGTTCATATCCTTAAAAAATTTGAATAGTCAAATGTGAAAATCATTTTGGGACGGGTGGAGTATTAGAACAGGAGGAGCTGGGAGAAATCCGACAATATAATAATTGGTGAGCTTCTAAAATTAAAATTCAGACTTTTTGTGGTTATCCGATGTCTGGTTTATACTTTATCCGTTTTAAAATATTTGTCGCTAGAGTGGAAAATTATTCCAAAATATTTGTTACTTTACTATTATTAAAACATTTTCGCCCTTTTATCTCAATTATACCCTTATTAATGATAGTAAAAGTATATTTTGGGCAAGCATTTAATCACCTAAAAAAATGAATTATTTTAAGGGTATTTGGGTCTTTTTAACATACATTAATTATATTTCTTAATATGTGTGAAATACGGATATTTTGAAACTAATGTACATTATTTTATTTTTTTATTACAAACGGCTATCTTTTTAACCATTTCATTTTTCCAACAAGTAAAATTAATGTAAAAACTAATTATCCAGGCCAGAGGAAGTGATAACTAAAAGAATAATACTAGGGCACAAAAAAAAACACAATATCTTACTCACAAAATCATAGGTGTAATGATTTTATTGGTGTATTTAAGTAAAATGTGGCGGGTCCATTATCGATGTAACCAATAAAATATCGTCACCTCATTTTGTGAGCTTATTTTGTGCTCTAGCATTACTCTAACAAAAAATAAATCAAACTAACGAATATGGACCTATGTAACAGAGGTTTTATTACTCTATTGGCATATTGCAGTTAATAATTAATCTAAATTGAAATATTTTATGTTCCACTTACTTCAAATAAGTTTCTAATTTAATATATAAGCAAAAATAATTCCGGTGAAATATTAAATCTATATATATAAAAGTCGACGCAGAGGGCTATAAAGACGCCACGTGGACAAGGAATGATTCACATGAAGCCACATCCCCACTTCTCAAATTAATATTTGACTTTTGGAATTCTTATTATTAGCTAATACTATTAGTTAATAATAATAGTTATTATATAGGTTAACTATTACTATTAATACTATTAGTTAACTTATATAAGTTAAATATTATTAGTTAACAATAATAGTTACTATATTTGTTAACTATTACTATTAATAGTATTAGTTAACAATAATAGTTACTATATAAGTTAACTATTACTATTAATAGTATTAGTTAACCATAATATTTAACTTATATAAGTTAAATATTATTAGTTAACAATAATAGTTACTATATTTGTTAACTATTACTATTAATAGTATTAGTTAACCATAATAGTTACTATATAAGTTAACTATTACTATTAATAGTATTAGTTAACCATAATAGTTAACATATATAAGTTAAATATTACTAGTTAACAATAATAGTTACTATGTTTGTTAACTATTACTATTAATAGTATTAGTTAACCATAATAGTTACTATATAAGTAAGTCATTACTATTAATAGTATTGGTTAACTATAATAGTTATTATATAGGTTAACTATTACTATTAATAGTATTAGTTAACCATAATAATTACTATATAAGTTAACTATTACTATTAATAGTATTAGTTAACCATAATAGTTACTATATAAGTAAACCATTACTATTAATATTATTGGTTTGTTTTCTTAATTTGTAAAAAGTCTTAAAACTACAAGTATTTTGAGACGGAATGAGTACTCTCTTTATTAAAATCTGGTACTATGTGTGTTTTTGTTCCTACTTGCAGCTCTTTAGAATTTTAAATCAATCATGGAGAGTGGTTTAGTGGCCATTCATGAGGCCGTGACATGTTTGCATGATAATCTCTCCGTCTCAAAATAGATGTCGTTTTGAATTGTTTCACACATATTAAGAAATGCTATTAATGCATGTGAAGAAGTCTCAAATACCCCTAAAGTAATTCAACTACCTAAATAATTAAATGGTTAGGTAAGAGATAGTTCACTATCATTATTAAGGGTATAATTCGTATAGAGCTATAAAAAAGCTTTGAAAATAGTGAAACGACAAGTATTTTGAGACAAAATTTAACTCTCAAAACGATATCTATTTTGAGACGGAGGGAGTATAACTTATCATCATGATAAACTCATTAATTTGCACCGTTACAAAGTAACCAAAACATAAACACTCATTTATTATTAATTAATATTCAGAAAAAATTTAGATAAGCTGCTCTAAAAAAGAAAAGTGAAAAGACATAGCATGCTACAATAGTCTCTTTAAACTTTTAAGCTGACTCATGCGTTACAATTCATAAAACCATAATTACTCATTTAATATTAATTTATCATTACGTAGAAAATCATAAACTATAAGTTTTTTAAAAAAGAAAAAAAACATGTGTTACTGATTAATACTCCCTCCGCCCCAAAATGATCTTCGCGTTTGACTATTCAAACATTTTTAGGATATGAACACTTTTTTCACTAGACATGCTTTGTTTAAGCTTAAAATGTAGAAATATGAAGAACTTTATGGGACAAAGAGAAATGGCAAATGAGTAGATCATTTTGGGACGGAGGGAGTATAAAAATTAAATTGATGGATAAAGGTGTAATAGTGGATCGTTCATTATTAACAAAATGAGAAGGTGAATAGGATTATATAAATGCATTAGTAATTTATTTAATTATGAATTCTGAGTTTACAATGTTGAGTAGAGTATTAAAAATATTAGAACTTCTTTTTTTGTAAACTAACGAATGAAAAGAAAAGCCAATTATAACAAGTTACATTCTTTTTTCCTTCAAAAAAAAAAAAGAAAAAAAAGTAACATTCTTTTGACATATATTGTAATAAATGTAAATGAATCTATTTAAAGTGGTTTTTGAATCATCCAACCACCCTCATAAAACTTAAGAAAAGATTCCTAAAAAAATAGTTTGGTTTCAATTTCAAGAGCAATATGCCAGGACGCCAAAGCCAACTACTCTCATTGAAGCAACTCTCAAAAGGCCGAAATGAGGAAAAAAAAAAAAAAATCGTGTTGTGCGATTATGGAATACTTACAATCCAAGAAAAAATGATGAACTAATGAGCATGGACTTCATAGGCTTGGATGAAAAGGTATTCTCCATTTTAAACATTTTATGTTATTTTTCTCTTATTTATAGCGTGAATTTCATTGATTAAATATGCAGAAAGACGCTATGCATTTCATGATTCGCAGCAAGTTTGTACCAGATTTTAATGGATTAATCATTGAAGGAAACTTTTATTTCATGAAGAACTTTAGAGTTGATGGTTGTAAAGAAAAGTATCGACTATTGGATCAAGACACTTTTATTTTATTTGACGCTACAACGTGCGTCGAGGAAATTATTATGAATTTACCAACTATTCCAAGATATTATTTCTCATTGGTTCCGTATGACAAACTTGAAAGCGTCGGAGACAATCGTAAAAATTTAGTTGGTAAGCGTACTACTACATATTGTAAATTTGGATTTATATCATAAAAAATAAATTAACAAACTTGATCTTTATGTAGATATCATTGGCATAGTAGTTGGCGTTTCAAGTTTTGGAGATAGAATGGCGGCTGGATCAAATATCAAAATGTGCAAGCTTAACTTAATGGATACAAGGTATGTTGACACTATTAGTTTACCTTTTTTTTTTTCGAATAGAGACTTTTATTATTTTATTTTCTACAGGGAGAATCGACCCAAGCTGACTATATGGAATCAGCAAGCTAAACTACTTAGCGAATTTGGTGATTTGAGTAATATGGGCAACAAAATATTGATAGTTACGTCAACCATAATTTCAAAGGATGGAGGTGAATTAGTCATGTGTTATATGTTTTTGTGTAATTTTTATTTAAAAGACGAAATTGAATATTTATTTTTTTGACAAAACAAGGCCAAATTGTTGCTTCAATTAGTAGTGCAACACAATTCTACTCAGATTTAGATAGTCCGGATGTTCATGGGTTTCGGGCCACGTAAGTTACTTAGTCTTACACATATACTAAATTTTAAAGTTAGTCATTTTATCTTATGAATATCCTGATACAGGCGGTAAATGTTTGGATGAATATATAGGCTTCAAGGAAAAGAGTTGGACCATGTTGTCAAGGAAATACAACTGTTTTCATCTTCCGTTTTAAGGTCTGAATATGAGAAGCATAAGAAAAAAATAGAGGATATTCAGACTGATGGAGTACTTCTTAATTTAAACAGCCAAAAAACATAGAGAAAACTCTTTACCTAAAAAAAAGTAGAAGAAATAAATAAAAACAAAAATCAACAACAAAATTAAAAAAAAGTACAAGAAATAAACAAAAACAAAAATCAACCACAAAATAGAAGAATAGTGCCCGTGCGGAGCACGGGTTGAGACCTAGTATTCTATTAAATTGAAGGATGAATAACCCCTATCCACTATCAACTATCCGTCCATTGCTCATACACCAAAATGGTCTAAGCCATTAAACACCGCTCCCCAACAACCTAAGCTGCATGTATATTATACTACTTTAATTTAATACCAGAATTTTGTTTAGGTGCACCCGACGCATTATTTTCTATCTTTTTTTTTCTTTCTTTTTTAATTAACCAGAAAAGTTTAAGAAAGAGCATGTTAAAAATTAGAATGATGGAATGCATGATGTGTTCACGCGATCCAAGTGATTCTTTCCCTCAAAGTAACACGTCCCACGCAATATTCCGCTTTTGGCATGCTCTCCTCACCTTCGCCACAAAAACTTTTATGATAACACTATGACCTGTCTTATAGTTAGATGGGGCATTTTTGACCCATGATTCACGGGTAATTTTTTTTTGTTGTTTTTTTTGTTTTTATATTTTGGTTTTTGGTGTTTTTTTTTTTCGGTTTACCAAAAGTAATAGTTACTATAACTAAATGTAACAAACGTGTTACTTATATGTAACAGTTTGTATACATTAAGTAATACATATATACAGAAAAGTAACGGTGTTTTTTTTTTAATGTTTTCTTCGTTTGCCAAAAGTAATACTTATTATAACTAAAATGTAACGAACGTGTTACTTATATTTAACAGTGTTCATACATAATTGTAACACATATGTATAGAAAAGTAATAATTCAACAATTTACACTTTAAAACTAAAAATACTTGTGTTAGTAACATTGTAAAAATAAGAAAGTAACAATTTTATAAACGAATGTTACATTTTACTTGTATAATAACATTGTAAAACAGTTACGTTTACTTGTATAATAGTATATCTATATGTTTTCAAATAATAAGTTACAATGGGTTCAATTTATCATGATACATGTAAAAGTATTACATTATCTATAGAAATCTATTACAATTTCATCTACTAAAGTGTTTCATTTACTTGTACAAATAATTACATTCATGTATATAAGTTGTTATTTTTCAAATGTTACTTTCTTTCAAAAAATAAAATCAAAATACTAAAAAATAAAAAATATTCTGGAAAACCATTATTACATTTCAGTATAACGATAATTACATTTAGTTATTGTTAGTGTTATACGTATTTATAGTTAGTATTACAGTTGAAAGGTGAGTAAAATGAGATTTTTTTTTTTTTTTTTGTAAAACTGATGTTACGCTTACTTATAAACAATGTTATTTTATAAGTAACACATTTGTTACACTTAGCAAACGAAAAAACATTCAAAAAAAATATGGGATTTTTTTTTGACCCAATGGGTCACTGCCACGTGTCAGATTTTGAGGGGAGTATGGGTTGGGATCCTACGCTTCGCAGAGAATGTTGTACACGGGTCATGGGTCGACTCATCTCTTCTATGAGACGGATTTAGGTGTTTCACAAGAGACCACCTCCACCTTCACAACAATTTTTTTTATAGTTCAGTGTTACAAAATTATAGTCTCATTTTTCAGTCAATTTAGTTGAATTTTATCAAAAAATAAATTGAAATTTGATGGGGAAATGAATTTAAGTCAATTCAATTGAATATCAGTAACAGTTATTTAGATTTCTATGAACATAGTTATTTTCGTATGAAAAATTGATCAAAGTCCAATTCATGTCAGTTAATTAATCATAAAAACTTAAATGGATTATCTGTTTGAGATGGGGCGATTGTGTCTCTCCTCCATAAACTTCTAACTTTTTATTATGAACAATTTAGTTTTTGCTATATATTTTGTTCGTTGAGTAACAAATATTCCAAATTAATACTCTTTCTGTCGCGAAAAGTAAGTCTCTTTTTTTAGTTGTTGTTACGAATGAACTTTGAACAATAAATTAGTATACTTTTGATTAGCATAAGGAAAATTTACTACTTGTTATTGATACACCATTTAAATACTAACAATGTCAATTTTTAGTTTCTAATTAAGATAATTAAAATTAGCTTAAATTATTGTTCAAATTTCATTCGTAGTAACAACGAAAAAAAAACACACTAACTCCCCGATACGGAGGGAACTTTTTTGTTGTTGTTTTAACCATATTTTCCTT
Source organism: Campanula takesimana (assembly GCA_026119855.1). Classification (NCBI taxonomy): domain Eukaryota; kingdom Viridiplantae; phylum Streptophyta; class Magnoliopsida; order Asterales; family Campanulaceae; genus Campanula; species Campanula takesimana. Next base: position 146,054 of record JAOWBW010000847.1, read on the forward strand.
CCATTTATGCTATAAGTTTTTTCCATCTCACTCGAGCAAAGGTCAGCAAGTGTCACAATAATTTTAACACTTCTCGTTCTTATAAATATGTTTATCTGTCAGAATACGTTTCATTTTCATTTATCATACTTTTATTCGTCATTCACTTTAGTTATAGTACTATTTATTGTATACAAAAATTATTGTATTGTAGAGAGCCTCTGATATTTGTAGAGAGTTTACTCATATTTTTATGCTTTTACCCTTAATCTAATGGTAATGGTATTTGATTTCGAAAAAATAAATAAATTATTGTATTGTGAAAAAACTTATCTGATAAATTACTAAATTTGTGTTTTACAACACTAATATGTATCCATAAGAATAGTATTTGTATTAGTCTGGGACACATGAGTGACACTGGTTAACTTTTGGGTAGGCCCGGCAATTGTGCGGGTTGGGTCGGGTTGTGGCGGGTTAACGTGTTGAAACGGGTCGACCCACTGCAACCCGTTTAAGTTGTCGGGTCAAATTGGTTGGGTTGAAACGGTTTGGGTTGGCGGTTTGAAACGGGTCGGCCCGTTTATTTATTTATTTTTTTTTTTGGCCGGGGTGCCTTAAATTTATTAATTCTACCTGTTTATGTTTACGGGCTAAAGCGGGCTGAAACGGGTTGGGTTGGGTCGACCCGTTAAGCTTAATGGGTTGAGACAGGTAACCCGTTTCAACCCGCTAACTTAAATGTGTTAGGTTGGGTTGGGTTGTGCGGGTTAGTGGGTAAAGGGTCAAAATTGCCAGGCCTACTTTTGGGCCATTGGGTCAGTGGTCCTAACTCGTTTTTCTCGAGTAACTCATCGGCTCCATTTTCAGGTTGGACCACCGTACCTTGTAATTCTATTAGAGCATCCACAATTGAAGCTTTTTTAGAGCTTTTTATTTTTATGAAAAACCTCTAGAAAACTTTTTGCCATTGTGGAGTTTTTTAAAAAACTCTTTACAAAAAAGCAACTCCTTCTACAAAGAGCTCTCTAAGAGCTCCTTCCATTAAATTTAACAATTTCCCCATGTTGGCCATTAGACATTTAAACAAAAATTTGTTTTACTTTTTCTTTTTATTTTCTATTTAATTTGCTCCACAAATGCTGAAATCTGTTTTTTCCTCTTCAAAACATGCCCCGGCTATCCTACCTAGCCAAGCCAAAAAAAAAAAAAAGAAGATAAGTATGTCCCGTCCCAATAACTATGATGGATACCTTGACCCAACGCCCCCTTGTGACGCAAACCAATGACATTGGTGATGTGAGATGGAATGGTGGAGCCAAGACATCCGCTACATATTGTAACGACAACCTTAGGCTAGTGAATGACGCCACAATCGGGGATGGAAAAACCAATTGATGAGTCGGATAACGAGCGCCACAAGTTTACACTTGATAAGCTTAAGATATATAAGAGAAAACACTCTCAAATTTTCATTAATCAAAGTTGTATATCATCATCCTTACAAAAAGAGAAAACTTGGCTATTTATAGCCTCATTGAAACATCCCTCCAAGTTAGGATAATGTATTTTACATAAGTAAATGAACCAATAATAAATTATAAAGAGCTTTGAACTCTAGGGCCCCTGAGCCCAGATTCAAACCAAAATAAGGAAAATCCAGATGGAAAATTCCTCATACACCCCTCACTAGCAAAATGATGTAAGAAGACTAAAATACCCTCATATCTCTTCCCAACTTTACTTTTTGGGGTCAAATTTTAGTCAACTCTTAGAACTTACACATAATTATCATATAAGAGTTTAAAAAATTACTTTTTGATTTTTTTTTCAAAAAAATACTAATTTTTTTTTGTCAAATTTGGTCAAACGGCAGTCAAACTCATATAACTAACACATAAGAGTCAAAAATTTCACTTTTTCCATTTTTTTACAAAAAAAATATATAAAATTTTGGTCAAACAGCAGTCAAACTCTTATAACTAAGACATAATTATCATATAAGAGTTACAAAAATTACTTTTTTCATTTTTTACAAACAAATAATAAATATTTTTTTTGTCAAATTTGGTCAAACTTGGTCGAACAACAGTCAAACTTATAATAACACATAAGAGTCAAAAAAAATCACTTTTTCCAATTTTTTACAAAAAAAAAAAATAACAAATTTTTTTGGTCAAACAGCAATCAAACTCTTATTACTTACACATAATTATCATATAAGACTTACAAAAATTACTTTTTTCATTTTTTTACAAAAAAATAATATTTTTTTGTTAAATTTGGTCAAACAGCAGTCAAACTCTTATAACTAACACATAAGAGTCAGAAATTTCACTTTTTCCATTTTTTACAAAAAAAAAAAATATTTTTTTGGTCAAACTTGGACAAACAGCAGTCAAACTCTTATAACTAACACATAATTATCATATAAGAGTTAGAAAAATTATTTTTTTCATTTTTTACAAAAAAATAATAATTTTTTTGTCAAATTTGGTCAAACAACAGTCAAACTCTTATAACTAACACATAAGAGTAAAAAAAAAAAAATCACTTTTCCATTTTTTACAAAAAAAATAACAAAAAAAATTGGTCAAACTTGGTTAAACAGCAGTCAAACTCTTATTACTTACACATAATTATCATATAAGAGTTGAAAAAAAATATTTTTTTCATTTTTTTTACAAAAAAAATGAATTTTTTTAGTCAAATTTGGTCAAACAGCAGTTAAACTCTTGTAACTGACACATAATTAACCTTAAAGAGTCAAAAGTCTTATGAACATGTTCATAAGACTAAAGTCTTATTTTAAGCTGTTCATAAGACTAAAGTCTTATTGAACCTGTTCATAAGACTTTGCTCTTATGAATAATAATGTGTATTATAAGAGCTATTTTCAGTCTCATTAAAACATGTTCATTTGAACCTGTGTTCATAAGACTAAAAGTCTTATTGAAGCTGTTCATAAGACTTTTCAATCTCATTAAAACATGTTCATTTGTATCAAAATAAGAGCTACTCCCTCTCCCCAAGCAATACTCAAACTCCATTAATGGGGACTCAAACTCAACAACCTCATGAATCTGTGAGGGGCCTAAGTCTCCATCGACTACGTAAATCAAAATAAGAGCTGCTCCCTCTTATGACTGACATATAAGTAAAAAAAAAATCAATATTTGGTCAAACTACGTCAAATTCAGTCAAACTCTTATAACTATTGTATAAGACCAATCATTCTCTTATAATTGAAGTATAAGAGCCCTTTTGACACAATTTTTTCACAAAATAAATTTAAAAATTAATATAAGGTTAACTAATTATATGAACAACCCAATAGTAGTACATTGATGATAATAGAGAGAAAATCTCTACACAAAGCAAAAGGCAGCATCATAGAAACCAAGCATTAGCATCATAGAAACCAAGCAATAGTTAACCAGATAACAAGCTTGTGAAACTCAAGAACACGATTAGCTATTATCCAAACTTACATTATAAATATAATTTGCAAAGAGTACACAGTAATAAAAGGAATCATCTAACGTGAATTGATCTTCATGTTCAAGAAAACTATTAGAGAACACCTAATCTAAAATTTACATTTGAAAAATAAGTTGTACAGGAGGAATCAACCAAAAAAAAAAAAAGTCTATCTTTAAATTAAATTTGATTAACTTTATGGTGAATTCTCCTAAAGGCAGCGCGTTCATTGAATCAGTTGATGGTTCAGAGTATTCAAAAACAAGGGGAAAATGTATGAGCTTCTTAGTAAGAAGGTAGAGATGGTTCGCAAAGAAAATGTTCTGCAAGTTATCACAGATAGCGCTTCCAACAACAAGCTAGCTGGTAAGTTTTTTATTGTTCAAGTATAGCAAATGTATTTTATTGTAGACTATTTCATTAGAGTTAGGATGGAATATTTCATTCCTTGCTTCAACAGGTGAAATATTGATGGACAAGTATCTCAATCTCTAGATTTCATAGGGTTAGATGAGTCTGAGATGCGGCGCTAGCTAGAGAGAGACATCGACATCCATTTCGCGACTTCCACTCCGCCGCCCGCCGCTTACAGGTCTTCCTCCGGCGACTTCCACTGGTTAGAAAGGTAAGTTAACCTCTCTCTCTCTGACTCTCTCTCTCTCATATGTCGATTACTCGATTTGTCAATTTCTAGGGTTAGAAATTGATGTTGATTTTGATTTTCTAGGGTTAGAAATTCTGGGTTGTCTAAAGGCCCAAAAAAAAAATCGATTTGGGACATGCGGTGCGGGGCGGTGCGGCTGCGGGTTCACCAGTTGACGGGGCGGGTTCGATACTAGGGAGGTTCTTTGAGGGGCGGGTACGGTTTTGTTCAAACCCGCCCCTTATCCGCCCCGTTGCCATTCTTAATCGTACATCTTCTTTGCAGGGGCGGATCTACGTTAAGGAGGGGAGGGTCAATTGACCCCTGACTTTCTCGGTTGTTCAACTTTTACCCCTTATAGACAGTGGCAGATCCAGGATGTGTATCCAGTGTGGGCAAAAAAAAATCTGCCTATTTATTATGGCAAAAATAAATTCACATATTTAATGTGAGTATTCAACGTAAAAGAAAATGACGATAAATAAATGTTTAAGTGTTAATATATGTTACTCCTTCCGCCTCAAAATGTAAAAATAAAAAATAATAATAATAAAAAATCTAATTTTGTTTTGAATGAGTTTTTTTTTTTTTTAATATATTAATAATATTTAAGTGTTAAATTTAGTATTTTTGTTACTTTCTTAAGGTGGGTGGGTATAATCAGAATTCATAAAAATGGTAGGTGAATTTAGAAAAGAGAACAAGAATACAGTAAAGGTGGGTGGGTTTAATCAGATAATAGGAGAGTAGCTTTAGAAAAGAAAAGAAAAAAACTACTCCCTCCGTCTAGAATCGAACCTAAGACTTCCTACAATTCTATCTATACTCTTACCACTTGGCTGCCATACATAATTGGTTATTAGGAGACATAGAAAATATATACTGTGGGAAAATACTCGGTAAATATTTTCTGAAATTTTTTCAGTGTCCATCGCCTACACTCGCCTGGTCATGGCCTAGGCTCGCCTAGTCATAAATCCGCCCCTGCTTATAGATATTACCAGTTTCCACCTTGACCCCTGAAAAAATGCACATAACCCCCCTCAAAATTAACACTTAAAACCATGTATATAATGAAAAGAGTCGAGGGTTAAAAACACAAATCACAAAAAATTCACGACCTAAGGGAATTCGGCCGCAATTCGCAAACGGAAAACTCAAGGAAGAAGATGACGCGAACGCCGAGCCTCACCACCGTCCATGGCTGTCACTGAGTCACTCCGTTCGACGCGGCCGAAGTTCAGGTATCTCCTTCTCTTCCTTCATCATCTGTTCCTCTAAATCCTATCTCAAATCCCCAAGTTTCTGAATCCCTAAAAAATTAGGGCTTTAAAATTGGAAACTGTTTCCCAAATTGTTATTGATTATAGTGATTGTACTCAATTTCTGGCAATAACATAGTGATACTCCCTCCGTTCGGCTCGAATTAGGATTTTTGGTCCAGCAATTTAAAATTGCTTTGACCAATAATTTGAAGAATAATAATGATGCTAATAAAAATTTAAAAATTGTTATTGTATCATGATTAATAATAAACTAAATAACTATTTTTTGATTTTTATTAAGATAATAATAATTTTCTTCAAAATGTTGGTCAAAGTATAAATTAATTGACTAAAAATCCTAATTCGAGCTAGACGGATGGAGTATGTATTTTTCTTATTATCAGTTTGGGAACATTGAATTGATTACTTTGCTAGTTGGCTTTGATAGACCCAATATTTGCTTCTGAATTCCTAAATTTATACTCCCTCTGTCTCAAAATGTCCAAAAGAAGTTTCAAATTTGCTCTTGATCAAGAGCAATTTCGAAATTTTATTTGACATTCATTTTTGGGACGGAGAGATTATATCCCTAAATCAACAACTAAACTGTGAAATGATGGACTAATATACTCCCTCTGTCTCAGAATGATAGTCCCACTTTTTTCGTTGTTACTACGAAGGAACTTTGAGTAATAATTAAGCCAGTTTTCATTATCTTAATGAGAATCTAAAAATTAGTAATGATAGTATTTGTAGTGGTGTATCAATAACATTTTTGAAATTTTCATTAGGATAATGAAAAGTAGTCTTAATCATTGTTCAAAGTTTCTTCGTAGTAACAACGAAAAAAGTAGGAGTATCATTCCGGGACGGAAGGAGTAACACTTGTGTCAAAAATTCTGACGTTCCTGCAATTTTGTGTTTTTTATATTGGAATGTAAGTTATTGACTTTATTTCCATATGACTTTGGATCTTCAAATGCATTACCATCATAAACATTCTCTTATAACTATCATTGAAATTTGAATGAGAATGAAAAATTGGCTTTATTTGTTTCGCTAAATTTTGTTGTCTTTAATTGTGTGATTTTGATTTTTTTTTTTTTTGCTATGTAAATTTTTGACCCCCCTCACCAAAAATCCTAGATTCGCCACTGCTTCTTTGCCACACGATCTGCATCATCTTGCTTCTCCCCCCCTCGTTTTTTTTGGGCAGCAGCTTCGGGATCCTGAGAAAAGTAAAGATCTAGAGGCCCTTTCCTCTTATCCTGAGCACGTGGTAGCATTTCTGGAATAGGGGTAGGCCGGGTAGCTCTTCCTTGCGAAGCGTGTTGATTGCGATTAATTGTTACTTCACTCCCGGAAACTCTCCGTCCAAGCATACATGATCCCTTTCAGAATTTTTCTCAGCCTGGGCATCCTCTTCACTGTTCGCTTTTTGAAGCATATATTGCTTCAGCTCTTCTCTAACCTCCGGGGGACAGTTCTTACAAGCACCGGCATTTCGATAGCCTCCTACCAAATGTTGTTTTACCCTATGTATCCCTCCATTCAACACTTTTGGGCAAAAAATATAGAGAAGTTGATTTTTATCTTTGCCTATTGGATCAGCAATCTTACGATACTTTCATCCCGGGTCTCTTGAAGCCATTAATCCTAATAAAAAAATACTACTACAATATTAAAGAAAATGTAGGGAGAAACAAGTTTCATAAGGTGGGGGAGGGTTTAGCATAACAAATACTACTACAATATTAAAGAAAATGGGAGAAATAAATTTATCATCTTTTACTCACTTTTAAATTCTTGAGATTGCGCTAACATTATAAGTTTTCCTTCTAGTATTAGATCTTTTTTTTTTGGGGACAAAACAAGGAAAGAATGACTACTTTGGGAAAACTGATCATACTTATTTCATGCCAAATGCAACATACAAACTGATAGTGCTTTCATTAAAATGATTTTTTTTTTAAATCATTCATGTAGGTAAAGAAAAGTAGAATGTCCAGTATCATATTGTTCATTCCATAATGCAGCATAGAGAAAATGAAAAATGAGATTAAAATTAAATCAATGTAGACTAAGAAATGAGACTAAGATTAGTTACACTGAAATTAGTAGGAAAAAAAATTTAAGATAAAAAAAGATAACAGGAAATAGAAAAAGATAACTGGAAAAAGAAAAAAGATAACAGGAATTAGAAAAAAGATAACTGGAAATAGAAAAAAGATAACTGGAAGTCTGGAAAAAGAAAAACCTGCTGCCGGAAGGTCGCCTGAGGTAGCAGGAGGTCGCCGGAGAGTTGCCGGAGAGTCGCCGGAGGTTGCTGTTGTCGCTTGAAGGAGTTGCCTACTCTTATATAGTGTAATAGCGCATGTACGTAGAGGGTCGTGGGAGAGGAAGAGGGTATTAGGTTTAATTAGGATGCGCGCCTCGCCTAGCAGAAAAAACCCCCGAGATCGCGCCTCGCCTCGCGCCTAGGCGCGCCTTTGATAACTATGGCTATAGCTGCCCAACTGTATTGAGCTTGCTCATTAACGGCGTCATAGAGAATCACCATAGTTTGGACATGATGACTTAACCAGAAAGTGATTGTACCCAAGCTAAGCTCAACTCGATCTAGCTCGATTATAAGGCCAAACTATATCTGTATTTAGTATTTGTCTAATCTAAGGTTGCTTATAGACTTCATTTAACTGGTGAAGTAACTGAACATAGGTGAGCTCAAGCTGAAGGGTTAAGCTCAAGCTTATATAAAGCCTGCCTGACATATAATGCCACATTTTGGGGTGCTGAAGTAAATTTAACTCTTGAAATAATTCATCTTAGCTTAACGAGCGCACATTGATGTTTTACCAATAACGACCACACAATTGTGATTGATGAATCTCTTAGAATATTTCAATCATATTTTAGTAGCAGCTCACTATTTTTATGGTATTTATATGATTGTAACAATCTTATGTGCTGATTTTCCATTCCCTGTTGATGATTATCCAAGTTGTCCAATTTTTATTTTTATTTATTTTTAATTTTTGCAATGCCTAGAATCTATTTTTGTCTCTAGAGCACAACATATCTAATAGCCTGAAACTGACACATAGTTTAAGGCCTGCCGACCATGAGAGAACTTGTTTATTTGTAATAGTTTTTGATTGTGCTAACACATATCTCTGACATATATCCATGTCTGTCTTCCCTTCAGACATTTCTCTTTTTAACTTCTTGCCATTGAGTTTATAAGAACTGTCTCTTTTATATTTTGGTTGATTCGAAGTCTTGTTGGCTTCTTGCTTTTTTTCCCCAGTGTAGTTATATAATTTTTCTAGTTACTATAAGTAGAAACGTATTACACATTCTTCATAGTGAGCGTTAGATGCACTTGATTACCATTTCAGTACCTTGGGTGCATGTTTCCTTTCCTCTCTGTTGGAAACTTAATGACCCTCTCTGTTTCTATCATCCCAGGGTTGAAGAGCCATTAGAAAGGTGAAAGAAACCGCAAGTAATTTGGAGATTGACCATATTAAAGCAACATACTAGGAAAATGACTTAAGTCGGAATTTTGATGTTCTCTTATATTAGCGAAGATCTTGTGAGTGCCAAGAGTGATGCTAAGATACTTTAAAACATATATGACCATCTCCTGTGAAAGGGTCTTCCAGAAACCTTCTCAAAATAGAACGAAGACACACCTCAGGTGAATTATAAGCTGTGACAGCAGGGGGAACATATTGAAATAACCAATGGATATGGATACGGATTTAGAGACAGGCAGATGTATTGATGCGAAAAATATGGAGCGACAGACACCAAGTAAGAGGAAGAGAAAATCTAGGAAAGGGAAAGAGAACTTAGGTGAAGATATCGAACTATGCGACTGTGAAGAAAACAAACAAACTGCAAGAGAGATTTTGGTAGTAAAAGAGACGGAAATTTCCAACAGTGGGCTGCAAGATACCCTCCTTGATGTAGGCTTAACAGTGCAATCTCCAATACAGAAACATCTTATGGATACAACTTCAAATCTTGAAGAAAGTACAGAGAAAAAGAAAAAGAAAAAGAAGAGGAAGCCAAAGAAAGGGAAAGTGAACTTAAGCGAAAATATGGAATTATGTGGCTTTGGAGGACAGAAACAAAGTGTGAGTGAGAGTTTGGATGTCAAAGAGATGGAAATTTCCAACAGTGGGTTGCAAGACACCCTACTTGATATGGATTTAATAGTGCAATCTCCAATACAGAAACATCTTTTGGATACAACAACAAATCTTGAAGAAAGTAAAGAGACAAAGGAGAGGAAAAAACCAAGGGAAGCAAAAGGAAGTTTAGGTGAAAATAAGGAATTATGTGGCTTCGGCGAACAGAAACAAACTGTAAATGAGATTTCGGAAGTGAAAGAGATGAAATTTTTTAATAATGGCCAGCAAGATACCAACCTTGATGTAGCTTTAACAGTGCAACCTCCAGTACAGGAACATCTTATGGATACAATCACAAATCTTGAAGAACGTAAAAAGAAAAAGAAAAAGAAAAACCGGAGGAAGAAACCTAAGACTCAATGTGGAGAGAGTCTGCAAAGCTGGGATCATACTGAGGTTGTATCAGCCTCAAACCTTTCTGATAAGCTCCAGGGTGAGGGAAGTAATTTAAATAATCTTCAAAGTACAAATCAAGAATTTCGGTCTTCTGCAAGTGAAAATTCCAGACATTGTGTCAAAAGTGGTAAGCTAACAGCTTTTCTTAATTTGATTATTTGTGTTTGTTTTCTCTCCTCGAATGTTATAGCTTTAGTCTAAGAAGCACCAACACAAATTATGACACTTCGACAGTGACACCTCAGATACTACAACAAAATTTTCAGAACATTTCTGACACCCACACGCCTAAGGCACGTTATATATGAATATAATTATACTTTTTATTATGAGTATTCCACGACGCAGCGCCCAAGACCCATAAAATAAAACTACAAGAGTTCACAAATAAAGCTCCCATAAAAACCACCGTGTTACATCAATTTCACATCACTTTAAATTCAATTGTGAGTAGTCAGAGAAAATATACCTTTATTTAGACAAGACAAGCCTTGGAGTCAAAACCCAAGGCTTGCAAACAGTTATTTATTGGGGGAAAAACCCATGGCTTGCAAACAGTTTCTTAGACAAGACAGGCGTTGGTGTAAAAATATACCTTTATTTAGACAAGACAACCAGTTGGCACCTCTCTCTCGCCGTCGTTCGAAGATTGCAAACAGTTGTAACAACTAAACTATTCCCTCCGCCCTATAACAATTTGCACCAATTTCCTTATTCTCATACTCACACACTGAAATTGTGGGCCCTACTATCAAATCTATCACAACCCATTTCCCACTCGCAATACTTTGAATGTATATACTCTCTCCTCAATTTCTTTGTCGGAGAAAAATGGTGCAAGTTGTTTTTGGGACGGAGGGAGTACAATTTGACCCCTTCATAAACTTCACGTCGGCCCCTTAAGTGTCTTAAAATGTCAAATAATGTGTCCCAAGGTGTAGAGGAGTGTCGAAAAGCCAGAAAAAATAAATAAAAAAAAGACACTTTTAGGAGTATCGAGGACGTCTCGGAGAGTGTCCGATTTGTGACACACTGAGCTAGGAGTGAGTGTCGGTGCTTCCTAGGCTATAGTTGCAACTCTTTACGGCCAGCTGTTAATGCTGTACTTTTGACAGAGGACAGACAGATTAATGATCGAGTTGCTGCTGCAGGCAACATGAACAACGTTTTGAATGTTTCACATCTTTCACCAGAAAGAACTCCAGTGGCTAGATTGAAGAGAAAGCTTTTGATTCTTGATGTTAACGGTCTGCTCGCAGATATTGTTTATCCCGCACCAAATAAACCCAAAGCGGATGCATATATCTTTGCGCGGGCAGGTGAGAATTCTATGCGATTAAATAAGCTTCTAAATTATGTCATTGATAAGCATGAATGGTTAGTGAGCTGAGATAGAACTTGTATCTCATTTTTGCTGCAGTATTCATGAGGCCTTACTGCGCTGAGTTTTTGGGGTTTTGCTTTAATAGATTTGACGTCGGCATTTGGTCTTCGAGATCCAAGTATTGTTCGGCTCAATTATCATCTTCCCAGTGATTATTCCTTTTCCATTTCTTCTGTGCTATTTTGTGAGTACTTACTGTAGCTTCTAAATGTTCCGCAGGAATGTTCTGCATCGAATCGTGGATTATATATTGGGGGATAGGAAGCGCAAGTTGCTGTTCTTATGGGTAAGTGCCGTTGAGTTGTTTCAGCATGCTTACATTTATTTCACCTAAATACGCCCAAGAAAATAGTTGGGGGGTAGGCCTACCGATGGGTTAGGTTGAGTTGAGTCGGGATACGCGTTGGGACAAGTCATAACCCACCACCACCCAGTTAAGTGTCGGGTTAGACAGGTAAGGCTAGACCCGTGTTAAACCATTGATATATGTATTGAATCTTGAATTATGAATTGTTTTCTTTTGATTCCTCCCCCCCTCCAAAAAAAAAAATAAGAAGATAAAAATCTATGATTTTTCTTCTCTTCTAACAAAGTATGCAAAAACTACAAAAATATTGTCATCCTTTCATGTGATAACTTAGGTGCATTTGGTAACATTACGAACTTTGGGTTGCATGCTGAATAAAATTTTCAAAATACCCTCACCTTCATTTGCATCACAAATTAACTCTAACAAATTTCAAAGGCTAAAAAAAATTAAGATATTTTCACAAGCAATGAACCATCTAATTAGTATACCAACACACACCATATTAAATTACCAAATTTCCTTAACCTCATTCAAGTCATAGATTACTTGATTAGGTTCACAAAAGCTCACAAGCAGACTTGTCAAAGGCGTCGCCCGCCTCGCCTTTTTGGTCGCCTCTCAAGGTTATCGCCTCTCCGCATAAAGGCAGGCGCATGGTAGCCTTTTTAGGTGAGGCGTCGCCTTTGTGGGTGAGGCGAGAGGCGTGCGAGGCGTCGCCTTGTGAGAAAGGCGTGATTAATGAAACCACGACGTTTTCTCTCTCTCGTTTTTAATTGAGTGCCCTAGTCTAGCCCTCCAATCGACTAAATCGACAAATCCAGAAGTCGAGACGAGGCGAGAAAGGGACAAGAGGAAAGGGTCGGCGAACCAAATCGATCGTTCTGACGATCGATTCACTCTAACGAACGCGATGGCGGCGATGAGAGGCGACGTCTACCAGCCAACGGCAACGAGGCAAGTTCAACGAGTTTCAGATAATATTTGTCTACTTTTCTCCTCTTTTGCGTTCTTACTGCGTCGTTTTTGGTTTTGGGTAGAAGATATATTACACTAAGCTCCCCTCCCCGTCCCCCTGATCTTTTCAAACTTTCATCTGGCTTATTTCCTATTGAGTCCCTATCATTAACATGATTTACCAAGTCTTTTTACATGTTGCATGTGTATATACATTTTCCAATTATTTTTTCCTATTTTTCCACCTTGCTCGCCTTTTTGGCGCCCGCCTCTCGCCTCGCCTTTCGCCTCTCTCAGGTACCTTTCGCCCGCCTTTCGCCTTTGACAAGTATGCTCACAAGATAAAGAACAATTTCATGATACGAAAATACCCTAAGCAAATGACCAAAAAACCGTCATCCTCATTCAGTCGCCACTAAAATCCTAGAATGTCAACTAAACTGCCCATGCTTTCCTCCACCAATTTCGCATTTGCTGATGTTAAACAATGAAGATAGGCTCCCTTCTGCGCGTTCTCCGGTCAAAAATATGTGTAGTTCTGCAACTTGTAATCGATAGAACCCTATGGTTGAAACTAAGCGATCAAAAAAATTGTACATTGAATTATTAAGGAAGAGATACAATCAACCCAAACTAAGTACTATAATCTTCCAGTTTTAAGCAATTTTTGTGAATCGCTTTCTGCATGATGAGGTTACTGATCTGAACTTAGAACCATCGTAATATCTTCAAAGCAAACCGTTAAAAGTCACATTTTCAGTTTTTTGACAAACCACACATCATAACTTTCTTACCTGGATTATAGGAGGACAATTTTAATAATCTCTGCCGAGTAACCACAAGTAAGAAAATGTAGTTATTTCGGGTTTCTACTAGCGGCTTTAACTATAACCTCAGCTTTATATATCGGGCTGAGCAAAATTTATTGTCAAGCTCAAGTATTTAAAAGTTGTAAAGCTTGATAAAAGTGACACAACTCCAATCACATTATGACAGACCACTGCAGAAAGCGTACTTAGTGGGCTAATGAATTCCTAATAGGCTAATCTTATTTACCAAGTTCACATGTCATTACAAAATTTTCTTGATTCAGTTGTCATATATTGCCATAACTTATAAAAATCGAATCTAATGAACCGGGTTCTCCTCTTGACTAGTTTCCTTCATTCAATTTTTATTTACTGTGACCAAAACCATAAAAAAAAAATAGTTATGCTGAGGTGCGCGTAAATGGACGCGCATACAACAAAATGAAAAATTAAAATAGAGAGTACACTTAGGTGTAGATCGGGAAGCAAGGTTGGGGTGTTGTAAATAGGCTTTGGGAGAGTATCGGAGGTGGAAATCATTAAGGTGAAATACACTGGGTTTGTGGGCTAGTAAGTTTAGGAGGAACAGTAAGGTGGTCACTGGTTATTAGTAGAAGTGATAGAGAAAACCACAATTCACCATTATAAAAATACCCTTTGTTTTGTATGGGCATATAACACTCTTGAACCACATCACTGGTACTGTGAATATAATGGTACCCACTTCCGATACTTAAAGTGACAATGAAGCTACTACTTTAGACTTTATTTCAACACGGGTCAATTGCAATTTGGTAACATTTGTTTGTCACAATTCTGCGATCCCCAACCCGAGTTTGTAAACTGCCAATCTGATTCCTAACATTGTCAATTTGTTGCAATGCGATGAAAAAAACTGAGGGGAGTTACTTTTTTGACGGAATCACAGTCATGTGCCAGACTTATTAGAGGGTAATTTTGTCATTTCTCAAGGAAAAAGAAATACAATTTCTTATTTAACCCTCAAAACGACGTCGTCTTACCAGATAAAAGCTCCAAATCTGCTCCGTAATCCCAAAAAAATAATCCTGCGGTCCCCCTCCTCACAAATCTGCTCCCACCCCCTCACTCTTCCCAAATCCGCTGCCCCTACATTGCCGGCGTCACCCACCTCATCGCAGCCTACCTCCGTGCACCTTCGCATTGACCTCACGCTATTAAATCCTTCTTCTCCGGTTCAGATCCGAAGATTTTTTTTTGATCTCTTGGTGTATGGTTTTTGTTGAGATCTGATTTCGAAAATCATTTGTGTTTCTGATTTCTTTCGTACTATGTTGGGTATTTGTTGTTATCTGTGTGAGTGGTCGATGTGGTTTTAATGTGGTGGTGGCTGCAATGACGATGGTTATGTGCAGATTTATGTGGATTATGTTTTTTTTTTAAGGTCGGTGAACTTAATTTGTGACGAAGGTTGATGGTGGATGTTGAGATTGGTGGAGATGGAGGTTGATGGTGGTGGTGGAGAATGGAGGTTGATGGTGGAGATGGTGATGTTAATCGGGGGGTGCGGGGGAGTTATAGATTACCTTAAATGTTTTACATATAGGGATATATATTTGAATACTTTTTGGTCGACTTTGTTCATTTCGTCAAATACCTTGATAAGATGACAAGTTTACCCCTAAAAAGTCGTGTGCCATGCACGTGACTTTAATTTCATCAAAAGAAAAAACAATATTTCGTTAGTTTTTTCATCGCATTGCAACAAATTGACAGTGTTAGGAATTTGATTGACACATTTACAAACTCGGGTTTGGTATTGCGAAACTGTGACAAACACACGTTACCAAATTGCAATTGACCCTTTCAATAATAACTAAAAACGACATTTATTTATGACAAATGAAACATTTTATATAAGCAAGAGACCAGGATCAAAATGACACTATAGAGAAAAAGAGAGACCATGATTAAAACGAACTATAGAGAAGAAGAGACACCAAAAGTCTGAAGCTACTCTTTAAATCTGAAGATTATGTGATAACTATATGCATAATTTTTTTCCTAGAAAAAGAAAAAATAACAAAGATAGAAACATCTAAAATATATGTTAAAGTACTTAAATCTGAATTCACAACTAAAAATGAAATTGATTGAATTCATTAAAGGCAGCGTTTGAAGACTGATTTCTGAATTATTCAAGCAGTTTGATTATTCGTCTGAATTCATATATGAAATTAAAATTAGTATAACATTGAATGAAGCAGAGAAATGACGTGAATCTTGTTGAGTAAGTTTTTAAGTTGCACGTCTTTGGAGTTACGAGTTAAGGAAGGGATATATATGAGAAACAAAATCAATTAAGGGACAATAAGTCTCATTTTTACATCTGAAATTGAGAGGACATTAAGCGGCATTCAGATCTCAATGGAAAACAAAATGGACTGAATATTTATATGTCTGAATGAATCAGACTTCAACCTAAATAAGAGCTGAAAACCAAAAACAAACGAGCCCTGAATTCAAGGATGGCTCAAGAAACAAGATTTAATTATGAAATACTCAAAAATATATTCTATACAAAAAATCTTCCCAAAACACTTCTTATATAAAAAATACTACACCCATGAAATCTCATGAATCTGGATGATCGATTAAACAAATACCATCTAAATACACCCCCAATAAAACAAATCAAGCGAGTGATGATCGGTTGATGGCTCAACCGAGGGCGACAGTTTGATTTCCCCATCGTTGGTTGTCGTCCGTGGAGATTGGGGAGTCTGGATAGTGGAGAAGGGGAAGGGAGACATAGTGCTCAATTCTAACAAAGGCAGACTGCGTTCTATTCCTTCCAAGTATCAGCGAGTTATGATGGGCTGATGGCTCAACTTGCTTTAACCCTTGAGCTTTAACCCGTAGCGAGTATGTCGGTATAAACCAAGTTTCTTAATGGGTTGGGTTGGATAATTTTTGGGTTTAGTCAGGCGTGTTGCTGGCTCCTGGGTTGAAAATGGAATGCTTAGGGGGTGGGCCATGGTAGATTGGTCATATCCCTTGCCATCTTTTCTTTTCTTTGAAGAAACCTTTTATATCGTTCTAGCAGGGTACTTTCAGATTGAATAATGTCATTATTTATGTTCATTAGCTAATATATCTATCTGGACCAGGGCTAACACATTAATCTCATCCGCCTTAATTTTTTCAGGATTCATCCCGTTGCACTAGTACAGAGTTCAAGACCCTTGAAAGCGAGGACAAGTTTGTAGTCTTTAAGGATCTGAGGAAGATCTGGGAAAAAAGTGATCCTAATGCTCCTTGGGAGAAAGGAGATTATAGTGAATCCAACACATTGTTGTTGGATGATTCTCCATACAAGGCATTGCTCAATCCGGTAAGCCAATCTCCTCCATTCGATGCAATGTAGAAGTTCCTAACTACGATTCATTTTCATCATTCAACTAATGCAACGATTTCTATCTTGCGTTAATCAACACTTGTTACATTCAGGTGCACACTGGAATCTTCCCATTGCCATACAGCTTCAAAAATAGACGCGATAGGGCGTTAGGTGATGTATCTTCGGACACCCTATTTGATAATGACTCATTTACCCTTGTACATTTCTTAATATTCCGGAATCATAACACTGGGTTCAGTTATGTATTAAAATTGTTCATTGCAGGACCTGTTGGTAAACTTCGACTGTATTTGGATCGTTTGGCAAAGGCTGATAACTGCAAGGAGTATGTAAAAAGACACCCGTTTGGTCAAAGGGCTATCAATAAGAAAAGCTCACAGTGGGACTTTTACTCAAACATCATCCGCAGTCAGTCTAATCCCCAATTGCTTGTTTAATGTTGCATCTGTTTTATTTCCAAGATCCAACACTAGAAATGGTCCAAGGTAAACATCATAGACACCTTATTTTGTTGGTAGATACTAGAATGTAGTGAAATATTTTGGTTGTAAAAGCGGCTCTGCAGCTAGTAATGGTAATAGAAAACTGCGGGTGAGCATTTTGTGAGATGACCAATAGGGTTGAGAAGTGGTTTTTTGTTTGTTGATGTTCACCGAGAAGGCATTTTGGGACGTCAAACAAAACAATGTTACAGTTACAGCAACATTGGGATCACTTTATTAGTTTGTTAACAGCGGAACCTTTGATTTTAGTTTCCAGTAGGTATTGTGAAAGAGAGGATTTTGGTGATGGTATCTGCTCCGTTTTGTAACTTGTTTGTTACTGAAATTCGTAAAATTATTATCCATCCTCGTGATTGGATTTGGACCTACTCAAGTTGATTCCAGGGCAATGAAAAAATAGCATAAGTATCTATTATTTGAGGTTTGGATCGATCAATACTATGCAAAAACAATGCATGAATGAAGTATAAAAGCCTTTAGCCCCATTTCAATAATTGAATTGAAATGTGCCAATAATAACAGAGTAAACTCCTTTTTTGCCCCTCGTACTATGGCCCAACATCAATTTGACACTCGTACTATTGAAACAACAAATGTATGATGCGTACTATAGTTTTATTAGCAAAATTAACCAATTTACTATTCAGTTGTTAACTTTTTTTAACGAACATTATTTTTTTAACTGGCATTAATTTATTTTAACAAAACTAACTTTTGGGGCGATTTTTGAGTTTTTTCGCCGGATTTGCGCCGTCGGCCATAACTCCGGCACCGATGATTATTTTGCTGATCCCAACGGTCAATATGAGCGCCTGAGTGATGCGAACATACCCCAGAAATTTGACGACGATCCAACGGTTAATGAAGCGGGAATTTGATTTTTAATATAGCGAATTTTTGGAGATTTTCGCCAGTTTTCGCCGCCGGCCATTTCTCCCTCTCCGGCGATTATTTGGAAGATCCCAACGGTCATCATGTGCGCCTAGGGGATGCGACCAAAGCCCAGAAGTTTCACGACGATCCAACGGTTAACGAAGTCGGAATTCGATTTTTACATATGCGATTTGGTTTTTATTTTTTGCTGAATTTGGTTCGAATTCTGGCCATTTGGCCGGAATTTTTGGTTTATTCCTGTCCTGTTGTTGTCGCCTAGGACTCTAGAGGGGTTTACTATGGTGAAGGCAGGCATTGGAACCAGTTTGGGTGAGTTTATGTCCCGGCGGCGGCTGCTATGCAGGGGATCCCGTCTTGTGGCGGTGGTGATGGGGGCGGTGGTGGCGGTGTTGGGCTGGGAAAGGGTGGGGTGGATGTTGGGTTTGGGAAGATGATGGAGATAACAAAAGTTAGTTATAAATTAATGCCCGTTAAAAAAATAATGTTCGTTAAAAAAAGTTAACAACTGAATAGTAAATTGGTTAATTTTGCTAATAAAACTATAGTACGCATCATACATTTGTTGTTTCAATAGTACGAGTGTCAAATTGATGTTGGGGACATAGTACGAGGGGCAGAAAAGTAGTTTACTCAATAATAACATTATTATTAGGAGACAGAGGGTATAACTATAAACACATGCAAGTGAGGATAAGAATTGGCCCTTTCCCTTACAATTTGGAACAATGCTTCAAGATCCCACTCTACCCACCAGCATTATTAAGCAACGATTATTAACATTTCTAAACTCCCCCCCCCCCCCCCCCCCCCCCTTTTTTTTAAACAATCTAGCTTTATTTTTCCTTAATCTCCATGCCCAACCCAAAAATCCCAATTCGGGTGGGACAGAGTGAGTATATATGTGTGCGTACGTGTGTGCGTGTACAAGTACAACTAATTTGTTGTCCAGAGCACTAGCAGCATAGTTCAAGGACTGAATGAGGACAGGTCCAAAAATCGATAGACCAAATGGTACAAAACAACGTGAATCATGGCTAAGTTTTCAGTTATGTGCCTACTGAGAGATGTCTCAACTTATCTTCAAATCATCCATCATTTTTCCCCCATAAGCCCTAGGACCATCTATACATACAGATCTATGTATCCACATATCAATCATATCACATAATGCAGAATATATATTCAACAAAACGGTTAGTAAGATCTTAGCCATTTATTTTTTTAAGAAAAAGAAGAGATAATCATCGAGATTAAGTTATACAAAGCCAATAGGCACCCAGAAAGGCACCGTGTAGAAGCTTAATTTAATGGGATTATGAGGGTGGTGTTGTATAATAAGATCAGAGAATTTTGATAGGTTTTGAGTTAAAAAAATTGGTAATTTCTAAAATACACACGGTGGCCATGACACGAGGAGGGAGCTGTTCATGTTCATTAGACGACTTTCGAATCCAATATCTGGCCATCTGATTTCATAAATTATTGTTGACTTTTAAGATAGATAAATAATCTCATTCATATGAAGTGTAAAGAGGTAAATATCGCTAATTAATAGGTCTTTCTTTGTTGCAAATTAAGGTTATGTCATCAAGTTGGTTCTTTCTTAAATTGGCAAGGAAAGATAAACTAGTCATATATATATATATATATATATATATATATATATATATATATATGTGGTTTTCATGAACTTGAAAAGATTATTGATATCTTACTCGTCAAGTTTAGATCTGAAATTAACAACTTTCATGCCATTGTCCCCTTCTCTCATGTGAAGAAAAATGGATAAGACATAATCTAGACTTGTGACCTCTAAGATGGAACCAAACCCCTCCTTTTTTTAATGCTCACACAATCTTGAAACCCCCTTTTGACACTTAATTAAATGAGGATTAATAAGGGCCATCTTTTAAAGCAGATCTAATCTAAGTCATTGGGTGCAATGGACATTTTCCCAAGTTGGAATAATCAATCCATATATTATGTATGTGACTCTCTCTCTCTCTCTCTCTCTCTCCCTCTCACATTCCATGAGCAATGCCACGCACTTTCTCTCTCCTTCCCGCTCACAACATCTACTTTTTCAACATCTTTCCTTAATTCATGTTTCTAAAAGCAAATGAGTACTTTGTTTTGCGACAGAAGGAAGGAGTATATTTTTGTAATGCTAATTCTTGCATAAATGTGAAAATGATTGGTGAGTTAGGAATAGGAGGAACTTAATGAATTTGAATTGCAAACAAGAGGTTGGATAGTTGTACATGCACATGGTAGATTTAGTGGGGGGAAGAAGTAGATGAAGGGATGGGGGACATCATGTGCCTATCATGGAGAACTAATGGGGTAATGGCTTCTTGGAACATAGTATACATATTAATTCCTATATGTATATATATCTCTATATACAGTGTTCAGTTGGTGAATGCTCAAATAAAATAAGGCAACCCAAGAGTTATTTCTTTCCTTTTTCCATGTGACTATGCAAACTCAAAACTCCCCATCACCATGTCTCAACCATCACAATCACAATTGCCCTCTCCCTCAAAGTACCTTTCTTGAATACATGCACAATGGCACAAGTGTAAATTTTATACATGCATGCATATAGTATGTATATGTATATGTGTGTGTATATGTATATATATGTATATGTATATGTGTACACACACATATACATACGTGATACATCCATGTGCTCGTGTATTAATAGGATTTATAACTAGACTGGTTCAAGCAAGTAAAGCCATATCCTTAAAAATGTTAGCCCGAGCAATGAACGAGCTATAGCTCTAGCAGGGGCGGACCAGACCTACCTTTAGTGGATGGGGGGCAATGGCCCCCCTTTGTTTTAAAATAAAAATAAAAATTACTAGTATAATTTTTTTGAAAATTTGGAGTATTAATACAATATTTTAGACTTTGCCCTCCTTTATTTTTAAAAAAATAAATGCATTAGTATTTATTTTTGCCCCTTTTAAATGTGTTATGCAATTTTGCCCTCCCCCTTCCTTGAGAAAAATTACTGGGTCCGCAGCTGAGCTCTAGCCTCTAGAAAGTGAGCTTCCGTTTTGTTTGCATTCCTTATTTCCCTTCATCATAATAGTAAACTAAAATGGGATAGAACTATAAAAGTTGTCTGAAAACAAAAGGAATGTGTACAATTATTGTACAAGTAGTAATACCAGGATGTACAATGATTGTACATACTACTTAGGTAAACATACGTATATAGATACACAGAAAACATGTGTGTGTGTGTGTGAGAGAGAGAGAGAGAGAGAGAAGAATGCATAAGCTGACAGCCCATCATTTGAAAATGCAGACAAGAGAACATTCATGCATGTTAGTGCAAATGGCAGTTAAGCTGTCATTTTTACGATACTAACCTTTAGTCGAAATGCAGCGAAACAGGATGAGCACCAAATCAGACAGCCAATTTCACTTTCTAGGACATTTTTTTTATTTAAAAATGATAAAACCTGGAACAAATGTACAAGTTAGTACACTCCCAATATTCCAACAAAAATACCATATCAGTACCCAGCAGAGGATTTAAAAAGACTACGTTTGAGATTTTAATCACTAATATTTTTTTGTCAAATAAAGAAAATGTAGTATCCAAACTAGATATGGTAGCCACGAGTCGCAATCAAATGCTAACCTACACTTTGATCATTACTATAATCCGTAAACATCTCTACCTTAAAAACAAAAAATTAACTGGGGAGAGCCAGGATCTATCCTAGGCCGTAATTTTACGCTAATGAATAGATATATTTCAAAAAAAAAAAAAAAAAAAAAAAAAAAGGAAAAACATTCTCTTCAAACAGCTAAGAAAAATTAAAAAAAGAAATAAATTCAAAACAGATGGCGTGTGCTCTGATTACAGAGATATCCTGGTAACAGAAATTTAAGAAAATAATTATTAAAACATCCATACCTAATTAGATTAAACTCTAGCTGTTAGTTACATGCCCTGGAGAGTAACGAAGGATACAAGATGTGGTGACGATATTTTATTGGCTACATCGATAGTGGACCCGGCACACTTTAATTAAAAACACCAATACAATTATGACACCTCATTTTGTAAGCCACATTTTGTAGCCATTTTTTGTAACTTTATATTTCCCTATAAATAATGTAGTGAGGGGCAGTTTGGTCCAATTTGAAAAAAGAAGGCAAGGGGTTGAAAGGGGCTTTAGAGACTAAGAAATTGCCAGTGCATACATCCACTTTCATACTAGTTTCTTTCTTACACCACCTGACAAACTCCACATGACTACTAGACCCACCCCTCCACATTATTTTCCCCACATGGATGTGGATGACTGTTGCAAATCTGACCCACAATCCATCCTATTCTTAAAACTTTAAACTTTAAGGCAATACTCCCCCAAACGTCCCGAAAAAATAGTTTCATTTGACTTTTTTTTTTCCGACACAGAGTTTTGACCAAATATTAATATCAATCTAATAATCCCAGTGCAACTGTAAAAAACGTTATTGACAAATCACTTAATGATTTATTAATAACAATTTTTAAACTTTTATTAGGATGATCAGATTGACATCAGTGTTTAGTCAAAGTTAAAAATGCCAGCATTCCCCCTCAAGTCTTAAAAAAAAAAAAAATTCCCATATATAATCACACATATATGATTTACCTACATATATTAAACTATATTCCCTCTAAAAGTCCACCTCCAGCAGTCTTTCCTTTAAGAGAGCCAAAATAACAATCTCTTTTTCTATTCCCCTGCAACAAACCTCCCCGAAAAGTCTTGGATCTGTACATCCTCCCTGCACCATGCATTGATACTTGTACCTTCATTTCTTTCACAGTATACATTCTCTCCTCCTTATATGAGATAAAGAAGAAAATATTCTCCTACCTTGTTCCACTTCAATTCTCAACAAATTATTTAAGCTTCTCAAAAACTTAAAAGAGTTTCTCCATAACAAATATGGATGAAAAAAGAGAGATGCAGAAGCAACTAGGATGCATGAATGGGATATTTCAGCTTTTCGACCGCTGTTATTTCCTAGGCCAGCAACGAGGCAGTGTCAATAATCACAAGCATCTACCACCACCTCCAGGTACTTACGCTACAGCTATATATATATATAGGACTAATGCTCAACTGAATAAAACTCAATTCTGTATATAAACATGATGAACATATTCTACTCAATAACAATGACCCAAAAATGAGCCCAACGACGTGCTCTGTTAAACAGTATCTAGTTATTGTCAATAGGCTACTGGCTCTAATTTATGAAAATTATTACTTAGAATTGCTTATTATGGAAAAGCTAAAAACAACAATCCGTTTTGGTACAATTTCTGCATTACAAAGGTAAGAATTCATTCATGATAGTTCTCTAACATTGTGCAACTGATGTGATATAATGGAAAAAAAGAGTAAATTTTCAAGTTGTAAAATGAAAAGATGGCATGTTCTCAAATGGCCTGCAAATTAAACCGTTTCACTATTGTTTACTTCTTTAGGTCAAAGTGGCAAAAACGAGATGGAGATAAAAGATGTACCAGAGAAAGCCATGGTAAGATCTAAATATATATTGATTTCTAAAGCACCATACAATACTTTGACCATAATCAAAATAATTACGTAACATAAACTGTTACTTACAGGAAAAAGATCCCAAGAGGTTTGCGAAAGAGAAGCAGAGAGCCTCTGTTGAATCATCAAGAACCTCCTTTTCATCCATTTGCTCGTCCACAGAAACTCCATCATCTAGCAAAAGCATTTTCCCTGAAGCTCCATCCTCAATCATAACCATAGAGCAACCAAGTTATATAAAGCCACTCAATCTCAGAGACTTGGTCAAAGACTCCATGCACAGAGAAGCACGCTGTGTATCAGTAAAAACCATGAAGCATATAGATTCCCCAAGGCCTGTGCAGCAGCAAAAATCTGTTCAACCCAGAGCTTACAGTCAAGATAAGTCAAACAGAAACCTTCGGGAAGGCTCGTGGAATTACAAGGAAGAGAAGGATGCTCCTCGGTTCTCTTATGATGAAAGGGTATCCCAAAATAAATTGAAGTCATCTGTAAAGCTAAAAGAGTTGCAAAGATTATCGCTGGATAGTAGGGAAATCTCTATTAAACGCTCTACTGTTGAATCAAGAAAAAACTTTCTAAGGGATACACAGAGGAGTGGTGAGGCTTCTGGTCAAATCATCAAACTAGATCAAGAGCCGGGAAGTAATAAACGGCCGTCAGGATTAGTGGCGAAATTAATGGGTCTGGAAGCATTACCAGACCCAAGCACAGATAATCAAGGCGAGGTTTTAAAGATTAAATCCTACCAGGATAATGACTTGGTGACAAGAATAGGTGAGGAAGTCAAGCGCAGTCAAATGTCCGGCTCTCCAAGGGTTTCCCATAATGAAGCTGCCTCACCCCGAACGAGAACTTACAGTACAGGCACAAAACAACCAGCAAATTCCAGATTACCATTAGAACCAGCTCCGTGGAGGCAAGAAGGAGGTAAACGAGGATCCCTGAAACCAGCACTCAAAACGAAGGAGTCTCCTATCATGACCACACATGGGCCCGCTTCGGTTTATGGTGAAATAGAAAAAAGGTTGACAGAACTGGAGTTTAAAAAGTCCGGCAAGGATCTCAGAGCTCTTAAACAGATACTTGAAGCAATGCAGAAAACAAGAAAAAGTTTGGAGAGTACCCAGCAATCCCTTGAACTTGAATCTAATTCAAGTAAATGCAGTCCAGGTTATGGAAGGTGGGATCAGCATAACCACCCAGTTTCTCCATCTCTCAAGGGGAATAGTCCTACAAGGAGAGGTCAATTTCCAGATATGGTTATAAAGCCTGCCAAGTTTATAGGGAAGCCCATAATTTCAGATGCCAAGGAGACCTCAGGACTTCAAAAACTGCGGATGAAAAAGTTTGCAGATGAGGAAAGAAGTCATCTTGGAGACCTTCCTTCTGCTGGGCCTCTTCCTTCTCCAGAAAAGAAGACAAATGCTAGAACTCTGGGACCATCACTATCTCCAAAAGTGACTGAAAACATAACTGGTGAAAGATTGACCAGCTCTAGAAGGACTTCTGGATCTGTGAGCCCAAAAAAGCAACAAAGAAGACAAGGGACGGATAAGCAATTTAGCCCGAGTAACCCATCTGAGTGCAGCAGTGGTAGAAAACAATCAATCAAGAAGCTGATAAGATCACACGGCAACACTAAGACAGTGAAACCGAAGTCTCCAAACTGGAGTCAGCAGAGTGATACAATTTCAATGCAATCGGAAAGCAACAGTAGCTTGGCTTCCCAGAATGAAAGCACAGAGTGGACGTGCAAGATCAGCACGTACCAGTCAAATGACTATAAAACCGGCGTAAGACTAAGTCAACTTACCTTTGCATGTTTATGGAGGTGTGTTTATGGCAGGGGCACTTATTAACAAGTTTCATCTTTCTCTTCCAGAACTGTGCAGCACTGTTGACAGAAGATGGTTCAATGGCTAAACTTGCCACAGCTACCTTGGAACAGCCCAGTCCTGTCT
The DNA here is from genome assembly GCA_026119855.1 of Campanula takesimana. Taxonomy (NCBI): domain Eukaryota; kingdom Viridiplantae; phylum Streptophyta; class Magnoliopsida; order Asterales; family Campanulaceae; genus Campanula; species Campanula takesimana. The sequence goes on from JAOWBW010000847.1 coordinate 171,819, forward strand.
CTGTTCTTGATGCTGCATTCTATGCGGAGGAATCACCCTCTCCTGTGAAGAAAATATCAAATTCTTTTAGAGGTACGTTTCTTAATTTTTCTTTTCTTGCATTTACCTTCTAATAATCTTGACTGATGCTGACTAAATCCTTTCTTCTGTCCCCCTTTCAGGTTATGAAACTCTCACCTGCGACGATGCAGAATGGATTCAAGAGGGTATGCATCATTTTCCCAGCAGCACAAGCACAAATGGTTGGTCTCAGTTCAACCATGACAAATTAGAATATAAAATGCAGTTGGTTGATCGTATTACACTGCTAAATTCCGGTCCAAAGGAAGCTACCACCAATATCACTGCACCGGTTTATGAAAACAGGCATCCAGACCACATATACATCACCGAGATATTTCTTGCATCGGGCTTTCTAAGAAATCTAGGATCAGCAGCTATTCAGCTCCACTCCTCAGGCCATTTGATCGATCCCAACTTGTTTTATGTCTTGGAGAAAAGCAAGGAGTACGCTGAGCTTGCAAATTATGAACTCCAAGAAAAGAGTGCAGGGTCAAAATCCAGTCTGAGAAATAGGAGAAAACTAATTTTTGACTCTGTCGATGAGATTCTTGTCCGCAAATTAGCATTCACAGATTCATTTGAGCTAAGGGCCATCTCAAATAAAGTGAGGAGAAGTCTGAGTGGAGAGAAGCTACTGGAAGAAGTGTGGTCAGAAATAAATAATCTCCAAGCTAACTCAGACAACATCATGGATGACGAAGATGATGAATTGATAAGCACCATAACAGCAGATGTGAATACAAAATCTCCAGATTGGGAAGGGCATATTAATGAGCTTCCAGGGCTTGTATTAGATATCGAGAGACTGATCTTCAAAGACTTGATTAACGAGCTTGTGAGTGGTGGAGTAGCTGGCCAACAAGATGAATCAGTGAGGCACTGCAAGAAGTTGTTTTCCATGTAGATTTTCATCTTCTTGTTTTTTCTTTTTCGGTCCTGCAGTCCATATAGAAGCACATAATAGGCTAGTGAGAGCAACATCTCCTTGCTCTCTGTGAGTTGTAAAGGAGCATATCTTCTGAAGCATATCACAAGATTTTCATAATTTCTGATGCCCGTAATTCATGTGGCAATCTTGAGAGATGTAGCATGCCCTGCTCCATATGAGATCAATCTTCTAGAGAGAACTAGATTCTAATAATATTGTTCCCTTCTCAAAAAAAGAAGAAGAAGAAGAAGAAGAAGGAGCACCCTTTTAGAGAGAGGTGTCTTTCAAACACTAAACATGTTGACAACACGCTTTCTCTGAGCCTGATTTCAATAGGAACCGGAAATGGCCACCATCAGGAATCTTCACTCGTTCTGTCAACACATGCCCATTACAAGTTTTACTTAAGGGGGGAAGTTAACCATAAGTACATATTTCCCTTCATCCCTACCCTAACCCAGTGAATAAAGCTACGTATGTGCTCAAAAGTTTGCCAGGCTCCTTCTATTTGGAACAATAGCCATTTCTGGGCTTCTAGACAGATTAGAACTATCAATGGACTCTACTTAACTTACAAGGCAAATGAAATGAGTGATAACTATATTAAAGATTGTGTGATAAAGTTCTTATCCCATTGAATAGAGCCCGGAGGATAATTTCTGTTAATTCTAAAATGGAGTTCAAAACAACTCATGGGATCATTAACCTTAGCAGGCTGAGTTTGCTTGAGAACCATTTAAACAATACTCCCTTTGTCCCAAAATGATCTTCACATTTGACTATTCAAACTTTTTAAGGACATGAACACTTGCTTCACTAGCCTTGTGTTTATGCACATTTAAGCCTAAATAGTAGAAATGAGAAGAACTTTTTGGGACAATGAAAAATGACAAATGAGAAGATCATTACGGGACAAAGGGAGTATATAAGTAAAAGTGCATTATTTGACCCCACATAAACTTAGTTACAACCCACATGGTTTGCCACAACGGACCAATTTCTCTATAGCATCTTGCAGTAGAAACAGCAAATGCAGAGGACTGACCGAAGATTCGGTCACCAGGGTCAACACTTGTTAGGATGCAGGAGGCTTTCAGGTTAAAGTGCCAAACTCCTAGACATCACGCAAATACCCTTCACTCGACCCCAACTCACAAACATACACGCCAATCCAAAAGAAAACAACATGCACACAGACATGTAAATAAAAGTAAAAAGAAATGCAGACATTTTTTTGTTACCTCATCTACGAGAATTTTCAATTCCAAATTGCACTCCAGGTGTATTTGAGTTAGTGCATCCCAATAATATTATGGTAAATACATGTATTACTTCAAGTGCTGACTTATTTTTCAACCAGTAAGCTTCATGTCTGTCCAACATATAACCAAATAAAAATAACCAAACAACAATCCAAACTTAAGCTCAGTCATCAAAAACGTGGACTTCTAACCATAAACATGCACAGCTAATGCTTCTAGATAGAGGTAAAAATATGCCAACAGCCTACAAACAAATATTGGTATTCTATCTACAACAGAAAGCATAATTTTCTAAACATAATTCTAATAACTTTGTTCAACGCGACACTCAACTTAGAGAATAGGGAGAATCCATTTAAAATTGATGTAATCAGGCATGTATACGTATTATTCATTCAAATGCTCCTTTACTATCAGAAGTGAAAAATAAAGATAAAGGCTGGTGTCGCATCATAAATGAAACAAGGGATGAAGGGAAAAGAATCTCAAATAAAAAGAATCGACATTAACTAAAGCTCATTATGGAAACTACAAACATACCTCTAACAACATGTTAAAAACTAGGAGCATTGCCCTTTAGTTGACATATCTCCCATGACTTAGACTACCTGGAATTAGCATCTGCTGCCAGTATTCCAAATTAGTATACAAATCCTAATCTGAAATCACTAATTTACAAATGAGTCACTTCCCGTGGGTTTTCCAATATCCATAGATTCCCTCTGAATTTGCTGGGCTCTTCTTTTCTTGTCATTCTTTACCTCATCATTCTCAAACCAAGAAGTTGCTTCTGTGAGTCCCTTTTCCCGGTGTCTAATCGAGGTATCCATGAATTTCTTGCCAATCCCAAACTTAAGTTGGACGGCAGGTCTGCTGTTCCTGATGAACATTCTACTACCCTCTTCAGAATCCAGTATTCCATTCTTCATCACTTCAATTGCTGGACCAAACGCCTCCAACATAGAACCAGGATTCGCCTCCAATGTAAAAACAGGATTTGCACCAACTCCATGATTTTGCTCCACACCTTCCCCTGAAAATTTAGGGGGAAGACCAACTGAAGCTACTTCCTTTTCCCCAAACTGTAGAGGCGCAGCAAGAAAGGGGTTAGTATCCACCACTCGATCGGTATTAGCTGCATCGCCATGATCATCAGCCACCGGTAACTCTGACCCATTGCCTGTCAACCGTTGCTGTAACGAAACCACTGATGGGTCCACCGCCTTATGCTGTTGCTCAACCTTGTCTGCCATTATTTCTGCTTCTTTCAAACTAGACGCAGTAATGCCTGTGTAAGTCTCAGGATCAGGAAAGCGCGGTAACCATGGTGGAATGTGTTCACTAGGAGGACTTTCTCCCGCCTGCACAAAGCTTTGTCTTGGTTCCCTCGCTTTACTCACAGGAAAACGAGGAATGGAGTAAGCAAATGGAATTTCTTCTGCTATGCCAACATACTGAATTAATTCCCGAATAACCCCTGACGAAGAGAGACTGCGATTAACATCAGAAGCACCCGAGAAACCTTGAGCCAACCCCAAATCTTCCAAACCTTGAATTATATCAAACACATTACTCTCACTCCTGCCAGCTGAATTTGCATACAAATTTGCAGTCTTTCCTATATCTGTGATGTACCTACAAGCAATATCAGAAAATGTATCAAGTGCAGATTGCTGAAACCCCTGAAACCCGACACTCTCGCATACTTGGGCAACAGCTATTCTGGCAATTGACTGGGCAAATTCGTCATTTCCACGCTTCTTCTTGGTGAACTTGTGTTCAATTTCTTTTCCACTCTCCCCACCTCCATCGCTCATATTCAACAATTCATATCACCTCATTCCCCAACCAAGAAACCCGAACTAACCCACTTAATTTTCCGACATTAGACCCAAAAATCAGATATCTTGACGACCAATCATCGATTCCAAATCAAATCTTGGAACTAAATAGCAAACCCTAGACTGCCAAATTATGATACGTACTCAAATAATTGAGCGAATCAAAACGGTAAGACGGTGAATAAAGACGAGCGCTTACCTAATTAGGAGTTGTGTGAGCACTTGGTCAGCCGGGGTTGCTGAATCTCGAAAAGAAATACTGAAATTGATCAAGAAAATGTGATTCTTGCTCAAGAATACAAGAACACAACCCTAAAAAGAGATTTGGAAAGCAGAGTACGATTCAGGGTTTCAAATTTTGGGGGATTTTGACTAAACCCTGTTGACTAAAACCCTGGATCGAGAGGGAGGATGGAGATGAACGTCGCCTCTGATATATAGAGACCGGGAGCTCGAACAAGGAGAGAGGTTCAGCAGCGATGTTCGAGTGAGGGTTTTGTATGGTGTAACGCGGAACATGTAAAGTGAATAGTGTACTCCACTAGTCAACAAACACCTGTCCTTTTTTTTTTTTTTTAAGATACTGCTCCCTCCAATCTAAAATAGGGTGCCGTTATTGCCACCCTCTTCTCATGAGTTCACTCCAAAATATACTCACTCTATAAATTTCCCCTTCTCTTCCTCCCACCCTTCTCCTTCTCGCCGGCATCGCTGTCGCCCCTCCCCTTCAGCTTCCCTATTCTCTCACCGCCGTCTATCTTCCCCGCCCACCACCACCCTTTACTTTGCTCCTTCATTTGTCTTTCAAGAATATGCCCATATAAAGAAGGTCATAGTAAAATAAGTTATGATCACAAGGAAAATTGGAGAGACATGTATCAAATGAGAAGAAACACCGTAATAAAATTGAGTTACATTAACACGCTGCATCACTAATCTACATAAAACATTAACCGTTAGATCCAATGACCTTTTATATCTTCTCCATGAATAAAAGAAGAAAACACATGAGCCTTTATTAACAATTATATCCACCACATAATCAAATCAAAGTAGTGTTCATGTGGATTTGAAGCTTGTGCAATTAAAATACATAAAAGTCTGGTTTTTATAGTACATGAGTTGCATTTTTTAATAGCACGAGTTACGTAGCGTGAGAACTTATAGTAACCTTAATTACATATTATAGTAATATGAGTTAATTTTATGGTAAAATTTTTAAATTTATATGGAGTCATACATGCCCCAAATTTGAATTTATCAACCTCTTTTGAAGCTTGATGAAAGGAACACCGCATTACGGGAAGAGAAATGAAGGGGAAGAGTAAACGGAGGAGAGTTGGCGGCGATGGGTGGGGGAGATGGTGAGGGAGGAGCGCAACGAAAGAGGGGAGGGTAGATGGTGGTAGGAAGATGACTAAAGATGAAGAACAGGGCTGAGGAATAAGAGTGTACTTATAAGAATGACTAAGAATATTTTGAGGTAATTTACTTTTGGGGGATTAACTCAAAGAGGGCGATAACACCGCCTTCTAAAAAAGCTTTTTTTTTTCTCATAATAATATGTGTCGCAATTAACTTGTTAAATAATTTAATGATGTACCGCAGATTGAATTTCAAAAGTGATATTTACAGGGTAAATATAAAGTGACAAAAAAGTGTCACAAAATTTGGTCTGCAAAATGAGATGTCATAATTTTATTGGTGATTTTAATTAGAGTGTGCCGGGTCCACAATCGATGCATCCAATAAAATATCGCCACCTCTTTTTGTATCCATATTTTTGTAAACTTCTTTTGCACCCCTAACATTTTCCGATATATACAAATTGTTCGAAAATCTCACGATCTTGTTTGAGAGCACGAGCTAGAGTCAAGCCCGAGTATTTTTGATTCGATATATAATATCAACCTGCTTAAAATCATAAAATAGAGTTTAACTAATTGTATTGCAACACTAATTCCTAAATATAAACATAGTTCATAGCAGTTTTCAAAAGACGTCCGTCTAGGCCGACTAGGCGCTAGGCGCTCATGAAACAACCAAGTCTCATCTAGAATATTATAACTATTTCTGAATACTAGGCCCCGCCGGGACGGTAGGCGCTGCTGCGGTGCCTAGCGACCGCCTAGCGTTTTTTAGAACATGGTTCATAGAATAAGTAATGCGAGGAAGGTATTATTTCAAGAAAATATTGAGTGACCATTTGAAGATTTGGGTAAGTAAGCAAACGTTATCATTTTGATTGAAGATCTTGGCCAGTCTGTCTGTTCGTCCCTCTTTTCAAACGGGCTTAAGCCCGGCCCGGACCATCACTCTCAAGCACATTTGGCCCAGACCAAATTGTTCATGGCAGAATAAAATGAAAAACCATGGAAAAAATGCCTTAAATTTGATTATTAATTATTATAATAAAGAATAAAGGTAAAGTTAAATGGGTCGTATACCTAACTTATTAGTTATAAATTACAACCTCTGTCCCTAAATGAGTGTCCAAATTTCATTTTAAGGGACACTGAAAATCTCAATTTTTTGAACAATTTTGGTAACAACGATTCATATATAATCTTGTAATCTCCTTTCCAAACCTTTAGTTTTGCACATATAAAGAAACCGGTGAAATTTTTTTCGAAAAAAAACGTTTAGGGAGAAAGTTATGTTAAAAAAAGACACTCATTTAGGGACAAAGATTTCTTGAAAATGGACACTTATTTAGGGACAGAGGGAGTAGTTTTTTTTTAAGAAAAAAGAACAAAGTTAAAAAGTAGTTAAATGAAGTATACATTTAATTTAGTAAATCAAACTAAATATACTCTTTCTATCCCATAATAATGTGCACAAAATTGAGAGTGCATGAGAATTAAAGAGAGCATAGTAGTGGATAATTGTTGTAGTATGAAAAGTAAAGTATGAGAGAGAAAGTGGGGTAGAGAAAAGTAATTGTTAGTTGTTGTGAGTATAACAAGTGCGTTCCAATAATTAAAGAAGTATTTAAATTTTAAGAAAGTGTGGCTCATCAATCGGATGCCTAAAAAAAAGTTTGTGCATATTATTATAGGACGTATGGAGTACATACTCCCTCCGTTCTGGGTAAGTTGCAACATGGAAGGTGAAGCACAAAAATTAAGAAATGAGAATAATGAGTGGTTGGGAGGAAGAGAGATAATGAGTGGAGAATAATGAATGGTTGTGAGGAAGAGAGAGAATGAGTGGAGAATAATGAGTGGTTGGGAGGAAGAGAGAGAATGAGTGGAGGATTATAAAACTAATAAAAAGTTTCCTTATTTGGCATTGTTGCAACTTAAGTGGAATGCCCAAAATGATAAATTGTTCGCAGTTCATCACCGTCAAAAGCCACCTGCTCATCAAGACAATAATACAAAGAGTAACATTATGTTGGGATTTTGGCTCAAATTTTAATCCAAATTGGATTGTGAAAATCATGTGAAAGAATTATTTCTTAATTGGACAAGAAGTGAGAAGATTGTTTCCTAATGCAAGTAGGAGAGGAATTTGTGAGTCCTTATGGGTGTAAGACAAGAATTCCTTATTGTACTAGGAAAGAGTTTTATTTGAAGCCTTTATAAAGGGTGTGAGAGCTATTATTTTGTGTGTGCCTTGGTGGTGCCAAGAGAGGCTTCCCTTGGGGAGAGTGTGAGGAAGAGAGGATTAGTGGGTGTGCCTCCCCTATATAAATAAGCTTCACCAATATGGTTTTTTTTTTTTTTAGGGTTCTTTGTGTGTGTATTTTCAAGAATGTTGAGAAGGAGAGATACCTCCATTCTTGTAATACCAATTTGAGAGAGTAGTGAGTCTTTGCGAGTTTCTTGAAGAAAACTCGTCATCTTGTAATTCCATGATATTATAGTGAAAAGTTGATCGGTGTGGACGTAGCCCATTGATGTTGGGGTGAACCATGTTAAATCTTGTGTCTTGTTCTTGGTTTGTGTGCGTGGCTATTTTGTTATCTCTTATTGCGATTTCTCTTGTTGGTGAGCGATCCCAACACATTATGCTCCATAAACTCTTCTATTTTATTTTTTTGACCAAATCCCTTTTTCTATATTAATCACTTCAAATGTAACATCCTTAGTATATATTTAGTTGCTGTTAGGTAACTTACTAACCCCTGTTAAACATTTAACGAATCAGACATTAAAGTTAACTGAAATTCAAAGAAACTTGAGTTGAGGTAAGTCGATCCCCCCATCATGCTCGCCATCTTTGGAACTAAACTATACCCAAAGAAGACTTGCACTTGAATTGCAATTGCAATATGGAAAGATGTTGAAAGCATCAGTACTCATATCAGTTGTATCGGCATATACATTGATGACAACAACAGGAGCTAGATTGTCTTTTATAAACCAAAAGCTTCAATTGCATACACAAGGTTAACAAAAGGCATACAGCATGTGTTTATAAGCTCTCAACACAAACGTTACATTTCCAAACTAAAAAAAAAAAGACCGTTAGCGCAATTTTACCATTGTACATGCAATGTGCGAATCGTTTCTTAAAAACATTGACAACTGAATTGTGACACTATTACTGCCAATTGGCAATGGATTATGCTGGCAACCTCCATATGGTCTACTTGAGACAGCTATCTAGGTTTTTTTTTTTTTTTTTTTTTTTTACTCAATTTGCTAAAGTTTAGATACAATTCTGGCCAAAATACATTTACCCCCCCAAAGTATCCACCGAATCCCACTTTGCTCCCCAGCGCCAAATTTGTCCCACTTTGCCCCCAAAGCTTCAATTTGTCCCACTTTCCCCCCAGCTCCAGACTTTGCACCCCAGCACTAACGAATGTTAGAAAATTTAACAGAATAGGTAACGATTGGACTATTTTGTAATGCTTATTAGTTTTTAAGGGTCAAAATGCAAAGTTTCAAATATTAAGTACTAAAAATTTATTTATTTTTCCAAATATTTAACATTATCTTAAATCATAAATAATTAATAAGTCTTGAAACTAATACTAATTTTATGCTAATTTTTTTTTTTTTAAAAATATGAAATTATTTTTTCTAAATAAATGAAATTTTTTTTTTTAATAAAACTAAAAATTAAGTATGTTTTTTTTATTTTTTAAATAAAAATATTTAAAAAAATAAAGATTTTTTTTTTCTAAAAAAACATTGTAAAGTTTTATTTATATTTTTAAAAAATATAAAATAAAAATTTTAAATTGTAATTTTTGTAAGAATTTTATTTAAAAAAATTAAAACATTATAGCCTTTTTTTTATTTTAGAAAAATATTGTATTTTTTTGTTTGTTGAAAAAAGTACAATATTCTTTTAAATATTTTTATTTAAAAAATAAAAAAAAACATACTTAATTTTTAGTTTTATTAAAAAAATAAATTTCATTTATTTAGAAAAAATAATTTCATATTTTTTTAAAAAAAAAATTAGCATAAAATTAGTATTAGTTTCAAGACTTATTAATTATTTAAGATTTAAGATAATGTTAAATATATGGAAAAATAAATAAATTTTTAGTACTTAATATTTGAAACTTTGCATTTTGACCCTTAAAAACTAATAAGCATTACAAAATAGTCCAATCGTTACCTATTTTGTTAAATTTTCTAACATTCGTTAGTGCTGGGGTGCAAAGTCTGGAGCTGGGGGGGAAAGTGGGACAAATTGAAGCTTTGGGGGGCAAAGTGGGACAAATTTGGCGCTGGGGGGCAAAGTGGGATTCGGTGGATACTTTGGGGGGGTAAATGTATTTTGGCCTAAAATTCTAAATACATTACGTATAACCCTATTTGCTAAAAGATTAGATACTTATAAAAATTCCAATTAAAATTGATAATATCCCAAATTTTGGATTTTATTTATTTCAAGTGCATACGTATATATTAGGCCAACTGAATATAGTACGGAAGCAAGGTATGCAGCCAGATTATAACTAGCTAGGGGACCTCAGTTGCTGTGGTCCCTTGCCTAAATCTCTTAAGCAGAGAAAAAAAGACTATAGCCTCACCCAAACCCTAATTCATATCATTGTACCTTTTCTTTACTTTTTCTCTATGGAGGACCACCAAACTATATACCCCTCCACTACCAGAAATCATACTTTCACGTTGCCATGTTTTTAATTAATCTTGCCATTCTCTTTAGAACTCTTGATTGTACTCCCTCCGACCCAAAATGATCTTCACGCTTTTTTCAACGTTAATACGAAGGAACTTTGAGCTATGATTTTAGATTGATTTGATTATCCTAATGAAAATCTAAAACTTGTTATTGATAGTATTGTTGATGGTGTGTCAATAACAAGTTTTATATTTTCATTAGGATAATTAAATCAATCTAAAATCAATGCTCAAAATTCTTTCGTAGTAACGTCGAAAAAAGCGTGAAGATCATTTTGGGACGGAGGGAGTATTTGATTGTTGGATCTTTAACAACATTCTACCCCGTCTCAAAATAGATGTCGTTTAAGACCTTTTCACACATACTCCCTCCGTTCCCGGGTAAGTTGCAACAATTTGCCATTTTGGGCATTCCACTTAAGTTGCAACAATGCCAAATAAGGAAACTATTTATTACTTTTATAATCCTCCACTCATTGTCTCTCTTCCTCCCAACCACTCATTATTCTCTCTTCCTCCCAACAACTCATTATTCTCTACTCATTCTCTCTCTTCCTCCCAACCACTCATTATTCTCCTTTCTTAATTTTTGTGCTTCTCCTTCCATGTTGCAACTTACCCGGAACGGAGGGAGTATTAAGAAATGCAATTAATGAATGTGAAAATGTCTCATATACCCCTAAAGTAATCCAATTACTTAGACAATTAAATGCCTGTGAAAGATATAGTTCACTATCATGAGTAAGGGTATAATTGGTATACAATAAGAAAACAACAAAAAAGCCATGGAAATAATAAATTAAAACGACATTGAGATAAAAATTAACTTCTAAAACAACATGTATTTTGAGACGGAGGGAGTGTAGCTCTTACAGTCACATTTCCCCTCCGCCGTTGTTAAAAAAAAAAAAAAAAAAAAAAAAAAAAAAAAAAAAACTACAGTCACATGCTTCAATGTGGATTCTTGACCTAGTTGATTTCATCCTAGGGTTTGATCCGAGTAAGGGAGCTGCTAGACTGGATAAAGTCTAGGGTTTTATTTCGAAAACAATTGGAAATAAGAGTAGTCATGATATTTATATATTGAAGAGAATGCAAGTTAATTCCTGATGTGGGATAGTCGCTTCAACAGGCACACTCACACACATAGAGGGATAGATGGGAGCATAGGCAATTAGAGTGAGCTGGTAGCCTGGTAGCTACTATCAAGCAATATTTTTGGTCAGAACTGATTATATAAAGCTATTCATTTCCCATGAATGTTCAATACATACATTAAATACATCAAACAAAGCTTACAAAAATGAGTTCAATATAAATGAAACAATATAAAATCAAAAGCTGTTTCAGTATTACATATGAAGATATAAAAGCAGCCTACTAGTAACATGAATTCTTAATACAAGAACGTACCGCATATCATTGTCACGCCTGTTGCAAATTTTCATCTCCAAGCCAAACGCGGAGTGGCGCGTTGTCCCTCTTTTCCAAATTGATCACTTTGAAGAGGTGCGAGAAGTATTATAGAGGCCAATGAAAAATGATCCTAAAACGCTTCTGATAGGGAAATTTATACCAGTGAAATGGATTTTGATCGATTAGAAATATATTTCAAATGAATTGAAGCTCAAGAATCTTTGTTCGTCTCGTTGTCACTATTATTTTGAGAAGGAAAAAAATTAGGATTCATGCTCAAGTGAAAATTAGGCCTCATGCCTTGGCTTATGGAATAAATAGGTTGTGCAATAGCATTAGTACTAGTACTCGAGCGCAACATTTGGAAGTTGATTTCACCAGAAGCATTAGTAACATGCGATGGAAAATAAGGTTGCGTTTGGGGAGGATATACAAGAAGTTGATGAGATCCAGATAAGTTTTGATTAGGCATGGGCATATCACTGAAGCCATCATGAACATCTTCACTTTGATGATGAGGGGTTCCAAATTGTGACGACAAAGATAAACTCGAAGGATCCCATCTAAGAAAAGGATTAATATTGGGAACGACATTATTCAGCAATGCAGAAGGTAAGGAAGAAGAGGGAGCTGACCTAGACAGTTGCAAAGGTTCATCCCAATTACTCATTTTAAGCCCTTTTAATTTGTCAGGTGGACTTTCCAAATTTTGACCAAAGCTTCCGGGAGGAATTTGAAGAGGAGGGAGTTGATCGATTTCATTCTTTGCAGCATTTAGTAACCAATCAACAACTTTACTAGGCTGATTGAGGCCTAGCCGGTCTTGAAGATCGTATAATTGAATAGCAGTTGGGACGGAGAGTCTTACCCGTCGGTCTCTTAATCCTCTCACAGTGTAGACTTTGCTGTGCCTATCTTTCCCTCCAAATGCGCGTGAAACACGAACAATTCTTGGATCCTTTAATCTTGACCATGATGATGTGGATGTTGATGGATTAATATGCTTGCTAATATTATTGTTGTTATTATTGTCACTTGTGCTGCCTTCTTGTTTTGTTGTAAAATCTGCTTGATCTTTTGAACCTGATGATATCATCTTATGCCAGTACTCATAATTGCTGCAAAAGCAGCTGATGATCAAATTCTTGAAAAACTTTGCTTGGAATATTTGGAGTTTTTTCCTTGCTTCTTGAATCACGTAAAATCTCTTCTGAATTTCTGCTTTGTAATCCATAGAATTTAGAAGGAAAGTCAATTATTTAATTAAATAGTCCATCAAATCAAAAAATGAACCAAATTCTACAAGAAACTAACTATGAATTGAAGTATAGTATATGAACACATGAACTAAACTTTCCACCCTTCTTTCAAGAAGGCGAGATCTAAAAAGTTTGACAAGTCAACTGCAACACTTATTATAAGACACAGGGATCGAGAAGTTCATAATGATCAGATCTTTCAGTGAATAAATAATTGGAGTATGCTAAAAAAAAAAAATCATGAAATAACCTAAGGAATGATATGAAAAACAAACTATTTATATCCAACTATTTTTCTAGAAATAATTGATCTACTTATATATAGTATATCTAGCTACTAGATGCATTAATATGAATATGGTTAATACTGCGGAAACTTACATTAATATGAATATTTCTTTGCTTGATTTGGTTATAATAGAGCAGATGATCGACAAGACTAGTGCCCTTGAATGCACCTTCCTGAATCGATACTATTCATCTTGAACAAACACAGTGACTAGGAACAGTATTGTGCAGAAAAAAGAAGAAGGAAATACTCACTTTAATAGAACAAAGCTGAATACCTAATGAATTGAAGAAGAAGAAGAATTTGTTGTGTAAGATAGGCTGAGGAAGAGAGAGAATGTGCTTGATTTCGACCGACCATGACCAATGGGAAAGAAAAGCAATGGCACATAGGCAGCCTCGTGGCACGTTGCAGGAATATGTCCTTCTAAATCTTATCGATATGATATACTCCCTCCGACCCAGCTCACTTTAGACTTTTTGACCAAAACTGGTCAACTTAAGGTCGGTTTGACCAACACTTTATATAAATATTTATGATTCGAACAAAAATAAAAAAAATGTAAAATGACCACCATTAAAAATCCTCTCAATAACAATTTTTAAAAAGTTTTTTGGAACATAAATATTTCTATAAAGTGTTGGTCAAACCGACCTTAAGTTGACCAGTTTTTGTCAAAAAGTCTCAATTGAGCTGGGACGGAGGGAGAATATTGTGTTGGGATCGCTCACCAACAAGAGAAATCGCAATAAGAGATAACAAAATACCCACGCACACAAAACAAGAACAAGACACAAGATTTAACGTGGTTCACCCCAACATCAATGGGCTACGTCCACACCGATCAACATTTCACTATAATATCATGGAATTACAAGATGACGAGTTTTCTTCAAGAAACTCGCAAAGACTCATTACTCTCTCAAATTGGTATTACAAGAATGGAGGTATCTCTCCTTCTCAACATTCTTGAAAATACACACACAAAGAACCCTCCGAAAAAAAACCATATTGGTGAAGCCTATTTGTATAGGGGAGGCACACCCACTAATCCCCTCTTCCTCACACTCTCCCCTAAGGGAAGCCCCTCTTGGCACCACTAAGGCACACACAAAATAATAGCCCTCACACCCTTTATAAAAGCTTCAAATAAAACTCTTTCCTAGTACAATAAGGAATCCTTGTCCTACACCCATAAGGACTCACAAATTCCTCTCCTACTTGCATTATGATGTAGCACGGGACAAGCCAGCAGCAGCAGGGCAGATTCGGCCAGGCGCCCGCTCGACCTCACCCGAGCGCCCGCTTACCTCGGTGAAATTTGGCCGATCTTCTGATTCACGCCAAGCGCCCGCCTGGTCTAGGGCGAGCGCCTACTTGCTTGCCGCACATGAATTTTCCCAGTTTTCAGTTATGTTTAATTAAACACTTTTAGGGTATTTTTGGTATTTTGTTAAAGGACGATTTTAGGGTTATGTTTTTATTAGTTCTAGGGTATAAATACTCTTTTCCTACTTTTGTATTGACTATGTTTTGATTAATTGATTTTCATTGTTTGCTTTGGCAACTTTGTGTGGGTTTTAACCCTAGAAGCCATTGTTGGCTTGTTTGAAGGTTTTATTCCTTCTGTTTTGTGCTAAATCTTCTGTCGTGGTTGATCTAGGTTATATTCCGCTGCATGATGCAGCGGGCGCTCGGGTGAGGTCGAGCGGGCGCCTGGCCGAATCTGCCCTGCTGCTGCTGGCTTGTCCCGTGCTACATCACATTAGGAAACAATCTTCTCACTTCTTGTCCAATTAGGAAATAAATTCCTACGCATGATGTTCACAATCCAATTTGGATTAGAATTTGAGCCAAAATCCCAACATATTGTGTATATCAGTGATGGAGTCAGAACTTTTGATAACGGAAGACAAATTCTATGGTAGGATATAAATTTGGACAAATGGGGGTTAGGGTAAAAAATATTATGTAGTGTAATTCTTTTTTTTTTTTAATGGAAATGGGGACAAAATCGAAAATATCCTAGTTTTTGCGATAAAATATGATATTTATTTAAATTTATAAGGGAAAAATTGACATTTTTGTAAATTAAAAATGGGCAACTGCCCCCCTTCTATCCTATGTGGCTCCGCCCTGGTGTGTGTGTATATATATATATATATATATATATATATATATATATATATATATATATATGTGTAAACACTTTTAACCTTATATGAGTCACATGTGAAAAAAATGAAGATTGATCATTAATTATTATAAGCAATATTAGGTCAATATATATATATATATATATATATATATATATATATATATGTAAACACACACACAGAGAGAGAGAGAGAGAGAGAGAGGGGTGTTGTAAGCAAGCAATGCTTGTTGAGATAGGTTTAATTAGGTAGGGGATGCAAAGGGACCATTGTTTTACTGCACATTTGAAAAGGTGAGGTTTAATGCTTTATCGACAACTACAAAAGTTGAGAAAAAAAAAAATAATCATGTGTGAACTCTCGCAATCGATCCATCACATGGGGGTAGAGGTACAAATGTTATCTTGACTGGTTAACCCCAGTTGTTGTAGAGAAGTTGGTTTCTTTTAAATCTTCCATAAATCATATCTTGTATCTTCATATATTAATATAGTCCATAATTATCTGGCAGGTCTGAAAATTTTTGTATCAGTTTGTTTGTGCATCACATTTTAGATGAGTAGTGATATAACGACTCACAGTTAATAGGCTGACCTCATAATAGAATCATTATAAACAATTGGACTACTAATAGTAGTACATGCTGGATTAAAAAAAATGACACTAAACCTTTTTTTTTTTTTTTTTGAAACCAAGAAAGTCATTTTATTAACAACAAATGTTTAGAAGTCGACTGTCCACATACATTGGAAGTTCGACCCAAACAGTGGGGCTCGCAGTTACAAACGCTGCCCTAGAAATTACATATGCCAACAACTTGGCATTTTGACCTATCAACCGCAAAGAAAAAGAATAGTTTCCACTGAGCACAACCTTGCTAGGGGTGTAAATGATTCGGTTTGGGGGTATTTACGGACCGAACCACTAGTCATCGGTTTGTGAAAATTTTAAACCGAACCGAACCATGAAAAGTTTCAAACCGAACCAAACCAAACCACTATGGTTTGGTTCGGTTTGGTTCAAATCGCGGTTTAATTACGTGGTTCAAACCGCGGTTCAAACCATGGTTTAGACTGCGGTTCAAATCACGATTCAAACCGCAACTCATTATTACATTTGTTTTAATTTTCCGTGATCACGGAGGAAGTGCGAAAGATGTGGATCTTGAAGAGGAAAGTCGGATGAAGAGAGAGACTAGACGAAGAGAGAGGGCGAAGGAAAAAAAGAACACTTTGGGCTTGTTTGGTAGAGCGGCGCGTTCAAAACGCAGTGAAAAAGAATCAGCTTTTTGCTAATTAAGCGTCTCAATAGAGAGTTTTTGAGTGGAGCTTTTCAAAAATCTAAGTCATTTTTAGCCGCTCCAAATGGTAGCGTCCAAAAAAAGGCTCCATTTTGAAAAATCCCAGTTTTTGAAACTGTGCACCAGACGAGCCCTATAATATAGATCGTGGAGAAAAATTGGTAATTTATGTATCGCAAATTGCAATGAAGATAACAAACGATGAAATTAATACACCCTCCATCCCATACTTATCACTACTTTTCGTTGACCATATTTGTACTTTGATTAACATTTTATGCTAAACTATTAATCTCTTAAAAAATTAAAAAATAGTTATTAAATCACTAATAGAAACATTATCAACAACCATCTTTAATTTTTTTATAGAGATTAATAGTCTAGCATAAAATACTAATCAAAACTGAAGTGTGGTCAACGAAAAGTAGCGATAAGTATGGGACGGAGGGAGTATTAAATAAAATACAAAATGGGAGTTAGGATTAGTCTATGTAATGATCTAATAATAAATTTAATAAATATACAAAAATATTAAATAAGATGTGAAACTGGGGTTAAGATTAGTTCATGTAATGTGGTTTGGTCTGGTGGTTCAGCTTGGTGGTTCGGTCTCGCGGTCTCAAACCGCGGTTCGGTTTGGTTTGGTCAGGGAAGGTCAAACCACAAACCGAACTGAACCATGTGGTTTGCCAATATTTTAGACTGAACCGAACCATTGGTGCTTAAAAACCAAATCAAACCGCATGGTTTGGTTCGGTTCGGTCTCAAACCGCGGTTTGAACCGAACTACTTACACCCCTAAACCTTGCAGCACGTAAGGATTGGATCAAGTTTAGTTAAAACTTGATCTTCTGACTTTACTTCGTCATGAACCATTATATAGTACACTTGAAATTCAACATTTACAAACCCCATCTCCAAGGCCCACGACGTTGCAAAGATTAAAAATTCTATTTATAAAAAAACGGAAGTACATAAACTTGATTGTGAAAAATCGAAAGTGCTAGCTGTTTAATTAGTTTTGAATTTATTTGAATTTATTATTTGTCACTAATTGATTAGCTAGATAATCAAATATTATGACTAATAATAAATTCAAATAAATTGAAAACTGACTAAACATATACTTGGTCAGTTGTCATGTTTATACCGAGAATAATGAGCCACTAACTTAGTTACGTTATGGGTCATATTGCAATAAAGTTGGAGTAAGTTTACTATTTACAATTTAAATTACCCAATTATTATGAGTTTTAAACAGAAGACTTTTAAACCTCAGATTACAAGTTAGAACCTACTGCTTACTATTTGCAGCATCTATTTACTTGTAGCCAGTAAGTTGTGGGTTTTAACCAGTAAATTAAGGGCTTTATTGTACTAAAAAATGTTTTTTCTATGGTTTTTCCTATTGTTTTTTGTAATTGTTTGTATATATTGCTTGTACCACACTGAAACTATTAAAAACCTATTTGTTTAGACCATCTCCAACAGTTTAGTGTAAAAATTGCACTATTCTTTATAATAGTGCAATTTTTGCAACAAACATTTCCAACAATTTGCTTCAAATCTTACCTAAATAAGAATATTGTGAAAATATTCATTATTGTCTCACATTTATAAGTAATATCAGATTGTATAAATTTTAGATTGTAAATTCTTTTTTTATATATATAAAAATAAATAAAAAAATTGGTATTTAAAAAGAAAAATAAGAGGAAGAACATGATAGCACAACACTATCCCTTACACCAAATTTGAAGCAAGGGATACAGTTGCTCTATAATAAAGCAATATTTAGAGTTCTGTTAGATCAAAAAAATGCTCTATTTTGAAGTTTTAGAGTGACGTTAGAGATAGTTTTAGTTATGTAAAAGTGCGATATTTTTTAGACGGGCGACATGGAATGACATTAAGAAAAGATGAAGATGTAGATAGTAAAAAATGTACATGCACTTAATTCGAAAAACAAAAATGTGCTAGCTGTTTTTTTATTTTATTTTTGGAGATATTTTAATCCTTAGCTAGCTAACCAATTAATGACTTATAATATTTCAACAAATTTAAGACTAAATAAACAGCTACTCGGTCAGTTGTCATGCTTATGCCAAGAATAATGAGGTAATAATGTGATTTATGTTATGGGCCAGATTGCAATAAAGCTGGAGAAATCTATATATATATATATTAAAGTTGGTGAAGAGAGATGTGGTGATGCCACGTGGACAAATCATGGAAGAATCTTGCATTTCGTGATGCCACATCATCACTATCCTAAAAGTGTGTGACTTTTGATATTCTCATTATTAGCTAATACTATTAGCTCATAATAATAGTTATGATATGAGTTAACTATTACTATTAATAGTAATAGTTACTATACAAGTTAACTATTACTATTAATAGTATTACTTAACTATAATAGTTAATATACAAGTTAACTATTACTATTAATAGTATTAGTTAACTATAATAGTTACTATACAAGTTAACTATTACTATTAATAGTATTACTTAACTATAATAGTTACTATACAAGTTAACTATTACTATTAATAGTAAGTTAACTATTACTATTAATAGTATTAGTTAACTATAATAGTTACTATACAAGTTAACTATTACTATTAATAGTATTACTTAACTATTATAGTTAATATGTATGTTAATATATTACTATTAATAGTATAAATTAAGTATTACTATTAATAGTAATAGTTAACAATAGTAGTTACTATACAAGTTAAATATTACTATTAATAGTATTAGTTAACTATAATAGTTAATATATTAGTTAACTATTACTATTAATAGTATTAGTTAACTATAATAGTTACTATATAAGTTAATTGTTACTATTAATAGTATTAGTTAACTATAATAGTTACTTTATTAGTTAGTTTTTACTATTAATAGTATTAGTTAACTATAAATAGACTATATACATTAACTATTACTATTATTAGTATTAGTTAATTATAATAGTTATTATATAAGTTAAATTATTAATTAATCATAATAGTTACTATATCTATTAACTATTACTATTAATAGTATTAGTTTATTATAATAATTATAATAATTATTATATAAATTAATCATTGCTATTACTATCAATAATATTATTTAATTATAATAATAGTAATTATATAGATTAATTATTATTATTAATTTTTTTAGTTAAAATGATAATTACTATATTAGTTAACTATAGTTAAAATATTATTTTTAAGATATAGTATTAGTTTCCCGTGCAGAGCACGGGTTACCCGCTAGTAAATAACAATAAAAGTGTAAGATTAGGTACATGAGTTTGAGACAAAATACTACTAATATTGTAAAAAAGTTCGTTTGCAAATATCATTGCTCAAGATCGAAATATATTATGTGCAAGGAGTATTAAAAAATATTAAGGTGAAATGTGTATGTGTGTGTGAGAGAGAGGTGTGGAGCTTAACAATAGAGGAAACTCTTATATTTACTCCATTCTAAGATTAATATTTTTTTATATAATGTTTGTTATTATGCTTGAAAATAAATTTGAATATATTTTAAAGACAAAAACTTGTATGAGACCATCATGACCCGGCTCATAGTAGAGACGGGTCATTTTGACCCATGACCCGGATCCATGACCCACATGCCCAATTTTTTTTTTATATATTATTATTATTTTTATTATTTTTTTCGGTTTGTCAAAAGTAATAGTTAATATAACTAAATGTAACAAACGTGTTACTTATATGTAACAGTTTGTATACATAAAAGTAATACATACTCCCTCCGTCCCAGTAAAAGTGTCACTTTTAGTCAATTTGATTGCACTTTGACAAGTACTTTGAAGAAAAAATAATAATTTTAATGAGAACTTAAAAATTATTATTGTATCACGGTTGATAATTCAATAACAATTTTTAGATTTTAATTAAGATAATTATTTTTATATAAATTATATGTCAAAGTGTAATCAAGTTGACCAAAAGTGACACTTTTACTGGGACGGAGGGAGTATATACAGAAAAGTAACAGTGTCGCGACCCCGAACCCCGCGGGCCCGAGATCGCGAGCTGGACGTCGACTTAAACAATAAACTCTAAAATAATGGAGATAAAAATTTTCCTTTTATACCAAAAGAGGATAACACAAAGTTTTGGGAAAACAATTTAACAACGACAATGTACTACTGTAAGACCCATAAGCTCACACTACAAAATAAAAAAAAATATACAAATCTTAGTGACGTCAAAGTGTGGTACAACTATCCCCAAAAGAGTTACACATTTATATAATGTAAACCCACCAATATACACTTGCCCCAAAAGCTCAACCCTCGCGACGTCCTGTCTCGTGATCAGCGAGTCTAATCCTTTCCACCTGGGGGGAGGGGGGTTAAGGAAAAACAAAGACAAAGGAAAAGGGGGTGAGATAAATCTCAATAAGTTACTAATGCAACTACATGACATGCTATGATGCAATAATCAATAATAAATCACATAACACATAGCAATTATCATATGTCAGATAGCAGCGGAAATAAACACATAACAAATGATATAGCCAAGGTTTTCCAACCGATAGAACCAAATAAAGGTCGATGCGCAGCTTCAATAATCAACAAGTCATCATCTTCATAATAGCATGAAAGCCGAAGAGAATCCCCGGTACCGGAACCAATAACCAAATAATGTGCCACAAAGGGCGGGAGCCATGCCACAAAGTCATGCTCCAAACGTCTCAACCAAGGCCGATCTGGAAGAGGAAAATAAGGGCAAAACAATGGTCGATACCATAATGGACTTGGCCGGTGCCATCACAATATCTCACATCACTCGACACAACCACAATACCAGCTGGACTTTTAGTAAGGGCTAAGTAATAAAATACTAGCTCAAATAAACAACCAAGGATTCCAAAGTAGGGAACCAAACAAAGTGATCACCAATAAGATGAAATAAACCAACAACACACCAGTAAGGTGTTCCAATAAACTCAACCATGATAACACAATTCCCATATCACGTTCAATCACAAAGGATCCAGTTAACTCAAGAACACAACCAAAACTACTCACTCATCTCGAAGAGCTCAATGAGAGCTTTAAAACGATAATTTATACGCCTAAAACGGAGTCCGGATGAACAAGATATGGTCCTCGAAAGATTGGACAAAAAGGGAAATAAATTTCACAACAGGGGAGAGGGTGCGCGCGCCTCCTAGGGGAGGGTGCGCGCGCCTCCTTGATCAGTAGGAAAATCAAGTTTGGAGGAGGAGAGGGTGCGCGCGCCTCCTATGGGAGGGTGCGCGCGCCCACCTTGAAACAGAAGGTCTTTTGTTCAAGAGGGGCATAAGGTGCGCGCGCCTCCTATGGGAGGGTGCGCGCGCCCCCTTGCCCGGAAAGGCAAATTCCGGCAAAAAAATCTGGGTTTCTACCATTTTCAATCCAAACTCAAACCAAACCCAAATCTTCACCATTTCACAAATACTTGGAACCAATACTTACAATATACACAACTATGAACCAAAACAACTTATAAACTTGCAATGAGGCTAACTAACAACATCTAGAACCCAACACAAGATTCAAATACCAAATTTCACAAAAATGAATAAAAATGTAAAATCATCTCAAAATCAACCAAAGAAGCAATAAATGGTAATCATAGTATCATCTAAGCATAGGATGAACATTTTTAGCATAAATGGGGGAAAAGCAACTTACTTGAGATTTCTCAAAGATGATGGATTTCAAATATTTTTGGCTTCCTACGATCATATCGACGATCTAAACAAGTTTCAAGTTATGAGAAATGAGAGATAATGAGAGGAAGAGGAAGAAAATGAAGTGAGGAATGAAGAGAGAAAAACTTACCCACAAATGGAGAGAGAGAGAGTTGTGCTGGGAGAGATGAGTGAAAGTGAGGGTGAAAGAGTAGGGAGGTGAGGGAGAAGAGAGGGAGTAGGGAGGGAGTAGGAGAATTATTTTTAAAATGTTACACTTAGGCCCCTCCCCCCAATACTACCCCTTTCAAATAAACTCCCCACTAACAAATAAGACTCAACACTTCTACACGAGCACAAATGACCCAAATAAAATGCTAGGCATAAATTAATATAACGCATAAAATGCACAAATAAATTATTAAATAAATAATAATTTAAATAATAAATAAGCAAATAAATAAATAATAATTATTTATTACTAATAAAATAGAGCCTAGTTTTCGGGTCGTGACATTCACTCCCCCTTAAAGAAAATTCGACCCGAATTTTAACGAGACTTACCCGAATTATAAGCCACGGAAATTTCCTCTCTATCTCATCACGAAGCTCCCACGTCGACTCCTCAACATTATGATTCCTCCAAAGAACTCTAACCAACGCAATGCTTTTGTTTCTCAATTCTTGGACTTTGGAATCTAAATCCGAACCGGTCGTTCCTCGTAGGTCATATCCGGCTCTATATCCTCCGGTATCCTCGGTAACACGTGAGATGGATCATGAACATACTTCCGAAGCATAGAAACGTGAAAAACATTATGTAACCGGTCCAAAGACGGTGGCAACGCAAGTCGATACGCAAGAAGCCCAACATTTCCCACAATCTCAAACGGGCCAATAAACCTCGGAGCCAATTTACCCTTCTTCCCAAACTTACGAATACCCACCTTTGGAGATACTTTCATGAACACAAAATCACCGGTCTGAAAACTAAGATCTCGCCTTCGGTTATCTGCATAGCTCTTATGTCGACTCTGGGCTGTTTTCAATCGATCCCGGATAACTCTAACCTTTTCAACCGAATCCCGAAGCAAATCAATACCCAAAACTTTCGCTTCACCGACCTCGTTCCAACAAATAGGCGATCTACACTTTCTTCCATACAAGGCCTCATACGGTGCCATCTCGATACTAGCCTGATAACTGTTGTTGTAAGAGAACTCCACTAACGGTAAATGTCTATCCCAAGAATCGGAAAAGTCTATCGAACAAGCTCGCAACATATCCTCTAAAATATGAATGGTCCTCTCGGATTGACCATCGGTCTGAGGGTGAAAAGCTGTGCTGAATCGCAATTTGTACCCAAAGCTTCCTGAAACGCCTTCCAGAATCTAGAAGTAAACCTCGGGTCTCGATCTGACACAATGCTAACCGGAACCCCATGCAATCTGACAACCTCATCAATATAAAGGGTCGCAAGCTTCTCCATCGAATATCTGATGTCAATAGGCAAGAAATAGGCACTCTTGGTCAATCTATCCACTATTACCCAAACACTGTCATACTTCTTACGGGTAACGAGGTAGTCCCGTAACGAAATCCATAGTCACATGCTCCCATTTCCACTCGGGAATCTCTAACGGCTGAAGTAGTCCCGCTGGTCTCTGATGCTCGGCCTTTGACCTGCGGACAAGTTTAAACATTTCGAAAACATACTCAGCTATTTCCTTTTCATATTATTCCACCAAAAATGTTGCTTCAGATTCTGGTACATCTTCGTGCTACCCGGATGAATAGTATATCTCGATTTGTGACCCTCATCTAAAACTTGCCTCTTTATTCCACCAACGTCGGGTACGCACAAACGATCACGGAAAGTCAAAACTCCACTCGAACTCAAAGAAAAATCCTCGAAGTTCTTTTCCTTCAATTTACCCATTATCTTCACCAACTCGGGATCTTCTTTCTGAGCTTCCTTTATCCTCTGAATTAGGGTCGGATATACCCTAATATTCGCAAAAATAGCCCCATGTCTCGATTCACGAGGACACCAATCTCGAACATCCTCAAGCATTTCCATTCACGGACCATCATCGAAGCCATATAAGACTTCCTACTAATCGCATCGGCGACCACATTCGCCTTTCCCGGGTGATAGGAAATCGTACAATCATAATCCTTCAACAATTCATCCATCGGCGCTGCCTATTATTCAACTCTTTCTGGGAGAAAAGGTATTTCAAACTCTTGTGATCGGTAAAAATTTCAAACTTCGCCCCACAAAGGTAGTGCTTCCATTTGTGCAACGCAAAGACTATCGCAGCCAACTCCATATCATGAGTAGGATAATTCTGTTCACTCGGGCTCAACTTCCTCGAAGCATACTCAATCACCTTCCTGTTCTGCATCAAAACACAACCCAAACCCTCTTTCGAAGCATCACTATAAATTACTAAATTGTCATTCCCATTAGGCAAGGTCAAGATCGGTGCGGTAGTCAACCTCTTCTTCAATTCCTCGAAACTCTTGTCACATTTCTCGGTCCACTCAAACGGGACATTCTTCCGGGTCAACTGAGTCATCGGAGTAGCAATCCTCGAAAACCCTTCTATAAACCTTCTGTAATACCCGCTAACCCCAGAAAACTTCTGATCTCGGTCACTGACTCGGTCTCTTCCAATCCACTATGGCTTCTATCTAGAAGGATCCACCGAAATCCCATCTTTCGAATAACATGACCCAGAAATGACACCTTCTCGAGCCAAAATTTGCATTTACTAAACTTCGCAAACAACTGCTCCCTCGCAAGAATGGATAAAACTGTCCTCAAGTGTTGCTCGTGCTCCTCTCTAGATTTAGAGTAGACTAGATGTCGTCGATGAAAACCACCACGAACGAATCAAGATACGGATAGAAAACCCGGTTCATCAAATCCATAAACACTGCAGTGCGTTGGTCAACCCAAACGGCATAACCAAGAACTCATAATGACCAATACGAGTGCGAAAGGCAGTCTTGGAATATCCTCCGATCGAATCTTCAACTGATGGTACCCACTCGTCAAATCAAGCTTGGAAAACACAACGGAGCCTTGAAGCTGATCTGTCGCGACCCCGAAACCCCGCGGGCCCGAGATCGCGAGCTGGACGTCGACTTAAACAATAAACTCTAAAATAATGAAGATAAAAATTTCCTTTTATACCGAAAGATGATAACACAAAGTTTTGAAATCCACTTGAACAACAAAGTAAAACTAGTATAAACTCCATAAGCTTATACGCCGAAGTTATAAAATATACAAATCCTAGTGACGTCAATGTTTGGTACAAATATCCCAAAAGGTTACACATTTAAATAATGTAAACCCACCAAAGCTACTTGCCCCAAAAGCTCAACCCTCACGACGTCCTGCCTCGTGATCAGCGAGTCTAATCTTTTCCACCTGGGGGGGGGGTTAAGGAAAAACAAAGATAAAAAGAAAGGGGGTGAGATAAATCTCAATAAGTTACTAATGCAACTACATGACATGCTAAGATGCATTAAGCAATAAACAATAATAAATCACGTAGCACATAGCAATTGTCATTTAACAGATAGCAGCGGAAATAAACACATAACAAAGGATATAGCCAAGGTTTTCCAAACCGATGAACCAAATAAGGTCGCTGCGCAGCTTCAATAATCAACAAATCATCATCTTCATAATAGCATGAAAGCTGAAGAGAAATCCCCGGTACCGGAACCAATAACAAAGTACTGTGCCAAAAAGGGCGGGAGCCATGCCACAAAGTCATGCTCCAAAGTCTCAACCAAGGCCAATCTGGAAGAGGAAAATAAGGGCAAAAGAATGGTCGACACCATAATGGACTTGGCCGGTGCCATCAAAATATCTCGCATCGCCCGACACAACCACAAATACCAGCCGGATTTCAAATAAATGCTAAGTAATAAAATACTAGCACGATAAACAACTAATGATTCCAAAGTAGGGAACCAATCCAAATAAATTACCACAAGGTAAACCAATCCCAACAACACACATCAAGGATGAACCACATTCCCAAAATCAAATTCCATAACATATTTATTCACAAAAGAATCAATTCCACTTAATAAAGTATTCCACGGGGTTATCTTAAGTTAGTTAGAAGAAGGAAACCTAAACTAGGTAAGTCATTAGTCTTAAACCAAGCAAAAGGGCAAAATCCCAAGCAGGCGGGCGGGCGGGCGGGCGCCTGGGTAGGGGCGAGCGGGCGCTCATTTGACCAGAAGGTCTGGCCGCTTGGAAAAGGTAGGGTGGGCGGGCGCCTGGTCCAACCCGGGCGGGCGCCTGGTCTGGTTTCAAGGCCGGGAAAACAGAGCTGGGTTCTTCCATTTCGACCCAAACTCCACCAAAACACAAAATACTCAACATCAACTCCTTCAATAAGTTCCAAAATGTACCAAAACAACTTATATCAAGGATGGGGACCCAAATAACACCATTTATCACCCAAGACCAAGAATCACACCCAACATTCATATCAATCACCATTTTTATCCAAAAGAACCCAAATAAAATTCCAAACAAATTCCAAACTCAATCAAACTTCAAATATAACACATCAAGCATTATATAGACATGATATGAACATTTTAGCATAAAAATGGGGGAAAAGCAACTTACCTGAGATTTCTCAAAGATGATGGATTTCCAATATTTTTGACTCCACACGAACCTATCGACGATCTAAGCAAGATTCATGTTTTAAGAAATGAGAAATAACAAGAGGAAGAGGAAGAAAATGAAGAGAGAAGGGAGAGAAAGCTTACCTACACAAATAGAGGAGAGAGAGAGGAAAGTGTGCTGGGAATGAGAAGAAGAGTGAGGGAGAAGAGGAGGAGTAGGGAGGGAGTAGTTAAAAATAATTTGAAAACTTACACCTAGGCCCCCTCCTCACTAAGCTAGCACAAATAAACCCCTATCTCCCTTCTACCCAATTAACACAAATAAAATGCTAGGCATGAATTATTATAACACATAAAATGCACACATAATTATTTAAATAAATAATAATCTAAATAAATAAATAAGCAAATAAATAAATAATAATTATTCATTACTAAAAAAAATAGAGCCTAGTTTTCGGGTCGTGACATTTCCTCCCCCTTAAAGATAATTCGACCCGAATTTTAACGAGACTTACCCGAATTAAAAAGCCACGGATATTTCCTCTCTATCTCATCACGAAGCTCCCATGTCGATTCCTCAACATTATGATTCCTCCAAAGAACTCTAACAAACGGAATGCTTTTGCTCCTTAACTCTTGGACTTTAGAATCAAGAATCCGAACCGGTCGTTCCTCGTAAGTCATATCCGGCTCGATATCCTCCGGTACCCTCGGTAAAACGTGCGATGGATCGTGAACATACTTCTGAAGCATAGAAACGTGAAAACATTATGTAACCGGTCCAAGGATGGCGGTAACGCAAGACGGTACGCTAGAAGTCCAACCTTTCCCAAAATCTCAAACGGGCCAATAAACCTCGGAGTCAATTTGCCTTTATTCCCAAACCTTCGAATACCCACCTTCGGAGACACTTTCAAGAACACAAAATCACCGGTCTGAATAGCTCTTATGTCGACTCTGGGCTGTTCTCAATCGATCCCGGATAACTCTAACTTTCTCAACCGAATCCTGAAGCAAATCAATACCCACGATCTTCGCTTCACCGACCTCATCCCAACAGATAGGCGATCTATATTTCCTCCCATACAAAGCCTCATACGGTGCCATCTCGATACTAGCCTGATAACTATTGTTGTAAGAGAACTCCACTAACGGTAGGTGCGAATCCCAAGAATCAGAGAAGTCTATCGAACACGCTCGCAACATATCCTCCAAAATCTGAATGGTCCTCTCGGATTGACCATCGGTCTGAGGGTGAAAAGCTGTACTAAAACGCAAATCTGTACCCAAAGCTTCTTGAAATGCTTTCCAAAATCTAGAAGTAAATCTCGGGTCTCGATCTTACACAATGCTAACCGGAACCCCATGCAATCTAACGATCCCATCGATATAAAGGGTCGCAAGCTTCTCCATCGAATATCTGATGTCAATAGGCAAGAAATGCGCACTCTTGGTTAGTCTATACACGATTACCCAAACACTGTCATACTTCTCTACGGGTACGAGGTAGTCCCGTAACGAAATCCATGGTCACATGCTCCCATTTCCACTCGGGAATCTCTAACGGCTGAAGTAGTCCTGCGGGTTTCTGATGCTCGGCTTTGACCTGCTGACAAGTTAAACACCTCGATACATACTCGGCTATTTCCCTCTTCATATTATTCCACCAAAAATGTTGTTTCAAATTCTGATACATCTTCGTACTACCCGGATGAATAGTATATCTCGATTTGTGACCCTCATCTAAAACTTGCTTCTTATTCCACCAACATCAGGTACGCACAAACGACACGGAAAGTCAACACTCCACTCGAGCTAACAGAAAAATCCTCGAAATTCTTTTCCTTCAATTTACCCATTATCTTTACCAACTCGGGATCTTTTTTCTGAGCTTCCTTTATCCTCTGAATTAGGGTCGGAGATACCCTAATATTCGCAAAAATAGCCCCATGTCTCGATTCACGAGGATACCAATCTCGAACATCCTCAAGCATTTTCCATTCCCGAACCATCATCGAAGCCACATAAGACTTCCTACTAATCGCATCGGCTACCACATTCGCCTTCCCCGGATGATAGGAAATCGTACAATCATAATCCTTCAACAATTCCATCCATCGGCGTTGTCGGTTGTTCAACTCTTTCTGGGAGAAAAGGTATTTCAAACTCTTGTGATCGGTGAAAATCTCAAACTTCGCTCCATATAGGTAATGCTTCCACTTATGCAACGCAAATACGATAGCCGCTAACTCCATATCATGAGTAGGGTAATTCTGTTCACTCGGGCTCAACTTCCTCGAAGCATAGGCAATCACCTTTTCTGTTCTGCATCAAAACACAACCCAAACCCTCTTTCGAAGCATCACTGTAAATTACTAAGTCATCATTTCCATTTGGTAACGCAAGAATAGGAGCCGTAGTCAACCTCTTCTTTAACTCATCAAAGCTACTTTGACATTTTTCATTCCACACGAACGGTACATCCTTCCGGGTCAACTGAGTCATCGGAGTAGCGATCCTCGAAAACCCTTCTATAAACCTTCTGTAATAACCGGCCAACCCCAGAAAACTTCTAATCTCTGTCACTGATTCGGGTCTCTTCCAATCCACTATTGCCTCTATCTTTAAAGGATCCACAGAAATCCCATCTTTCGAAATAACATGACTCAGAAAAGAAACTTTTTCGAGCCAAATACGCATTTACTAAACTTCGCAAACAATTTCTCCCTCGCAAGAACGGATAAAACTGTCCTCAAGTGTTGCTCGTACTCCTCTCTAGATTTAGAGTAGACGAGTATATCATCAATAAAGACCACCACGAATGAGTCAAGATAAGGATGGAAAACCCGGTTCATCAAATCCATAAACACGGCCGGTGCGTTAGTCAACCCAAACGGCATAACCAAGAACTCGTAATGACCATACCGCGTGCGAAAAGCAGTCTTCGAAATATCCTCCGGTCGAATCTTCAACTGATGGTACCCACTCCTCAAATCAAGCTTGGAAAACACAACGGAACCTTGAAGCTGATCAAACAAATCATCAATGTGAGGTAGAGGATACTTGTTCTTCACTGTAACCTGATTCAACTTTCGGTAGTCAATACACAATCTCAACGAACCATCTTTCTTCCGTACAAACAAAACCGGTGCTCCCCACGGGGAAACACTAGGGCGGATAAACCCTCGATCAAGCAACTCTTGCAACTGAACCTTTAGTTCCTTCAATTCTGCGGGAGCCAACCTATACGGTGCCTTCGAAATTGGAGCCGTACCCGGCAAAAGATCTATACAAAACTCTATCTCACGATCGGGAGGCATATCATATTCAGAAGAGAAAACATCGGGAAATTACCTAACTACCCGAACACTCTCCAAACTAGGGGATTCTTTCCTAGTATCACGAACACTAGCCAAATACCCCTCACAACCACGATGCAATAGTTTTCTTGCTTTCACATAAAAAATGATACGAAAATTTCTACCAAAAGGCATAGCCTCAAAAGTAAATTTAGGCACATCGGGAATAGAAAAGGTAACAACTTTCTTACGACAGTCAACAGAAGCATGAAATTTGCTCAACCAATCCATACCCAAAATAACATCAAAGTCTTGAATAGGAAGGACTACCAAGTCCGCACATAAGACATGACCACATATAACCACATCACAAGCACGAAAGACCATATCAGTCACCAAACACTCTCCCATAGGAGTAGACACCTCTAACACATAGGGCAATGACTCAGATGCAGCATTTACCAGAGAAGCAAATTGCGCAAAAATGTATGAATGAGATGATCCTGGATCTACTAACGCTCGTACGCTCACATTAAATATAGAAATAATACCTCCAATAACTGTAGGATCATCTGTGGCTTGTTGTTGATTCATTGCAAACACTTTCCCTTGGACTTTGGCCTTTCCCGTAGCATCTCTTTTCTGACCCTGTGGAGCACCAGCTCCTACCCCAGACGGTTGACCTCTATTCCTCGGACAATCCCTCATATAATGCCCCATTTGGCCACAATTGGTACACCTTCCCTGCTTCTTCCAACAACGGTCCTCTGAATGGCCTTCCTTTTGGCAATAGGAACAAAGCCTCCTATTTTGGTTCCCTTGGTTCCCGGAAGTGGTACCCGGGTTCCTTGGAATCGGTTGCCCTCGGAACTGAGATTGTCCCCCAAAGTTACCTCGGTTATCAGAACGGGTTTGTGGCTTGCCTGGCCCTCCTTGTTTGCTCGGATTAGTCACCTCTACCTTCTTCTTATGCTCCTCTATATCTTGCTCGATCATATAGGCTCGGTCCACCGCATCCTGGAATGTCACAATCCTCTGGGCTATAAGATGAGTCCGAATAAAAGTCTTCAAACCCGGATGAATCTCATAGCTTTCTGCTCCTCGGTCCGTACAAGATAGTCGCAATACCGGGCTAATTCTGTGAACTTAGCCGAGTATTGAGCTATAGACAACAAACCTTGCTCCATGTTGAGAAGCTCGATCTCCTTTTGGTTCTGATCCACTACCGGAATAAAGTGTTCCTTGAACTTCCGCACAAACAAATCCCATGCATACACGGTGTGAGTGTCATCCCAACTAGCTTTAACCCCTTTCCACCAATGCTCGGCGGCACCCACAAGCTTATAAGCCGCGAACCGGACCGTATCCTCGTCTGTGCACCCAAGCACATCATAAATTTTCTCCATAGACTCAATCTATAGCTCGGCCTTCTTCTCATCGGGCTCACCATCAAACTCTCTTGGTTTCAATTTCAGAAATTGCTCCAGCCCATATCTCGGTGGTGCCACATGCTCTTCTCGTGGCCCTTGATCATGAATGGCCTTCATAGCGGCCTCAAACATTCCCTGAAACATTGCCCGGTTCTCTTCCCTTAAGTCATTCTGATTCTGTGCTCCACTAGAGCCTTCGCCTGCTCTCCTTCTAGCCATTTCAAACAATTACCTGCATAAGACATCAACCGTTACTCACTCCGAACACAACTACCCTTCTAGGTCATACTTAGTCCACCTAGACTTATACTTAGAGCCAAACCATAGCTCTGATACCAACTGTCGCGACCCCGAACCCCGCGGGCCCGAGATCGCGAGCTGGACGTCGACTTAAACAATAAACTCTAAAATAATGAAGATAAAAATTTCCTTTTATACCGAAAGATGATAACACGAAGTTTTGAAATCCACTTGAACAACAAAGTAAAACTAGTATAAACTCCATAAGCTTATACGCCGAAGTTATAAAATATAAAAATCCTAGTGACGTCAATGTTTGGTACAAATATCCCAAAAGGTTACACATTTAAATAATGTAAACCCACCAATGCTACTTGCCCCAAAAGCTCAACCCTCACGACGTCCTGACTCGTGATCAGCGAGTCTAATCTTTTCCACCTGGGGGGGGGTTAAGGAAAAACAAAGATAAAAAGAAAGGGGGTGAGATAAATCTCAATAAGTTACTAATGCAACTACATGACATGCTAAGATGCATTAAGCAATAAATAATAATAAATCACGTAGCACATAGCAATTGTCATTTAACAGATAGCAGCGGAAATAAACACATAACAAAGGATATAGCCAAGGTTTTCCAAACCGATGAACCAAATAAAGGTCGCTGCGCAGCTTTAATAATCAACAAATCATCATCTTCATAATAGCATGAAAGCTGAAGAGAAATCCCCGGTACCGGAACCAATAACAAAGTACTGTGCCACAAAGGGCGGGAGCCATGCCACAAAGTCATGCTCCAAACGTCTCAACCAAGGCCAATCTGGAAGAGGAAAATAAGGGCAAAACAATGGTCGACACCATAATGGACTTGGCCGGTGCCATCACAATATCTCGCATCGCCCGACACAACCACAAATACCAGCTGGACTTTCAAATAAATTCTAAGTAATAAAATACTAGCACGATAAACAACTAATGATTCCAAAGTAGGGAACCAATCCAAATAAATTACCACAAGGTAAACCAATCCCAACAACACATCAAGGATGAACCACATCCCCAAAATGATACTTAATCAAATTCCATAACATATTTATTCAGAAAAGAATCAATTCCACTTAATAAAGTGTTCCACGGGGTTATCTTAAGTTAGTTAGAAGAAGGAAACCTAAACTAGGTAAGTCATTAGTCTTAAACCAAGCAAAAGGGCAAAATCCCAAGCAGGCGGGCGGGCGGGCGCTTGGGTAGGGGGCGAGCGGGCGCTCATTTGACCAGAAGGTCTGGCCGCTTGGAAAAGTTAGGGCGGGCGGGCGCCGGGTCCAACCCGGGCGGGCACCTGGTCTGGTTTCAAGGCCGGGAAAACAGAGTTGGGTTCTTCCATTTCGACCCAAACTCCACCAAAACACAAAATACTCAACATCAACTCCTTCAATAAGTTCCAAAATGTACCAAAACAACTTATATCAAGGATGGGGACCCAAATAACACCATTTATCACCCAAGACCAAGAATCACACCCAACATTCATATCAATCACCATTTTTATCCAAAAGAACCCAAATAAAATTCCAAACAAATTCCAAACTCAATCAAACTTCAAATATAACACATCAAGCATTATATAAACACGATATGAACATTTTAGCATAAAAATGGGGGAAAAGCAACTTACCTGAGATTTCTCAAAGATGATGGATTTCCAATATTTTTGACTCCACACGAACCTATCGACGATCTAAGCAAGATTCATGTTTTAAGAAATGAGAAATAACAAGAGGAAGAGGAAGAAAATGAAGAGAGAAGGGAGAGAAAGATTACCTACACAAATGGAGGAGAGAGAGAGGAAAGTGTGCTGGGAATGAGAAGAAGAGTGAAGGAGAAGAGGAGGAGTAGGGAGGGAGTAGTTAAAAATAATTTGAAAACTTACACCTAGGCCCCCTCCTCACTAAGCTAGCACAAATAAACCCCTATCTCCCTTCTACCCAATTAACACAAATAAAATACTAGGCATGAATTATTATAACACATAAAATGCACACATAATTATTTAAATAAACAATAATCTAAATAAATAAATAAGCAAATAAATAAATAATAATTATTCATTACTAAAAAAAATAGAGCCTAGTTTTCGGGTCGTGACATGATCAAACAAATCATCAATGTGAGGTAGAGGATACTTGTTCTTCACTGTAACCTGATTCAACTTTCGGTAGTCGATACACAATCTCAAAGAACCATCTTTCTTCCGCACAAACAAAACCGGTGCTCCCCACGGGGAAACACTAGGGCGGATAAACCCTCGATCAAGCAACTCTTGCAATTAAACCTTTAGCTCCTTCAACTCTGCGGGAGCCAACCTATACGGTGCTTTCGAAATCGGAGCCGTACCTGGCAAAAGATCTATACAAAATTCTATCTCACGATCGGGAGGCATATGATATTCAGAAGAGAAAACATCGGGAAATTCTCTAACTACCCGAACACTCTCTAAACTAGGGGATTCTTTCCTAGTATCAAGCACACTAGCCAAGTACCCCTCACAACTACGATGCAATAAATTTCTCGCTTTCACATAAGAAATGATACGAAAATTTCTACCAAAAGGCATAGCCTCAAAAGTAAACTTAGGCACATCAGGGATGGAAAAATTAACGACCTTTCTACGATAGTCAACAGAAGCATGAAACTTGCTCAACCAATCCATACCCAAAATAACATCAAAGTCTTGAATCGGAAGGACTACCAAGTCCGCACACAAGACATGACCACATATAAGCACGTCACAAGCACGGAAGACTCTATCGGTCACCAAACATTCTCCTATAGGGGTCGACACCTCTAGCACATAGGGTAAAGACTCAAATGCAGCATTTAGCATAGAAGTAAATTGCACGGACATGTATGAATGAGATGATCCTGGATCTACTAACGCTCGTGTGCTCACATTAGATATAGAAACAATACCTCCAATCACTGAGGGATCATCTGCCTGATGCTGATTCATTGCAAACACTTTTCCTTGAACTTTGGCTTTCCCCGTAGCATCCCTTTTCTGACCCTGAAGAGCCCCAGCTCCTACCCTAGTTGGTTGAATTATATTCCTTGGACAATCCCTCACATAATGCCCCATTTGACCACAATTGGTGCACTTGCCCTATTTCTTCCAACAACGGTCCTCCGAATGACCTTCCCTTTGACAAAACGAACAAAGTCTCCTGTTTTGGTTCCCTTGGTTCCCGGAAGTAGTACCCGGGTTCCTTGGGTTTTATTGCCCTCGGGACTGAGATTGTCCCCTAAAGTTACCTCGGTTATCAACCCGTGGTTGTGACTTGCCTTGCCCTCCCGGCTTGTTCGGGTTAGCTACCTCGGTCTTCCTCTTATGTTCCCCAATATCTTGCTCTATAAGATAGGCACGGTCCACCGCATCTTGGAACGTCACAATCCTCTGGGCTATGAGCTGAGTCCGAATAGAAGTCTTCAAACCTCGAATGAATCTCATGGCTTTCTGTTCTTCGGTCCTCACAAGATAGTCACAATACCGGGCTAATTCTGTGAACTTAGCCGAGTACTGAGCTATAGACAACGAACCTTGCTCCAAGTTGAGTAGCTCGATCTCCTTTCGGTTCTGGTCCACTACCGGGATGAAATGCTCTTTGAACTTCCGCACAAACAATTCCCATGCATAGACGGTGTGAGAGTCATCCCAACTCGCCTTAACTCCTTTCCACCAATGCTCGGCGGCACCCACAAGTTTATAAGCCGCAAACCGGACCCTATCCTCGTCCGTGCACCCAAACACATCATAGATTTTCTCCATAGACTCAATCCACATCTCAGCCTTCTTTACATCCGGCTCACCGTCAAACTCTTTTGGCTTCAATTTCAGAAATTGCTCTAGCCCATATCTCGGTGGTGCCACATGCTCTTCTCGTGGCCCTTGATCATGAATGGCCTTCATAGCGGCCTCAAACATTCCTTGGAACATTGCCCGGTTCTCTTCCCTTAAGTCATTCTGATTCTGTGCTCCACTAGAGCCTTCGCCTGCTCTCCTTCTAGCCATTTCAAACAATTACCTGCATAAGACATCAACCGTTACTCCGAACACAACTACCCACCTAGGTCATACTAGTCCACCTAGACTTATACTTAGAGCCAAACCATTGCTCTGATACCAACTGTCGCGACCCCGAACCCCGCGGGGCCGAGATCGCGAGCTGGACGTCGACTTAAACAATAAACTCTAAAATAATGGAGATAAAATTTTCCTTTTATACCAAAAGAGGGTAACACAAAGTTTTGGGAAAACAATTTAACAACGACAATGTACTAGTGTAAGACCCATAAGCTCAGACTACAAAATAATAAAATATACAAATCTTAGTGACGTCAAAGTGTGGTACAACTATCCCCAAAAGAGTTACACATTTATATAATGTAAACCCACCAATATACACTTGCCCCAAAAGCTCAACCCTCGCAACGTCCTGTCTCGTGATCAGCGAGTCTAAACCTTTCCACCTGGGGGGGGTTAAGGAAAAACAAAGACAAAGGAAAAGGGGGTGAGATAAATCTCAATCAGTTACTAATGCAACTACATGACATGCTATGATGCAATAATCAATAATAAATCACATAACACATAGCAATTATAATATACAAGATAGCAGCGGAAATATACACATAACAAAGGATATAGCCAAGGTTTTCCAACGGATAGAACCAAATAAAGGTCGCTACGCAGCTTTAATAATCAACAAGTCATCATCTTCATAATAGCATGAAAGCCGAAGAGAAATCCCCGGTACCAGAACCAATAACCAAATAATGTGCCACAAAGGGCGGGAGCCATGCCACAAAGTCATGCTCCAAACATCTCAACCAAGGCCGATCTGGAAGAGGAAAATAAGGGCAAAACAATGGTCGACACCATAATGGACTTGGCCGGTGCCATCACAATATCTCACATCGCACGACACAGCCACAAATACCAGCTGGACTTTCAAGTAAGGGCTAAGTAAAAAATTACTAGCTCAAATAAACAACCAAGGATTCCAAAGTAGGGAACCAAACAAAGTGATCACCAATAAGATGAAATGAACCAACAACACACCAGTAAGGTGTTCCAATAAACTCAACCATGATAACACAATTCCCATATCATGTTCAATCACAAAGGATCCAGTTAACTCAAGAACACAACCAAAACTATTCACTCATCTCGAAGAGCTCAAGGAGAGCTTTAAAACGATAATTTATACGCCTAAAACGGAGTCCGGATGAACAATATATGGTCCTCAAAAGATTGGACAAAAAGGGAAATAAATTTCACAACAGGGGAGAGGGTGCGCGCGCCTCCTAAGGGAGGGTGCGCGCACCTCCTTGATCAGTAGGAAAATCAAGTTTGGAGGAGGAGAGGGTGCGCGCGCCTCCTTGAAACAGAAGGTCTTTTGTTCAAGAGGGGCATAAGGGTGCGCGCGCCTCCTATGGGAGGGTGCGCGCGCCTCCGATGGGAGGGTGCGCGCGCCTCCTTGCCCGGAAAGGCAAATTCCGGCCAAAAATCTGGGTTTTTACCATTTTCAATCCAAAACTCAAACTAAACCCAAATCTTCACCATTTCACAAATACTTGGAACCAAGACTTACAATATACACAACTGTGAACCAAAACAACTTATAGACTTGCAATGGGGCTAACTAACAACATCTAAAACCCAACACAAGATTCAAATACCAAATTTCACAAAAATGAATAAAAATGTAAATCATCTCAAAATCAACCAAAGAAGCAATAAATGGTAATCATAGTATCATCTAAGCATAGGATGAACATTTTTAGCATAAATGGAGGAAAAGTAACTTACTTGAGATTTCTCAAAGATGATGGATTTCAAATATTTTTGGCTTCCTACGATCCTATCGACGATCTAAACAAGTTTCAAGTTATGAGAAATGAGAGATAATGAGAGGAAGAGGAAGAAAATGAAGAGAGAAGGAAGAGAGAAAAACTTACCCACAAATGGAGAGAGAGAGAGAGTTGTGCTGGGAGAGATGAGTGAAAGTGAGGGTGAAAGAGTAGGGAGGTGAGGGAGAAGAGAGGGAGTAGGGAGGGAGTAGGAGAATTATTTTTAAAATGTTACACTTAGGCCCCTCCCCCCCAATACTACCCCTTTCAAATAAACTCCCCACTAACAAATAAGACTCAACACTTCTACACTAGCACAAATGACCCAAATAAAATGCTAGGCATAAATTAATATAACGCATAAAATGCACACATAAATTATTAAATAAATAATAATATAAATAATAAATAAGAAAATAAATAAATAATAATTATTTATTACTAATAAAATAGAGCCTAGTTTTCGGGTCGTGACAAGTGGGACGAAAGAAAACTTTAATGCACACATTAGAGGACTTTTGACTCTTTTTTTTTTATATCCTATTTGTAGAGAAAGAGAATCGGAGATTGTTGTTGTAGTCCCCATTGTCGTTGTAGTATTCTTTGTCATTGTAGTCTTCCATGTCACTACATTCTTCCATGTAATTGCTTGGGAACCCTTTGTCGTTGAAGCTTGTGTCATAGGAGGACTCGGCCACTTCTCGGAGAAAATCGTCAATTCTAACCCCCGCATCATACATGCTTGAAAAATCGGAGTGAAAAGCCCCACTAAGATGAGTGCGGTAGTCCATTTTCAAACACTTCAATAATATATCCATTTGTTCTTTCTTGGAAGGCCTATCAACCATCTCGGCTAGCTTGTCATTCCAACGGCGATAGAAATCCCCAAATGATTCATCACCCATTTGCAAGGTGCTCTCCAATTCCTTCTTGGTGGGGCGGAATATTGAGTTGCCTTGATATTGTGACTTGAAGGCAAGCATAGCGGCATCCCAATTGAGGCGGGTGGAAACTGGAAGACCCATATACCAATCTTTTGCGACCCCCTCGAGAGTAAGCGGGAAGCATTGTGCCATTATTTGAGGAGACACTTTCTTTTGTAGCATGGCCCAAACGTAGGAGTCAACATGAGCGTCGGGGCAAGAGTTGCCGTTGAACTTGCCAATATCGGGCATCTTGAACTTTTCGGGAAGAGCCTCCATTGTGTTCATGAGGAGAGAAACTTGATGAAGATTGGTGCTTTGGCCCTTGTGCAAATTTAGCCCACTAAGCCTTTGGTCAATGTAGGACATGAGAGTGTTGACCAAACCGGTATCAATGCTTTGGACCTTTCTTTCACTCGTGAGCCCTTTCAATTGGTTCTTGAGTTGAGCAACTTCTTTCTTGTGGGCCGTTTTCACATGCTCGTAACGGGCTCGCCATAAATCATCCTTGCGGCGGACATTCTCGGCTAGTGTATCAACTTGCCCTTTCAATGCTTCCACCATGCGGAATAACCCTTCGTTGGACACGGGAATGCCGTTGTCGTTGCCGTTTGAAGCCATTGGACCTATGGAGAGAACACGGTCGATCTTAGGATGGCCCCACAAACACCTTTTGGATAAAATTATTTCACCCACAAACAAGAAAAGACTCAACCACATAAGAAAATGACTCTTTTTTTTTATTTACAAAGTCGGAAGGACGGAGTCCTTTTTGGGGTTTCTAGAAAAATAGTGGAATCGTCACACTAGTATATAGACCTTCTCGCGGTCCCATATACTCATCGGATTCCACCACGTTTGTGATACCTACATGTGATGGGATTAAACTAAATTAATGTAGTAAATCATACATGCGGGGACGGATTTTTTTTATTTTCGTCCAAGATAGCCACTTTTGGGGACGGAGTTTTATTTCGTCCATTGCAACAAATTGGCATGTATGATTTGAAGACATTAGTTTAGGGAAATCTCGGTACATGAAAACCGACTTGAGTCACGGAGTGTTAGACCCTAACTAGAATTGTGTGGCTTGTGCTCGGCTTGAATATGAGGCTCAAAGGTCACCCCCGGCATGTAGTCTTGAACTACGCCACGGGCTGAGGTTGACCGCTTCGAAAGAGTCAAGGTCGGGTGGAGCTTGAAACTTTCTAGGATGGGCCTCGACGGGTTTGGGGTTGGACTTGTGCGACTCGATAGTGAGCAGTTCATAGGAATATGTGCATGTAGTGTGAGGTCTAACAAGTGACAAAATACTTTTTTTTTTTTTTTCAAAAGAAATAAAAAAAAACAAATAAGCACATAATTACAACTTTCGAATCACCCGTGTGACCGATAAAAATAAACAGAAAGTAAAAACTGTTTTGTGCAGGCCCGGTGCCCACACACTGTCAAAACCACTATGTTCTGTGCACTGTTCTGTTTCTGGAAAATGCCCAGAAGCGCGCGCATTAGGATGCCTACTCGGGAGGCGCGCGCGTTAAACAAAGAGGGGCAGAGGCGCCCGCATCTGGGTAACAACCTGTAAATCAGCAGGTTCAAGGGATTGCCTTGACCCTAAATAAAAATTCTTACCCCTGCAGAATTTGTTAGCAGAGAAACATGGAATGGAAGGACAAGAAGGAAGACGGGCGATTCTGGTAATTGGGGTCGGACGCGCGCGCTTTAGGCTGAGGAGGCCAGAGGCGCGCGCTTCCCACCCTTTTTACCAGAATGCCCAGAAAACAGTAATAAGAACACCAAAAGTTAAGAACGCAAGTTTAACCCTCTAATAAGTCCCCAGCGGAGTCGCCACTGTAGATACCCCGGGAAACCACAATTTGGCTAGAGCGGTGAATTATCCTAGGATGTCTAACTTGTTTTAGATTGTTTAGAGTCGCCACCTATGTTTTTAAAGGAACATAAGAAAAACCTAGAAATAGCCTAATTTATGTACAAAACCAGAGATTCGGGAGAGAAGGGTTCGGGGGTTAGGTGACGGAGTGGGAAGTACTTAAACACCCACTCTGCCCCGCTTACGCGGGTCTTGCTACTATTGGTGTTCTAATATTTACATGTCCTTCAATTAATTAAATAGAAATGTGCTAACAATTGTGATGAGAAGAAAAGGGGAAATAAAATAGAATTGTTTTATTTATTTAATGATAAAGATTACATGTAACAAGTAATGTTAAAGAATTACATTAAGAGATGAAGAGAAATTAACATGGTGAATTAAAGTTAAGATTAAAATGTAGGGAGATAACCTTAACTAACTTCAATATGTGAAGTAGTCATGTTGGTCATGTCCCATTAATGGGGATTTCATACATCAAGAAGAAGAAAACAAAGGAAGAAAATGGAGTTGTACCTTGAGAAAGAGGACTTGGAACCTTGACTTGAAAGTGTTGTTGTTGTAATGAAATTGTTGTAGAACAATTTGTTGTATAAAAACTCTTGTTGGAGAATTTGTGTAGAGAATTGTGTATAGTGTAGGTGTAGTGAAAATATGAGATTAAGGTCCCAAGAGTGTAAAAAGTGTCCCCTTCTAAGGTAGAAGATGATGGTTTTTATAGGTAAAAAAGAGAGGGAAAGGTTGGAGGGAAATTGGTCAATCCATGTGAGATGGAGTTGACCTGTCGCGACCCCGCGGGCCCGGAGTACGCGAGCTGGACGTCGACTTAAAACCAAAACTCTAAAATACAGAAGGTAAAAATTTCATTTATTACCCAAAAGATTTTAACACAAGGTTTGGAAAATCCAAGTTTAACAACACCATAAAACAACTAGTGTAAGCTCCACAAGCTCACACCCAAAATACAAAATATTATAATTCTTAATGACGTCAATAATAGTAAAACTATCCCCAAAAGGTTATAAATTTAAATAATGTAAACCGATCCATAACAACCTGCCCCAAAATCTCAATCCTCTCGACGTCCTCCTCGATCCGCGAATTCTAATCGTTTTCCTCCTGGGGGGGTTAAGGAAAAACAAAGATGGAAATAAACGGGGTGAGATAAAATCTCAGTAAGTTACTAATGCAGCTACATGACATGCTATAATGCAATAAGCAATAAACAATGATAAATATCACGTAGCATGTAACAATTAACAGTCAACAGATAGCAGCGGAAAGTAAACACATAACAAAGGATATTAGCCAAGGTTTCCAAACCGATACATCCAAATAAAGGATCGCTGCGCAGCTTCAATAATCAACCAATCACATCTTCATAATAGCATGAAAGCCGAAGAGAAAACCCCGGTCAGAAGTGACCAATCAACCCATCAATCAAACAAACCATCTTCATAGTAGCATAAAAGCTGAAGAGAAACCCGGTACCGGAACAATAACCATAAGAGTGTCACAAAGGACAAGAGTCATGCCACAAAGTCATGCTCGGTAGCTAGATACATTCACAAAGGAAGCTAACTTATCTCTTCCAAGGCCAATCTGGAAAAGGGGTATAGTAAGGGAAAAACAATGGTCAACATTATAATGGACTTGGCTTTGCCATTATAATCTTTCCCATCGCCCGATGCAACAAATATGCCAGCTGGGCTTCCAAATAAATGCTAAGTAATAATATATTAGCATGAATAAACATCTTACGATTCCAAAGTAGGGAAGCATTCCAAATAATCACCAAAAAGGTAAACCAATCCAAACAATCACCATAAAGAGACAATAATTACTCATGAAGAGTTTAACAACAACGATAGCAAGGAATTTCTCATAACAGAGTTCAATTAACAACAACGGTATTATTCAAAGGGGGTCCAACAATATTGATCATTAGATAAGATGATACTAAAACAAGGATCCATATCAAACGCATCCTAAAATGATACACGCAAGTCACTCGTACAGAGTACTACCCAAACGGTCGCTCTCAAATAACACCACGATTATCACTAACGTGACCCTAAACGTCCACTCATTGCGAAAGTGTCCCAAGATTCTCAAACAAGAATTAATCATATCCCAAACCACACTTAATCACAAAGGAACCAAATTCGTCATTCGAGTATTCCATAGATTATTTTTAAGTCTACTAAAGTAGTACCCAAAATCTAGGCTAAGATTGCATCCCAGTCTTATACCAACAAAGAGGGAGTTCTTGGACACAACGGACCGATCATAAATGTTTTGTTATAGAATACCTACCAAAGGCTCATCACAATCTGAACCTGAATCCCCACCAAATAAACCACCTCATCTCATAGTACTCTAAAAGGGCTTTAAAACGATAGTTTACTCGATTAAAACGGAGTCCGGAAGAAGAAGTTATGGCCTTCGAAAGATTGGACAAGAAGCGAATAATTTTCACAGAAAGGAAGGGGGTGCGCGCGCCTCCCACCAACAGGGTGCGCGCGCCTCCCTAAATCAGAAAAAGAGACACCAACCAGGATACAATGGGTGCGCGTGCCTCCCAAACATAGGGTGCGCGCGCTTCCTACCAACAGAAGGAAAACGCACAAGGTGAGATGGAGGGGTGCGCGCGCCTCACCCCAATAGGATGCGCGCGCCTCCAACAAAAATCAGCAAACCCAGAATTCCTTCATGGGTTCTTGAACACGAATTCAAACCCCAAAATCACCATCTTTAACATAAACCGAATCCAATACTCCCAACTAGTGTACAAGGATGTCCACCACACCTATAACCTAACAAGGGGGCTCACAATCAACATTTAGAGACCCAAACCAAAGTTTCAATCCCAACATTCAAACATCACAAAAATCCACAAATAAATGGAAACAAGTTCATAACTCATACAAGAAGCACTAAATAGAATCCATGGCATCATCTAAACATAGGATGAACATTTCTAGCATAAATGGGGGAAAAGTAACTTACCCGGATTTTCTCAAAGTTGCCGGAACTCGAATATTTTTAGCCCTCTACGATCCTAACAACGATCTAAACAAGATTAATGTTTTAAGAAATGAGAAATAATGAGAGGAAGATAGGTAGAATGTAGAGAGAAGAAAGGGAAGAAAACTTACCCAAAATGGAGAGAGAGAGGGAGATTGAGCTGCGAAAGAAATGAGGGAGAGGTGAGGGAGAAGAGAGGGAGGTAAGGGGAAAAGAGGGAGTAAGTAGGATAATTAGAGAATTTACACATAGACCCCCTCCCCTACACACTAACACAATAATCTTATACTCCCCACTAACATTTAAGACCCAACACTCTACACTAGCACAATTAACCAATTAAATGCTAGGCACGAATACATCATGAAACACAAAATACACACATAAATATTTAAATAAATAAATAATTTAAATAAATAAGTAACCCATAAATAAATAATTAAATATTTATTACTAAGAAAATAGAGCCTAGTTTTCGGGTCGTGACATTCACTCCCCCTTAAAGAAAATTCGACCCGAATTTTAACGAGACTTACCCGAAAGACCAATTAGCTACGGATACGATAGTTCCGCCATTTCTCAAATTCCTCAATTGTCCAATCTAACCCACTAAAAGGTAACCTTAAGTAATGCTTACGATAACACCACCTCTCGAACCGAATCATTCCATCATTATCTTCATTACTAATCAAAATCCGTACAAAAAATCGAAGAATCCAAATTAATTCCACACATAATTCTCGAGGTATCTCAAGCTCGCCTTATTCATAACCTTAACTACACCGCAAAGGTACTTCCATTTGTAAATCGCATACTTAGTATTATTCCCCA
Organism: Campanula takesimana; assembly: GCA_026119855.1. Lineage (NCBI taxonomy): Eukaryota > Viridiplantae > Streptophyta > Magnoliopsida > Asterales > Campanulaceae > Campanula > Campanula takesimana. The sequence goes on from JAOWBW010000847.1 coordinate 216,371, forward strand.
GAAATTCAAAACATTACCATCTCGAGCTAAATTAGCTTTTAAAATATGAAGAGCTAAAGAAATTTTCCATCCCCATAATATTCACCAAAGGCTATATCTCTAACGATTCCCATTATAGTGCTCTCGCTCTAGGTAGCACCTTAAACTAGAGGTGTAATATAAACCCAAAATTTTAATACAAAATGTTCACTTAAATCTGCGCCATAATATCATCGTCATAGAACTCCAATCCTTGAAAGCCTAAAATAATTACGAATACTCAATAGTCCGAAAATGATCTAAATTATATCTTCAAGGGATTTCCTCTAACTCCCTTTTTAGTTATTAATCTGTGCTCATATACCCAAGGAAATCAACAAATCTCAAATCCTCAATAGCTAACCCAAGTTAGTCTTTCACGTATACATTTATCAACCTGATGGTACTTAGGCTCAATAGTACTATCAGCATAATAAACCAATTAGCTAGCAACGTTCCAACTGACCCAATACCAAATCATGATATTCCTTAATTATGCCCAAGTATTGATACTCAACTTCCTTCACATACCCTTGATCCAATTCGGGAAACGCCACCAAGAAGGGATTTAGGACCATAGAACCACTATCTAACCAAAATTTCAAAATGCCTTTAACATAGGTTGAGAAATTATTACTGTCCCAAAATGTACTTAGTCCTTTCTAACTTAACACGCTTACCACCATTAATGATCATAACTCCTACAACAAACTCATCATCCATAACAAATCGTACACCTCTCCATACTAATCCATTCCGATGCATTCACGGAGATGTACTAAAAGTGACTAAAATTTTCCTCAAGAGATCCTCATTGAATCCTCAACTCCTATAACCCAACCGATACAATATGGATATTGATCTAAATATTAGCATTACAACCTTGTACCACAACAACCCAATTTAACCCAAGCTCCTCCTCAAACACTAGGTACTATTCAGAAGAAAATAGAAACCTTACAATGATAATTACACCCAACAATTTGACCGAAGCTAAATACTCGGATTTCAATAAAAAAAAAAATTAGGTATAATCTATGGAATCAACAATCGACTAAAGCAAGAGTAACATCAAAATCTTGTAATAGCAACATGGCTAATTTAGCAGGTAAGACATAACCATACTTAAGCACATAAGACTTCATCGGATACCCTACACTCCTCCATAGGAGTAGACACCGACAACACATAAGTCAAAGACTCAAAAGAAATAAATGCAACTAAATGCACAGAAACATATGAATGCAATGGTCCGACAATGCACACGCTCGCTCTCACGACACAAAATAATACCTCCTGAAATTGTTCAATTACCTGATGAGTGCTGATTGATCACAAATACCCTACCCTGAACCTTTAGGGTTTCCCGAAGCATCCCTCTTCTGACCCTGTGGTATTCCAGTTCCTGTCCCCGATGACTGAACTCTAAACCTCGGACAATCTTTAACTAAGTGTCCCTACTGACCACACTTCACACATTTTCCTTGCTTCTTCCAACACTTGTCTTCTGAGTGTCCTTTCCTCTGACAGTAGCTGCAGACTTTCCCATTTCGTGTCCCCTTATTAGAACCTCGATTTCCTACTGTTGGTTGCCCTTGAAGTTGCCTTCTGAATCGAGTTTGCACTCCAGAATTACCTCTGTTATCCAAATGTTGCTGTTGTGACTTACTCTGCCCTCCTTGCTTACCCGGGTTAACCATCTCAGTCTTCCTTTTGTGTTTCCCAATATCCTGCTCAATTAAGTAGGCCCGATCCACCGCATCCTGATAAGTCTAAATCCGCTGTGCTATAAACTGAGTCCGGATGGGTATCTTCAAACCCCTGATTAATCTCATCGCTTTCTGATCCTCGGTCCGCACGAGGTATTCACAACACCTGGCTAATTCTGTGAACTTAGCTGAGTACTGTGCTACTGACATCATGCCTTGCTCCAAGCTGAGGAACTCGATTTCTTTCCGGTTTTGATTCACCAGAGAGATAAAATGATCCTTGAATTTCCTCACGAACCACTCCCAAGGATATGGTACAAGAGTCGCATCCCAACTGGTCTTCAGTGCCTTCCACCAATGTTCCGCAGCCCCCACGAGCTTATAAGCTGAAAACAGAACCCTATCCTCATCAGTGAAACCAAAGACATCGTAGATTTTCTCCATCGATTCCATCTATAGCTCGGCCTTCTTCACATCAGGCTCACCGTCGTACTCACTTGGTTTCAACTTCAAGAACTGCTCCAACCCATATCGCGGAGGTGCTACATGTTCCTCTCTCGGCCCTTGGTCATGAATTGCTTCCACGGCCGCTTCAAACCTGTCCTGAAACATTGCACGGTTTTCTTCCCGTAGACCATTCTGATTCTGAGCCCCACTAGAACTTTCACCCGTTCTTCTTCTAGACATCACAAACAAATACCTGCATAAAATACTCATCGTTACTCACTTCGAACCCATCTACCCTCCTAGGTCATTCTAGTCCACCTATACTTATACATAGAGCTAAACCATAGCTCTGATACCAACTGTCGCGACCCCGACCCCGCGGGCCCGGAGTGCGCGAGCTGGACGTCGACTTAAAACCAAAACTCTAAAATACAGGAGGTAAAAATTTCATTTATTACCCAAAAGATTTTAACACAAGGTTTGGAAAATCCAAGTTTAACAACACCATAAAACAACTAGTGTAAGCTCCACAAGCTCACACCCAAAATACAAAATATTACAATTCTTAATGACGTCAATAATGGTAAAACTATCTCCAAAAGGTTATACATTTAAATAATGTAAACCAATCCATAACAACCTGCCCCAAAATCTCAATCCTCTCGACGTCCTCCTCGATCCGCGAATTCTAATCCTTTTCCTCCTGGGGGGGTTAAGGAAAAACAAAGATGGAAATAAACGGGGTGAGATAAAATCTCAGTAAGTTACTAATGCAACTACATGACATGCTATAATATAATAAGCAATAAACAATGATAAATATCACGTAGCATGTAACAATTAACATTCAACAGATAGCAGCGGAAAGTAAACACATAACAAAGGATATTAGCCAAGGTTTCCAAACTGATACATCCAAATAAAGGATCGCTGCGCAGCTTCAATAATCAACCAATCACATCTTCATAATAGCATGAAAGCCGAAGAGAAAACCCCGGTCAGAAGCGACCAATCAACCCATCAATCAAACAAACCATCTTCATAGTAGCATAAAAGCTGAAGAGAAACCCGGTACCGGAACAATAACCATAAGAGTGTCACAAAGGACAAGAGCCATGCCACAAAGTCATGCTCGGTAGCTAGATACATTCACAAAGGAAGCTAACTTATCTCTTCCAAGGTCAATCTGGAAAAGGGGTATAGTAAGGGAAAAACAATGGTCAACATTATAATGGACTTGGCTTTGCCATTATAATCTTTTCCATCTCCCGATGCAACAAATATGCCAGCTGGGCTTCCAAATAAATGCTAAGTGATAATATATTAGCATGAATAAACATCTTACGATTCCAAAGTAGGGAATCATTCTAAATAATCACCAAAAAGGTAAACCAATCCAAACAATCACCATAAAGATACAATGATTACTCATGAAGAGTTTAACAACAACGATAGCAAAGAATTTCTCATAACAGAGTTCAATTAACAACAACGGTATTATTCAAAAGGGGGTCCAACAATATTGATCATTAGATAAGATGATACTAAAACAGGGATCCATATCAAACGCATCCTAAAATGATACACACAAGTCACTCGTACAGAGTACTACCTAAACGGTCGCTCTCAAATAACACCATGATTAATACTAACATGACCCTAAACGTCCACTCATTGCGAAAGTGTCCCAAGATCTCAAACAAGAATTAATCATATACCAAACCACACTTAATCACAAGGGAACCAAATTCGTCATTCGAGTATTCCATATATTATTTTTAAGTCTACTAAAGTAGTACCCAAAATCTAGGCTAAGATTGCATCCCAGTCTTATACCAACAAAGAGGGAGTTCTTGGACACAACAGACCGATCATAAACGTTTTGTTATAGAATACCTACCAAAGGCTCATCACAATCTGAACCTTAATCCCCACCAAATAAACCACCTCATCTCATAGTACTCTAAAAGGGCTTTAAAACGATAGTTTACTCGATTAAAACGGAGTCCGGAAGAAGAAGTTATGGCCTTCGAAAGATTGGACAAGAAGCGAATAATTTTCACAGAAAGGAAGGGGGTACGCGCGCCTCCCACCAACAGGGTGCGCGCGCCTCCCTAAATCAGAAAGAGAGACACCAACCAGGATACAAAGGGTGCGCGCGCCTCCCAATCATAGGGTGCGCGCGCCTCCTACCAACAGAAGGAAAACGCACAAGGTGAGATGGAGGGGTGCGCGCGCCTCACCCCAATAGGATGCGCGCGCCTCCAACCAAAATCAGCAAACCCAGAATTCCTTCCTGGGTTCTTGAGCACGAATTCAAACCCCAAAATCACCATCTTTAACATAAACCAAATCCAATACTCCCAACTAGTGTACAAGGATGTCCACCATACTTATAACCTAACAAGGGGGCTCACAATCAACATTTAGAGACCCAAACCAAAGTTTCAATCCCAACATTCAAACATCACAAAAATCCACAAATAAATGGAAACAAGTTCATAACTCATACAAGAAGCACTAAATAGAATCCATGGCATCATCTAAACATAGGATGAACATTTCTAGCATAAATGGGGGAAAAGTAACTTACCCGGATTTTCTCAAAGTTGCCGGAACTCGAATATTTTTAGCCCTCTACGATCCTAATGACGATCTAAACAAGATTCATGTTTTAAGAAATGAGAAATAATGAGAGGAAGATAGGTAGAATGTAGAGAGAAGAAAGGGAAGAAAACTTACCCAAAATGGAGAGAGAGAGGGAGATTGAGCTGGGAAAGAAATGAGGGAGAGGTGAGGGAGAAGAGAGGGAGGTGAGGGGAAAAAAGGGAGTAAGTAGGATAATTAGAGAATTTACACATAGACCCCCTCCCCTACACACTAACACAATAATCTTATACTCCCCACTAACATTTAAGACCCAACACTCTACACTAGCACAATTAACCAATTAAATGCTAGGCACGAATACATCATGAAACACAAAATACACACATAAATATTTAAATAAATAAATAATTTAAATAAATAAGTAAGCCCTAAATAAATAATTAAATATTTATTACTAAGAAAATAGAGCCTAGTTTTCGGGTCATGACATGACCAATCACAAATAAGATAAATAAAAATAATAAATAAATAATAAAGAGAAAATCAAATATTAATAAAAAGAAATATTTTTGTTTTAATGAAAGGGCTAGAATAATGGGATTGGGAGGTTACAAAACTAGGGGGGATGAATGTGGATGTAAAAAGATGGTTTTTATGATCAAGAAAAGATGTTTGTAAATAAGAAAAGGGAGGGAAATAAGGTGCAATCCGTTACTGCCAAAGTGGGAAGCGCGCGAGTCCCGCTTTTGGGGTGAGACGCGCGCGCAGCCCGTTAACAGTCCCGGAAGCGCCCGCGGCAGAAAAGGACAGAATGACAGAATGACCCTAAAAGTTAACTCTGTTATGCAGTTTAGTCCAAAACTAACGGAATCAGTTAGGAACTTAACCGAAGTAACAGAAATCAACAAAAATAAGTTAAATAAAAATACTTTGTATGCAATCGGGGTGATAGGTCCAAGGCAGGGTGTCTTCAATAACAAACCTCACGATTAGGTTAAAATCAAAATTTTGACTAACATGCTTCGTTAAAATATTTGCCTTTAGAAATAAGCATTTCTAAATTTTCCCATTTGGCATCGTATGTCAAAAACAATGTTTCAAGCAAAATGCTTTTGATCTCCCCTCAAAATGAATTTTCCAAAGTCTAGGACTTTTTCGTCCATAATGTGTCTTAAAGGTTGCCCCTAGGCTCTCCCCCGGTGTCAATAAAATGTGTCAACCAACCCGTAGTGTAAATTTGACCAAGTCTAAGCTTCGACCCAATGTGGTCATTTTAGGTTGAAGCCTTTGTCCCCGGCAGTCCTTAGTCGGACGTAAGACCAATCTCCCCGTTAATTCCCCAAAGATGGAGTTGTCCCAAGCCACGCCTTGACCCAAAGTGGTCATTTTAGGTTGAAGACTTTGTCCCCAGAAGTCCTTAGTTAGACGTAAGACCAATCTCCCCGTTAACTCCCCAAAGATGGAGTTGGCCCGAGCCAAGCCTTGACCCAAAGTGGTCATTTTGGGTTGAAGCCTTTGTCCCCAGAAGTCCTTAGTCGGACGTAAGACCAATCTCCCCGTTAACTCCCCAAAGATGGAGTTGGCCCAAGCCAAGCCTTGACCCAAAGTGGTCATTTTATGTTGAAGCCTTTGTCCCCGGCGGTCCCAATGTGACGTAAGCCCGTTGTTTTTAAATGAAATTCCCGGCGGTCCCAATGTGACGTAACCCCATTGCTTTTTAGTTGAAATTCCCGGTGGTCCCAATGTGACGTAATCCCATTGCTTTTTAGTTGAAATTCCCGGCGGTCCCAATGTGACGTAAGCCCGTTGCTTTTTAGTTGAAATTCCCGGCGGTCCCAATGTGACGTAAGCCCGTTGCTTTTTAGTTGAAATTCCCGGCGGTCCCAATGTGACGTAAGCCCATTGCTTTTAAGTTAAATTGTCCCTGCGGTCCAAATGCGACGTAAGCCCATTGTTGACCAAATTTTCTCGGCGGTTGTAAGTACCCCAATATGAAACTGACCTACTTTAGAAGAATTCTTGGTACCATTTAGGGATAAACCAATGGGCCAGGACCTCACTAGGATAAACCTGATATTCCAGGACTGAACTGGAATTAAACTTAAAAAAATCCAGAAGCTCACCAGGTCGAGTCCTACGGATGGTTTGGGCACTTGAGGTCCCTAGCCGTACGGCTATGTTGGGCACCCTCAGCCTCTATAAATTGAACCCCATACTGATCATTTCAGGGGGGAGAAAACGTTTTGTGAGGTGAAACTCTGCCAGTTTGAGAGTAGAAAGTGAGTGATATACACATTTGAGTGATTAGAGAGGAAGATAGGCCATAACCACAATAGGTGAAGCCTCCTTCTCCCCATCTTCTTCTTCATCTCAAACTCTCTTTTATCTTTGTTCATATTACTTGTTTATCTTGTGTTATTTCTTCTTGTTCTTGCAAAGTCTTGCCATCTCAAGCACTTTACATTTCTTGCAAGTCTTGTCCATTTTCAAGCACTATATCTATATATTATACAAGTCTTGGCCTTCCAAGCTATATATTATGATTATATATGTATATGATCCAAATCATGAGGTGATTCAAGGTTCCCTTCATACCTAGTGTGTGATTATGGGGTAAAACCTAAAGATGATCATGGTTTGTTACATTTTCATGTTGATTTTGTTTTTATTTGGCCATGAGAGTCATGATTGGGTGATAAAGTCTCAATCTTTATCATCCCAATCATAACCTAGCCATAAAATTACCAAACATGGGACATAAAGACTAAATCTTTATTTTATATTTGTGTCCCTAAAGGTTTAACTTGTATAATAAATCCATTTTGGTGGTAAAGTTTCAATCTTTATCCACCAAAATGGTCATTTTGGTTTGAATGCCATGTTCATCAACTTTTCATAAATTTCTCCAATGATTGCCTTTGATAACACCTAAATCTTTGTTTTTGGGGTTCCTTTGATGATCAAAGTGCATAGGAATGAACTTTTCAAAGTTTTGTTGTTAATCCTAAACTGGAAATCAACATTGCAGTCCAGTTTCAGCAAAGATACTCTGTTTTGACTGAAACTGGACTGTTTTCTGATAAACTGTAAAAATGCCCAGGAGAGCCCTCCCCATCCGTACGGCTACTTTGGCTGGGGAGGGCATTTTCCAGTTTCTTCCTTTTCTGACCAGAAAGTTTGCAAAATAAACGTTTTCCGTTAAATAATTAACTGGTTTTGCCAAAACAGTCAGTTTCTCCCAATTTGAAAACACACACACACGCACGCACTTTCGTTAACTAACATTAGGGAGACTCGGTCCTATCCAAGGCGACTTGGGTGACGTGAAACTCTTCCCAAGGCGTAACCTGACCTCCGAACTAATAGAATCTCTAACCTTTTCTTTTGTTGGGTTAAATAATTAACAAAAGTGGCGACTCCGTTATGTTTTGTGAGATAACCGTGTTCGGATTTTTCGCCCCACAACTCGTCACGTTTTCCGCACAGGGGAGGGGATCCTTACAGTGGCGACTCCGCTGGGGAGTAAAGTGTTCGCAAACTTCTTTTTAGAATATTTGAGGACACTTTTGTGTGGGTCAAACTCCCGTTCCCCATTTCCGTTAACTTTTGTGTTTGTTTTGTGTGTGCTGTGTTTTTGTTTGAACTTTCTGGAGATGATACTGTTCTGGAAATGCAATAAACTGGGGCTTGATGATCAGAAGCTGAAAAACTGCAAAAAAATAATTGCCAGCATGCTATAGCCGTACGGCTATGTTGGGCAGGAACATTATATATGTGTCCCTTTGGCTTCTGCTTGTCCAGGTTCCAAATTTACAGTTTTGTTTGAGCACATTACCTTCTTCTTTTCTAGCCAAAACTTGGTTTTTGAAGCTTGGTCATGCACAAACTTTTGGACATAAATTTGGGTTTTCAAAACCTCCTTGTGCATAACCCATTTTGCAAATGATTTTTGAATTCTTTGTTGTGCACAACTTGTTTTGCAAATGATTTTCAAAAGAATTTTTCTTCTTGAAAAATGTTGATTTCAAAGGATTCTTTGGTTGTGCACAATTTGTTGTACATACAAGTTTTGGCTTTGTTTGTTCATATGATTCTTTCTTGATTGCTTGTGTAAATAGCTCATTCATGCTTGCTAATTTTTGTTGATTATACATTGCTCATAATGTTAAAACGAATTGAAAATTTCTATTTTAACTCAAAAGGGAGCATAGAATGGCTTCACACTACGCGCACTTGACCTTGCACGTTCCAAGTACCCTTTAAACCCGGGATGGATGCCACGATGCAGCTTGATTGGTGCTCTTGTGCCCTTCTAGCGCGCACGGGTCCATTCCACCTCCCCTTCCGAGCTGAGTCAACCACACTCGTCCGTGACACACAAATACCGAGACCTTGGTTGGTTTTTGGTCTAGCTCACGTTACCACGTCCCTAATACGTGTCCGAGATTAACTGTGGCCAAGTTAATGCCCGAGTCATGACTCCTTGTGAAAGCAAGTGTGACCATGGTCAACTTTGACCCGGTCCTTAACTTACGCGTTAATATTGACCGTAATTAACCTAAGTTATGTATTAAGGACAGGGTGACACCGTATTGTCAAGCCCTAATGAATGGTCCATACTAATCATCCTTAAGCCCAAGGATAAGGTTCGAGAGCCCTCATCAAAGATGAGGTTATGTCGGAAGTCCCTTAAGTCCCTAAGACAAATCTCGATCTTAACTGGGGCTTAATCATGATTGGAATGGCTCACGCATTGGGAATCTTGCGACACACTAGACCCTAGGTTCGTTAATTTCGGTCGGTGGAAGCCGCTTGCCCTATAGGACCCTCGCCCGGGACAGTCCATCCTTGGGGGTGTGCAAGACAGGTGAAAAACGAGGAGTCTATAGGCGTAGTGATGGCTTCCACTGATCCAGGATGTTGAATAGTTGCGAAAAAGAAGAGAGATCTTTTCCAACCAGTTAGGAATAAATGCGTTTTAAGTAAACATGAACATAATTAATAATAATGAACCGTCATGTTGCATGAGCCTAAACCCATTCTCCCAAACACCAACCCGAGTTGATACCCGAGTCTGAAATGAGTCTCCCTCTCCTCCGCAACTCGTAAGAAGTGGGTCAGAGTTCTGGGTCATCGTTTGATTAGTGCCGAGTCTGATAGTTCATCAGCAGCTTCACTCAGACTTCTCCGAATGGCTAGTCCGGTAGGACGTAGTAGTAGGGGTGACAACGCAGCGGATCCGAATGGTCTTTGTAGGGAAGAGCTGGTACAAGCTCTAGAGGCCGCCAGGGCCCGGGAAGAGAATGTCAGGAAACGCCAAGAGGATATGCAGAATAGGGTTATGGAAGCCATGAGGCAGAAAGGGGTGGACGTTGTGTTTGAAAACGACAGAAGTTTTGTGGAGATCACGGATGAAGAGGGAATTGAGAATGTACAGCCCTAAGGATATAACCGGGTTCCGCCCCCTCAAGCTTACCCAAATGTGGAGACCTCACGTCCCACATTCCAAGCCACCACTCACCGAAATGTGCCTACCATTCATGCTTCCCATGTCCCGTCAAGCGGTTTTCCTATGTACCCGCCAGGGTTCAGCTTGTATGATATAATCCCAAGTAGCCGAGCACCCTTGGCTCCAGCTACCATTGGCCTGCCACCCCCGACCTTGCCAACCACATCTCGGGAAGTGCCTTATCCACTGGCCCAAACCTTTGAGGCTACCCCACCATATATCCCGACAAGTAACCCGGTACCAGGGTATGTCTACACCCATTTGCCACCTCAAAATCCTCCTCCGATGGTCCCATCCACTACTTCACCTCCCGCCACAATGTCAGTGACGAGCCAAACTATGGGATCAATCAACTCAAGCCTACATGTGGACCCCCAGATGAGGTGGTTGGTAGAGAGATTGAGACAAATGGAAAAGAGATTTGAGGGGATGAACGAAAAGAAACCCTCCTTGGGGATTACCGACCCCAACAAGATTTTCCCTCTGCCTCACAAGTTTAAAATGCCATAGATAGACAAATTTAACGGGACGGCCTACCCTCAAACTCATCTCAATGCTTATACTTTAGCCATGAGAGCGAAAGGGTGTACCATGCAGCAAATGGCCGATCACTTCCAACTGTCCTTGAGAGGAAACGCCCTCAAATGGTTCTTCCACTTGAAATATGAATCCCGAGCAACATGGGATTCAATCAAAGAAGCATTCCTCACCAAGTATCGGTCAAACCTAGAGTGGGAAACCAACCGGGTTGATCTGCAAAGCACCCTGCAAAAGGGAGATGAACCAATAGGAGAGTTCTATAAGAGGTGGAATTATAAACATGGGGAGATTTCCAATCCGCCCATAGAAGAAGAACAATTGGACATTTTCCAATCATGTCTGAAACCTAAGCTGCGGGCCTTGATCAGTCATCATTTTTATCCCAACCTCCGGGTAATGGTCACTGCCGGGTCTAAATTCGAGAAGACCCTCAATGAGCAATCCTCTACTCAGGCCAGTGGCAACTCCTACAGATATCCTCCCCCGACAGTCGGTAAAGAGAAGGAAGCCGTGGGAGCTGTAAACAATATCCAAGGGGAGAACCCGAGAAAAACTCCGCAAAAGGCTGGGAACTGGGAAAGGCGCCTGTATGTTAGATTCGAGGACTTTGGGATGCCCCTGGGAAAGGTGTTTGAGGGGTTAGTTAAACAAGGCCTTGCCAAACCCCTAACTTCCAACCTAGAAACCCCGAGAGGTACCTTGACGAGATCAAGAGGTGTGCATTCCACAGCTACCATGGGCACGACACCGATGTTTTCCCCGCTGTAAAACGCATCATCATAGACTTGATTGCCAAAGGGAAGCTTGAATGCCCCCGCAGTCCAAATGTAATCAAAAACCCGTTCCCCAACAACCATGGCATTAATATGATTGAATTTGGGCCAGCCGATGTGAATATGATTGAGTTCGGGGAGCCGACACCGATAAACCTTTTGGAATTCAATGTCCCGATGACTGAGATTGGGGATGAATGGAAGGAAACCCTATGGACATGTGTGCAGGAAGGAAACATGAAATGCCCATCCGACTCAATGATTGCCAATGTGATGAGTGCAAGGGTCCCCCACCAAAATTCCGATGAGTTGATCATAGTAACACTTACCGAGCATGAGCTAACATTCGAAGAGTGCAGGGAGGAAATGGAAAAGTCCATCCAGAGCACGTTAGACAGCGAGAGCCAGGGCTCAAATGGGGTTTATCCTCCACACGATGATTGCTTCCATGTCATTGAAGCATCTAGTTCATCCACCGGCAAAAGGACAGTCAAGCAGGTGGGTCACCCTAATGGAAAGAATGGGTCTGAAATTGCAAAGACCCTGGGAATCACCAACTATGAAGGGTAACTCACCCGAATGAAAGGTGCCATTCGCTCTATGACCCGTGAGGAGCTCCGAATCCTATGTGAAAGCGATGATGATGAGGTGTCTTCAAACATGCCTCCCCGTGTTCCTTCCCCGAGATTGGAAGAAGAAGGCTTTCCAGCCATAGATGACTTCTTAGCTTTGCCACCGTTATCTCCACCGCCACCGCTGATTGATGGGTCCGTATTCCCAGATTACTACTGTTGCATGCTTACTTTGGAAAAACTCCGTGAAACCATAGGACTTGAGAGGAGCCAAATCCACCACCCTATCTCTCTAGAAAAGATCCGCGAGTCGGCAAACACCCCGAAAAGAATGGTCATGGTAAATGAGTTAAGAAAGGAAGCATGGCCATATGGTGCCCAAAACCCCTCGTCACTCGGGAAAGGGGCGGAAGAAGGTGACGACCCTTTTGAAGTAAGTTTACTGACTCGATCTGGGCAAGTGCACATGGAAAACCCTAAGAAACCACCGCCACCGGAACACCGAATGCCTCCCCCTCTTGCTAGTGAGGCAAAAGCTCTAGATTCCGAAGAAGAGGATCCCGTATTAACCCAACTCAAGAAGACACAAGCTAACATATCTTTGTGGTCCCTCCTCACTTCCTCCTACCCTCACAAGCTCAAGTTGGAGGAATGCTTGGCCTGAACTATGGTACCTACCACAGCTATCCCTGAAGAGGCCGTGCAAATGATCGGGAGTGTTCAATATGGGAATGTCATCACATTCACGGACTTGGATTTGCTGAAATTTGGGGCTAACCACAATGAAGCCCTCTACATCACAGTACAGTTAGACGAGTGCCGCCTCCCTCGGGTTTTGATTGATAATGGCTCCGCCATGAATGTCCTCCCCGCTAAGATGATGGATCTAATTGGTCTTAGGACCACCGACCTAAAACCTTCCATGATCACTGTTAAGGCTTATGATTCCATGGCCCGCTTAGTCCTAGGGGTGGCCACCTTAAACCTTTAGTTTGGGAAACAAATGATGCCAACCGACTTCCAAGTGCTTGACATACCCATATCCTTCACCGCCCTATTGGGACGCCCATGGCTCCATAAAGTCAACGGGGTAGCCTCCACTCTCCACCAATATGTAAAATATGTGCAAGAGGGTAATTTGACAACCATTTATGGGGACAGTGTTACTACAGAAGGAACCAACGCCAATGGGATTCCCGTGTTAGAAATCAAACATGAGGAGATCGGCATGGTTTTGACCGGTTTCACTGAGGTACCATCCAAAAACCCACATCTGTTGCGTAGATCTTACACTCACCAAGGACAGGATTCCCCCTGTAATGAAAATGATGCGTTTGATGCGCTACCTCCCGGGGCTTGGTCTTGGGAGGAAACTCCAAGGAACCCACAAGATTGTTGAGATCAAAGAGTAAAAGACGCTCCATGGCCTGGGATACAAAACCACCCCCGAGGACCTTAGGATGGATAAAGAAATGGCTCGGAAAAGAATCCAAGCCAGGGCTCAAGGGATTCCATTTAAGGCTCCCAACCTCCGCCCTTACACTTTCGATATGAGCCGCTACTTTGTGAGAGGAGGGGTCCAAACCGAGGCCCCAGAGCCGAAGGAGCCAATGGTGACCAATTGGGATAAGATGCAAGAGGATCTCAAAAGATTCCGAGGCATGGCGGCTAACCCTGTAAGGAGGGCATTTCTGGATGCACCCAAGATGACCGGTCCTACCGAGACCACCACGAGTCACGAATACACCTTTAAGGGAGTGCCCGAGATGGTAAGGGAATTCGAAACCCTGTCTCTGATGGAGGCTAGCCAAGGAAGGGGACCCGTTTGGGGTCGAAACGGTAGATGCGAATTTGAGGAGGTAGCTCCCAAGCACGCCACCAAGGAAGTCATGGACGACGAATGGAATGGTGTGGTAATGCAAGAAATGTTTGGGGAGGAGTTGGTCGTGCCTAATCTGATTGGCCTCAAAAAGGAAATGATTGTTGTGATAGGAGATAGATCTCCTGGGATCTTTGACCCTCTCACCTTGGTAAGCCTGACAGACATGCCTCTGAAGAATTGGGTGACCTTCTCTGGACCGGTGGCGAGCAAGGAGGAAATGACCACGAAGCTTGGACTGGTTCCCCGCCCCCTAGAGTCAGGTGTCATAGGGTCCAATGTAGTCGAGTCCCCTCAATCTCTTGTCTTTGAATTTGAGTCTTCCTCTTCCGAGGGCCTTACGCCTGAGGATTATGAACTTGTAGCCAACATTGTATTCCCGTTTGCATTGAATGAAATGATAGAACTTTCCGAGTATCCCCTCATTGCCAACTTATTAGATGATAAATTAACTAATAATCTAAAAACGGTTAATGATGAATCACCTAATAATGCAGACACACTAAACGAACAAAACATTAAACAATCATCAAAGCAGGTTGTTGACCGAGAGGAAAGTCGTGCCCAAGCTGCCGAAGAGGTTTTAACTAAGGTGAATTTGGGGACTGAAAATGAGCCGAAAGAGACACAGATTGGTAGCTACTTCAAAGGAGCCGAAAGAGAAGCTTTGGTTGAGCTACTTATGGAGTACATGGATGTGTTTGCTTGGTCTTATAAGGATATGCTGGGGTTGGATTCTTCGATCGTTGAACATAGGATCCCCGTGGATCCCGAGGTGAAACCTGTCAAGCAAAAGCTTCGACGAATCAAACCGGAATGGTCTTTGAAATTCAAAGAGGAGATTGAGAAGTTGCTCCGGGTCGGCTTCATAAGGGTGATAGAGTATCCCTCGTGGCTATCTAACATAGTAACAGTCACAAAGGCCAACGGAAAGGTCCGATGCTGTGTCGACTTTAGGGATCTCAACAAGGTGAGTCCCAAAGATGATTTCCCCCTCCCGAACATCGACATGATTATAGATACAACCTCTAGTTTTGAGGTCAAATCTTTTGTGGATGGTTTTTCCGGGTATAACCAGATTAAGATGGCCGAGGAGAACTAGGAGAAGACCGCCTTCACCACCCCTTGGGGGACCTTTTGCTATACCGTAATGCCTTTTAGATTGCGAAATGCTAGGGCTACCTACCAAAGGGCCGCAACCGCACTCTTCCATGATATGATCCATAAGGAGATAGAGGTGTATGTCGATGACATGATTATACATTCCAAGGGCACCGACGGGCAACATTTGATAGACTTGAGCAAGTTCTTTGACAGGCTTAGGAAGCACTCCATGAGGCTCAATCCGGCCAAGTGCACTTTTGGGGTTTCTCGTGGAAAGGTTTTGGGGTACATGGTCACTGAACGAGGTATCGAAGTTGATCCCCAAAAGGTTAAGGAAATTATGGAAATGAAGCCACCTCGCACCCAAACAGAGGTAAAGGCCTTCATGGGAAGGTTGCAATACATTAGCCGCTTCATAAACCAACTTACTCCCACATGTGAGCCAATCTTCAAATTGCTAAAAAAGAATGCCGAGTTTGAATGGAACGAGGAATGCCAAAGAGCCTTTGACAAGATTAAGGCCTATCTCATCCACCCACCAATCCTATACCCTCCGCACAAGGACAAGCCACTCTTGCTCTACCTAACAGTGACTGATGCGTCTATAGGAGCAATGTTGGCCCAAAAGAAGAAGGATTCAAAGGTAGAGAATGCCATCTACTTTGTGAGCCGTAAGCTACAAGGGAGCAAGCTCAACTACTCCCCAATTGAAAAGACTTGCGCCGGATTGGTATGGGTCATAAGAAAGTTGAAGCATTACATGCATACCCACCCAATACAGCTCATCTCCAAGATAGACCCCATCAAGTGCTTGTTGGAAAAGCCATCTTTGTCCATGAGACTTGCCAAATGGTCTTTCTTCCTAGCTGAGTATGATATTAGTTATGTGTCAAGAAAGGCGGTCAAAGGAAGGGTCTTAGCGGAATATTTGGTGGACTTCCCTAGTAATGAGGAAAAGGAGCCCGAGCCGCAATTCCATGATGAAGGGATTTTTGCCCTCGAAGGGGAAAATAGGTGGCAATTGTTCTTCGACGGTGCCGCCAATAAAAGAGGAAATGGCATTGGATTGCTCTTGGTTGACCCAAAAGATGAGCACACCCCTATCGCCATCAAGTTGAACTTTGATGTAACCAACAATGCCGCGGAATATGAGGCATGCACGGCCGGCTTGGAAGCAGCCCTAGAAAGGAATGTGAAAGAATTGAAGGTATACGGAGATTCGGCTTTGATCATCAACCAAGTCTCCAACAAGTGGAAAACACTGGACCCTGGTTTGCAAAAATATCATGCCTACATGGAAGAGCTCATGGCACAATTCAAAGAAGTTAGCTTCCACTACTTGCCGAGGGACCGAAACCGTTTTGCCGACGCCTTAGCTACTTTGGCCTTATTGGTAGAAATCCCCGAGGGAAAGTCAATAAAACCTTTCCAAGTTGGGAGGAAAGAAAATCCGGCATACTTTTATGAGATTGAGGTCACCCCAGAAAAGGTGGAGGAGCCATGGTACAACTAGATTTACCGATTCCTCAAGGAAGGAGAAACTTCCTTCATGAATAAAAAGGGAGAATATGTGGATGGGGTAAAAGCTAAAAGCATGGCGGCGCTCAAACGGCTAGCATCCTACTATGTCATCTTGGGGGACATCTTGTACAAAAGGCGCCATCAGGGCCTTCTCCTTAGGTGTATAAGCATGGAAAAGGCAAAAGAGCTTATGCAGGAAGTTCATGGCGGAGTGTGTGGTCCTCATATGAATGAGAGGGCATTAATGCAAATCATCTTATGGATGGGCTACTTTTGGATCTCAATGGAGACCGATTGCGTACAATTTATGAAAAGGTGTGACAAGTGTCAGCGGTTCTCTAACCTCAACCACCTACCACCTCACCATCTCTACTGTATGACCACACCATGACCTTTTTCAACATGGGGCATTGACATCATTGGGAAAATTTCCCCGCCCGGGAGCAATGGCCACGAGTTTGTTTTGGTAGCCATGGATTACTTCACAAAGTGGGTAGAGGCTAAATCCTACAGGGTCCTCACTTCCAAGAAAGTTACGGGGTTTATAAAGGAAAACATCATGTGCCGGTACGGGGTCCCGAACGAAGTCATCACCGATAATGGCTCGCACTTCGAGGGTGAATGCGATCAATTATTGGGAACATTCTGAGTCACTCGCCACAAATCCTCCCCATATAGGCCTCAGACCAATGGTGCAGTGGAGGCCGCCAACAAAACGCTCGAAAGGATTATTAAGAAAATGGCAACACGGGGAAGAGATTGGCCCGAAAAGCTACATCTAGCATTGTAGGGCTACCGGACCTCGGTTAGAACCGCCATTGGGGAAACCCCTTTTGCTTTGACTTATGGAATGGAGGCCATGCTCCCGGCTGAGCTGGAGGTACCGTCATTGAGAATTTTGTTGGAGAACAAAATCCATGAGGTTGATTGGCTTCGGAGCTGGCATGATGAATTTGCCTTGTTGGACGAACGTCGTCTAAAGGCAATGGAGCACATCCGCACCTACCAAGGGAGAATGGTGTGAGCTTTTTATAGAAAGGTGAAGCTGTTTGGATTAAGAAGTTCATAACTGAACTTGAAGTGGTTCCTAGCATTGCTAATCCAATAGACCTTTATTGCGATAATAATGGTGCTATTGCTCAAGCAAAGGAACCAAGAGCACATCAGAAATCCAAACACACACTTAGACGTTTTCATATCATTCGAGAGATCGTTGATAGGGGAGACGTAAATATATACAGAGTACCTACTGAAGACAATGTTGCGGACCCGCTGACAAAGGGACTTCCACAAGCTAAACATGATGGTCATGTTAGGTCCATGGGTATTAAATACATGGGAGATTGGGCCTAGGGCAAGTGGGAGATTGTTGGTAGTGGTGCCCTAGGCACGTTTAATAAACGTTGTAATTGTTATCATTTATTTCATATCAATAAAGAGATGTTTTGATTATTATTATTGTTCATGTTTACTTGTAATAATCTCCGTCCCTAGTACTTGTTAAGCACTAGTATAAAGGCTAAATGATCATGCGATGATCATGTTAGATTTATGGGTACTTGTTTGGAACAAGATACTGGACATGACCCGCTGTATGAGATTTATGTCATGGTCCATGTCAAACATATATCTCATATTAGTTATGTCATTTGAATCCTTAGACATGAAGTTATTATAGTCTTCCACTTGATGAACATTATGTTTGACATATTCAAACGCTACCTTTAACCGGGAAGTTATAAAGGGTATGATTGGCATAATCGGATTCACGTTGGGAAGAATAATAAGCTAAATGGATTTGTCCCTCCATGGAGAGATGTCAAGCTTGGGCCCCTCGAAGGAATGATGTTGATGAAATGTTCGGCCGGAATTAAATGGATTGATTGGATCAATAGCATTTGGATTATCAACATATTCGGAATCGAGAAAGTATTGAACAAAACAAGTTGACTGTTTGACCATGACTTGTGTTCAATGACGTCGAGGACAAAAGGATTATGACATATTCTAAGAGGAATGCGAACTTGTATCTAGTTATACTAATTGGGTAGGTATGACGGTTTGCTAGAACCTAATCATATCTTATGGTTTCATGTTTGAACCCATTGCCAACTTAGTATAATCCTAGAGGGTCACACACAATAGAACGAATCTTTAAAAGGACTACATTGGAATTTTGGAAATTCTGGACTTTCTGGGGAAGTGGGCGACCGCACAGTATGGACTGGGCGGCCGCACACTTAGCCCATTTTTGTACCAGTTTTGTTTCAGATAGTTGTGCGACCGCACAGTGCATTCTGGGCGGCCGCACAGTACTGTCCGGTGGCAGATTCCTAATTTGATTAGGAAACGAATTTTGGACGGATTTTGACACAAGTTTCCTATTTGGAATAGGTCATACTTGTGTATAAAAGATCAAATTCGGCCAGCACTCTAAGCTAATGATTTTTGCGAGTCTCAAAGAGTTTGAGAGAGGGTTTATTTTGTTCTAAGACATTCTTGGTTGAAGAACAAAATAATACACAAAATAAATTCCATATAGTTCTTTTGATTGTGAAAAAGTGTTTCACAATTTGGTCTAGCAACCAAGATCAAAGAAGCTCCTTTGATATTCGTTCGAAGTGTGGATACCGCTAGAGGGTGAAAATCATCATCTTCAAAGTTCGTGTTCAAGCTTTGTGATCGTGATCAAGTCTTCAAACCTCCACCAAAGACCAAGAGAATTTGATAGCCATCAAGGGTTAGTTTATTCCTTTATTCTTATGTTGTATTTGATTTAATCATATGAACGGATCCATGGCTTCGGGTTTCAAAATTTTAAATGCTAAATTCCGCTGCGCATGTATCTACGAAACCCAACAGTGGTATCAGAGCCCCGTTCATGTTGATTATTTCAATACCTAGATCATGTTATGTGTATATAAATTGTTTATGTGCCTTGCATGATATGAATATTGGAATATGTGATGTTTATGTGTTATGTGATTTTATGTGGTTTATTGTTTTGCAACTTTAATCGCACGATTCAATCGCAATAAATAAATTATGGTGGATTCAGAATTGTTGGTTATTAATTTTTGATTGGATCAAAGTTTTAATAATCGGGGAAAAACAATTTTGAGACAAAATTTTCGAATTTCAAAATTCTGTACATTCTGATCAGTTTGGGCGACCGCACAAAATCACTTGGGCGGCCGCACATGTTTGGGCGACCGCACAGTGAGTTTTGGGCGGCCGCACATAAGGATCAGATTGTCTGATTTTTGGTTGAAATCAGAATTTGGAATTTTCGAGAGGTCCAACAAAACCAGTAACAGAACCAGTCCAGACTTGCTGATCTGGAATGGGTTTTGGGTAGTTGGTTTATGTGAGGATCTTGGGGTTTTATTTTCCTATTTGTTTTAGTCTTGGGATTCTAAGATTGGTTCAAGGTTTGGATGGCTAATCTGCGTTCATCGAGATTGTGTTTTCCAAACTTGATCGCAATCAAAGTTTCAAAGATAAAACGAAGTTAGAATTATGAAGAGTTCATAATTGCTAAAATTGAGAAACAAAGTTCTTGATTCAATGATTGGAGATCCATGTGGAATTGTGAATGCAATTGGCCTACGTTCATCGAGACCATCTATTGCTTAGTTTCGGCCACATGGACTACTTTCTTGGTTTCTTGAATTAGTGCGGGATTGTGGTTGCCTGATGGCTTAGTTCGACCGCACTTCTCGTTGTCTTGATTTGGAGATAATAACCAAAGTTGAAATAGTCTCATCCTCATAATTATAGAGAAACTAATGACACATAAATATCATGCTTAAATTAATGGAGATTAATTTAATGGCTAAACTTGATGTGTAACATGTTTATATTATGTGCTCATAAATGTGTTATATGCTATATGTGATGAACCTTCAAAGAAAGTTTTAAGTCCTTTTGCCATGCCATGATTAAAACACTTGTTTATACATGAGTAATTTTATGTGGGCTCGCCAAAGCGAGGTGCATTGATTTTATTTATGTTTGAGCAAGATGAGTGAATAAGAGTTTCCTATGCGTTTAAAATGGTTGGACTTAATTAAGCGTCAAAACAGTTTTGGGCTTAAGGCAAAGATGAGATTTAACATGCTTTTTGAAATTGGATTTCTTAAATAATCTCATGAAAAGAACTGAGAGTCATATGAGATATGATTGACAAGAGTTGTCTACCTAATTGATTTAATTTTGAGCGGTGCGCCAAAACGTACTCAAAATTAGATTAAAGCGGGATCTCAACCCATTTAAATTATACTATACATTGGATGTATAAAGAAGGTTGTATAATTTGGTGGGAGTATTTTGTTTTAAAATACATTATTTATCTCTTTAATGAAAACCGGTACTTATTAAATTTTGGAAATTTTTTGCATATTTGTAGATAATGACTAATAACACTCAATCAATGTCGTTGCGATCGATCCTTGAGAAGGATAAGCTCGAAGAGAATGGTTCCAACTTTATGGATTGGATCCGTAGCATAAGAATCGTTCTTAGGCAAGAAGATAAGTTGTACATTCTCGATGGGCCTCTCCCCGCTGAACCACCGCCTACTGCCCCTAGGGTAGAAAGAGACAATTACAAGAAACATCGTAATGATTCTAGAGATGTAAGTTGTCTCATGCTTGCTGCTATGTGTTCAAAACTCCAACAAAGTTTGGAACATTTGGAAGCCTATGAGATAGGCGTGGAGTTGAGAACCATGTTTCAAGAGCAAGCTAGGCAAGAGAGGTACAAGACCATTGTTGCATTCACTACTAGTAAAATGAATGAAGGGCAACAAGTGAGTCCTCACTTTCTTAAAATGAAAGGTTATGTAGAGCACCTTGAGAAACTTGGCTATCCAATCCCATTGGAGCTAGCCACGGATCTCATTCTTAATTCATTGCCTAAAAGTTATAATCAGTTTGTAATGAATTATAACATGCATGGAATGGATAAGAATCTCTCTGAGTTGCATGGGATGCTCAAAACTGCAGAGATGAAAATTGTGGAGAAAGGTTCTCCCGTGCTCTTGGTTCATGATGGGAAGAAGGCTAGTGCCAAAGGAAAGGGTAAGAAAGTTGTCAAACCCAAGATAAGCAAGGCAAAGGTTGCCAAGGCATCTGAGGCAAAACCTGATTCACAAAAGGATGCAATCTGTTTCCATTGTCAAGAAATTGGTCATTGGAAACGTAATTGCAAGGCTTTCTTGGAAGAGCAAAAGAAGAAGAAGAGCAGCAAGGTTGCGTCGACTTCAGGTATCTATATGATAGATATTCTCCTTTCTACCACTGATTCTTGGGTATTGGATACCGGATGTGGTTCTCACATTTGTCTAAATGTGCAGGGATTAAAGAATAGGAGACTGCTTAAAGAAGGTGAAGTAGATCTACGTATGGGGAATGGAGCAAGAGTTGCTGCATTAGCCGTAGGGACTTATGAAGTCACTTTACCTTCCGGATTAATTCTTGTTTTGAACAATTGTTATTATGTTCCGGATTTAAGCAGAAATATTATTTCAATTTCTTGTCAGGATAATGAAGGTTTTAAGTTTATTATTGAGAATAAGAAATTTTCTATTTATTTAAATGATATGCTTTATGGTATTGCTAATTCATTTAATGGCCTTTATATCTTGGATGTCAAGAATGAAAATAATGTCTATCATGTAAATAAGAAATCTACACCTAATGATGTAAATCATACTTATTTGTGGCATTGCCGTCTTGGTCATATTAATGAAAAGCGTATCTCAAAACTCCATGGGGACGTACTTTTGGGTTCATGTGACTTAGAGTCATATGATACTTGTGAGTCGTGTCTTCTTGGAAAAATGACTAAGACACCTTTTACCAAGTTGGGTGAAAGGGCAAGCGACTTATTGGGGTTGATACATTCCGATGTATGCGGACCATTAAGTAGCAATGCTAGGGGAGGATTTCAATACTTCATAACCTTCACTGATGATTATAGTAGATTTGGGTATGTTTACCTAATGAAACATAAAAGTGAAGCATTTGAGATATTTAGAATATTTCAAAATGAAGTAGAAAAACAACTTGGCAAAAGTATAAAGGCACTTCGATCAGATCGAGGTGGTGAATACTTAAGTCAAGAATTTGATGATCACCTAAAGAATTGTGGAATAGTTTCACAATTGACTCCACCTGGAACACCACAATGGAATGGTGTGTCCGAGAGGAGGAATCGGACTTTGTTAGACATGGTTCGATCAATGATGAGTCAAGTTGATCTTCCAATATCCTTTTGGGGTTACGCTCTAGAAACCGCTGCTTTCACACTAAATCGTGTTCCAACTAAATCGGTTCAAAAGACTCCATATGAGATGTGGAGCGGAAAGAAGCCTTGTCTATCTTTCATGAAGATTTGGGGTTGTGAAGTTTTTGTCAAAAGACTTATCTCAGACAAACTTGCACACAAATCTGATAAATGTATTTTCGTGGGATATCCTAAGGAAACTAAAGGATATTACTTTTACAACCGAGAGGACAACAAAGTGTTTGTTGCCCGAACTGGTGTCTTTCTAGAGAAAGAGTTTCTCTCCAAAGAAATCAGTGGGAGTAAAATAAATCTTGAAGAAATTCGAGACCCAGAAAATAACATTGAACCAATAGTGGAACAAGAACAAGAACCACAAGTAGTTGTGGAACCTGTTCAAAATACACAAGCATCTCGCAGATCTAGTAGGTTACGATCCGAGCCCGAGAGATATGGATTTCTCGTAACGGATAGTAATGAGGTAGAAATCATTGAGAATGATGAACCGTCAACCTACCAAGAGGCGATGTCTTCTCCTGATTCGGACAAGTGGCTTGGAGCCATGGAATCCGAATTGCAATCCATGCAAGACAATCAGGTTTGGAATTTGATTGATGCGCCCGAAGGTGTAAAAACCATAGGATGCAAATGGGTCTTCAAGAAGAAGACTGACATGGATGGGAAGGTGCATACTTACAAAGCTAGGCTTGTAGCGAAGGGTTATAGGCAAGTTCATGGTATTGACTATGATGAGACCTTTTCACCCGTAGCAATGATCAAGTCTATAAGAATTTTGCTTGCCATTGCCGCCTATCATGACTATGAAATATGGCAGATGGACGTCAAAACCGCTTTCCTGAATGGAAAACTCCAAGAGGATGTGTATATGACACAACCAGAAGGTTTTGAACAAGATTCTAAGGTATGCAAATTGCAAAGATCCATCTATGGATTGAAGCAAGCTTCAAGGAGTTGGAATCTCCGTTTTGATGAATCGGTCAAAGAGTTTGATTTCATCAAGAACGAAGATGAGCCTTGTGTATACAAGAATATTAGTGGGAGCATAGTGCTATTCCTTATTTTATACGTGGATGACATATTGCTCATTGGAAACGACATTCCTACACTTCAGTCTGTGAAGACTTGGTTAGGAAAGTGCTTCGCAATGAAAGATATGGGTGAAGCCGCATATATTCTTGGCATTAAGATCTATAGAGATAGATCAAGGAGGCTACTTGGTTTAAGCCAAAGTACATACATTGACAAGGTCACCAGAAGATTCCGTATGGAATATTCTAAGAGAGGCACCTTGCCCGTGTTACATGGAGTTTCTCTAAGCAAGACTCAATGTCCTAAGACAAACGATGAGCGTGAGAAAATGAATGATGTTCCATATGCTTCGGAAATTGGGTCCATCATGTATGCCATGATTTGTACTAGGCCGGATGTATCTTATGCTTTGAGCATGACAAGTAGATACCAATCCGACCCTGGCGTAAATCACTGGATAGCTGTAAAAGCGATTCTTAAGTACTTGAGAAGAACTAAAGACTCGTTTTTGGTCTATGGAGGAATGGAAGATGATCTCGTTGTAAATGCTTACACGGATGCAAGCTTCCAAACCGACAAAGATGATAGCCGATCGCAATCGGGTTTTGTGTTTATGTTAAATGGTGGAGCTGTAAGCTGGAAGAGTTCCAAGCAAAGTACAACCGCTGATTCTACAACAGAAGCTGAGTATATTACTGCATCGGATGCTGCAAAAGAAGCTGTTTGGATTAAGAAGTTCATAACTGAACTTGAAGTGGTTCCTAGCATTGCTAATCCAATAGACCTTTATTGCGATAATAATGGTGCTATTGCTCAAGCAAAGGAACCAAGAGCACATCAGAAATCCAAACACATACTTAGGCGTTTTCATATCATTCGAGAGATCGTTGATAGGGGAGACGTAAATATATGCAGAGTACCTACTGAAGACAATGTTGCGGACCCGCTGACAAAGGGACTTCCACAAGCTAAACATGATGGTCATGTTAGGTCCATGGGTATTAAATACATGGGAGATTGGGCCTAGGGCAAGTGGGAGATTGTTGGTAGTGGTGCCCTAGGCACGTTTAATAAACGTTGTAATTGTTATCATTTATTTCATATCAATAAAGAGATGTTTTGATTATTATTATTGTTCATGTTTACTTATAATAATCTCCGTCCCTAGTACTTGTTAAGCACTAGTATAAAGGCTAAATGATCATGCGATGATCATGTTAGATTTATGGGTACTTGTTTGGAACAAGATACTGGACATGACCCGCTGTATGAGATTTATGTCATGGTCCATGTCAAACATATATCTCATATTAGTTATGTCATTTGAATCCTTAGACATGAAGTTATTATAGTCTTCCACTTGATGAACATTATGTTTGACATATTCAAACGCTACCTTTAACCGGGAAGTTATAAAGGGTATGATTGGCATAATCGGATTCACGTTGGGAAGAATAATAAGCTAAATGGATTTGTCCCTCCACGGAGAGATGTCAAGCTTGGGCCCCTCGAAGGAATGATGTTGATGAAATGTTCGGCCGGAATCAAATGGATTGATTGGATCAATAGCATTTGGATTATCAACATATTCGGAATCGAGAAAGTATTGAACAAAACAAGTTGACTGTTTGACCATGACTTGTGTTCAATGACGTCGAGGACAAAAGGATTATGACATATTCTAAGAGGAATGCGAACTTGTATCTAGTTATACTAATTGGGTAGGTATGACGGTTTGCTAGAACCTAATCATATCTTATGGTTTCATGTTTGAACCCATTGCCAACTTAGTATAATCCTAGAGGGTCACACACAATAGAACGAATCTTTAAAAGGACTACATTTGAATTTTGGAAATTCTGGACTTTCTGGGGAAGTGGGCGACCGCACAGTATGGACTGGGCGGCCGCACACTTAGCTCATTTTTGTACCAGTTTTGTTTCAGATAGTTGTGCGACCGCACAGTGCATTCTGGGCGGCCGCACAGTACTGTCGGGTGGCAGATTCCTAATTTGATTAGGAAACGAATTTTGGACGGATTTTGACACAAGTTTCCTATTTGGAATAGGTCATACTTGTGTATAAAAGATCAAATTCGGCCAGCACTCTAAGCTAATGATTTTTGTGAGTCTCAAAGAGTTTGAGAGAGTGTTTATTTTGTTCTAAGACATTCTTGGTTGAAGAACAAAATAATACACAAAATAAATTCCATATAGTTCTTTTGATTGTGAAAAAGTGTTTCACAATTTGGTCTAGCAACCAAGATCAAAGAAGCTCCTTTGATATTCGTTCGAAGTGTGGATACCGCTAGAGGGTGAAAATCCTCATCTTCAAAGTTCGTGTTCAAGCTTTGTGATCGTGATCAAGTCTTCAAACCTCCACCAATGACCAAGAGAATTTGATAGCCATCAAGGGTTAGTTTATTCCTTTATTCTTATGTTGTATTTGATTTAATCATATGAACGGATCCATGGCTTCGGGTTTCAAAATTTTAAATGCTAAATTCCGCTGCGCATGTATCTACGAAACCCAACACAATGAGGCTTGCGGACTTGGATGGCAACCCCTTCATGAACCGGTCAACGGTGATAAGCTCCGTCGTTACTTTCTTTAAAAAAAAAAAAAAAAAAAAAAAACTTGTTGGTGCCAAAAGAATATACCCACCTAGATTGAAAACCCGTTTGGGTGGTCTAGAGAAAAAACAGGGTCGCACCCAAAATTTGTAAAAAGTGAACTACGATGACCTGAGCCCCTAAGTCCTATTTGTAAAAGGGGAACGTAGGCAGCCAATTATTGGTCCGGTCTAAAAAATGAATAAAAATCAAATTTGGTTTTGAGCAAAAACTCCATGTGAACGCAAATTGGCTTCATAAGTAACCATTTTCATTACAGTTAAAACACTTCTTTGATGAGTTCAAGCACGGTCTACTCTCTACTCAACTAACATGCTTAAGACATAACTAAGACACCTAAAATGAACTAATGTGTCTGCAATGGCAATGGGTGGATACATGGAAATATAGGACTATCACTGTTCCTCGTCCCTCCACTTCTTCTTCTGACTTCTTCGAGTCTTCTTTTTCTTCACATCGAAGATGTCGATCCCTCCCCTTCCATGATCGGGTATCCTCCCAACATCCTCAACCAGCCCGGTTGCCCTCAAAGCCGTATTGGCAGCTGCCCGAGCTCGAAGATCTTCCATTCGTGCCCCTGCCCTAGGCATCACAGCCATCCTCCTATCAGCCAAGGCTTGATTGTCCTCAACAATGTCTCCGGTTATATTGTGGCCACTCACCACGGCCTCGGTCTCTCTCAAAACCCTGCTAGGATCATGAGTCCCACCAAGAATAGCCTCACGCCTTTCCTCAATAAGCCTCTGAGTCTGTCCTATAGTCTGTTCGTACCAGTCCAAGTAGAACGTGGTTCGAACCATGCTGGCTACACGACCAAGAAGTACCCGAGCCGGAAAGAGGGAACCGGTCCACAATCGGGAAAAAAGTAAAATAGTGGAAGAATCCCACATAGACAAGGGCGGAAGCCTCAAATGCTCCGGGTTAACACCAGACCACTCCAATAGTGGAGTCTGCAGCAATCCAAACTGACGACGGACCAAAGAAGGGATGTAGTAAGACGATCCCAAGAGTCCCGACACCCGTAGGAAAGGGGAATTATCCTGATACTCCCGCACCGAGCTAATACGCCAATGTGGGACTGACCAATGGATCTCAGCCGTCGTGAGGCAAGCCATGTAAGCCTTCCAGTCACTCTGAATAAAATCTAAGAGGATGCCTCTCAAAGAATAAGACCACGGTCTGTGAGAAATAGGAGCCTCGGGAATGGCCATCAACCTCTCCCTCAACCACAAAGTGAGTAAGGCGGGGCTACCACTACGCATGAAGTCGTCTCCCAAATCCAAGCGGTCCATGCCATGAAGGGTTTCTCCCAAGATCAAAGGGACAATATCCTTCCCCGCACGGCACTCCTCAAGGACACTCAGTAAAACCCTATGACAAGTACCTTTGGAGCCAACCATGTAGAAAAAGGCAAGAATGCACAAACTAAAAGCATTCCAAGAAGCCTCATCCGTGCGATCCATGAACTTCTCGGGGAGATCCAAAATGTCAATGAAAGTGTGATTAAGGACCATGCATTGGGCCTCTTCCAAAGGAATGTCGAGAAGAGAGACCAGCCTTTCGACACACATGGTGTCATCAACCGAAGGGAGACCAATGACCTCCGTGTCTACGCCACCCACTAAATCCTTGAAATCCTCATAGGTTGGAGTTATTTCGTTGTAGGAGAAGCAATATATATGTCTCCTGACAGCCCAAAAGGACGCAGCGGCTCTTAATAGCTCAAGATCTGGGATGAACTCCTTGAGAGACCACATGGATTGTAGACCGAATCTGGACTGGAAAACTCCCTTGTGATTCCTCATATGGTACCGCATCCAAAGCCTAAGGTTGTCCTCAAAGAATTCTTGATGAATCTTGGACAATTTTGGTGGTTTTTCCATAAGAAAAGGCTCCATGGAAGAGAAAGCTTTCGAAATGAAGGTGATGAACTGATTGATGAACTTCAGACTGTGGCATTTAAGAAGATGACCAGGCCTGGAACGAAATTGAATGAAAAAGGAGTGTCTCCTCCCCTAGCCGTACGGCTACTTTATCCCAGCCAAAACTAATGATTTCTTGTTGAAAGTTAGCTTTGTGGTCCTACCCATTCAAAGCCCCTTCCCAATCAATGTCATAAATACCCCCGAAAAATGCCTCTCTTGGATCATGCAACTTGAATTGAACCTAGAAAAATTAGGTTCCCAATGAAAATGAAATCGGGCAGTCCCTAGATGGACGTAAGACCAGCTTTGTTGAACTTAACCCGGCCGAACTTCGTAAGTCCAGGTTAAGAATGTGAAATTGACCCGGCTGTGTTTCGTAAGCCCGAGTCAAGAATGTGAACCTTGAGAAATTGACCCGGCCGTGTTTCGTAAGCCCGAGTTAAGAATGTGAACCTTATGAAATTGACCCGGCCATGTTTCGTAAGCCCGAGTCAAGAATGTGAACCTTGTGAAATTGACCCAGCCGTGTTTCGTAAGCCCGAGTCAAGAATGTGAACCTTATGAAATTGACCCGGCCGTGTTTCGTAAGCCCGAGTCAAGAATGTGAACCTTGTGAAATTAGCCCGGCCGCACTTTGTAAGTCCAGGTTAAGGATGTGAATTTAACCCCGCCGTGCTTCGTAAGTCCAGGTTAAGGATGTGAATTCAACCCCGCCACGCTTCGTAAGTCCAGGTTAAGGATGTGAATTTAACCCGGCCGCGCTTCGTAAGTCCAGGTTAAGAATGTGAATTTAACCCTACCGCGCTTCGTAAGTCCAGGTTAAGAATGTGAATTTAACCCGGCAGCGCCTCGTAAGTCCAGGTTAAAAATGTGAATTTAACCCCGCCGTGCTTCGTAAGTCCAGGTTAAAAGGTTAAGAGTGTTGAATTTAACCCGGCCATACTTCGTAAGTCCAGGTTAATAGGTTTTGTGAGAGTGTCGTTTGGCCATTCGGCGTGACGTAAGACCATTAGGTTTTGTGAGATTATGTCCTTTGGCCGTCCGGCGTGACGTAAGACCATTAGGTTTTATGAAAAGTGTCCTTTGGCAGTCCGGCATGATGTAAGACCATTAGGTTTTGTGAGAGTGTCCTTTGGCAGTCCAGCATGACGTAAGACTATTAGGTTTTGTGAGATTCATCCTTTGGCCGTCCAGTGTGACATAAGACCATTAGGTTTTGTGAGATTGTGTCCTTTGGCCGTCCGGCGTGACGTAAGACCATTAGGCTCCGTGAGGTTCGTCCTTGGCCGTCCGGCGTGACGTAAGACCATTGGATTTTTGTTGACCCGGCCGTACTTCGTAAGTCCAGGGTAGAAAGTGAAATCGTGAAAGTCCCGGTCGTACCTCGTAAGTCCAGGATGAAAGTTAAGATGTTATCGCCTCGGCAGCCCCCGGTAGGGCGTAAGACTAGTATAGTCATGATTAGGTTGAGAAAACCTTTGTCCCCGAGAGTGGCCAGGTTAGAGAAAACCTATCAATATGTCCCGGCAGTCTCTGATGACGTGAGACCAGTTTGTGTAGTCGACCCTCCACCATGAGATAAGTTGACCAGTTTGTGTAGTTGACCCTCCGCCATGAGATAAGTTGACCAGTTTGTGTAGTCGACCCTCCTCCATGAGATAAGTTGACCAGTTTGCATAGTCGACCCTCTGCCATGAGATAAGTTGACCAGTTTGTGTAGTCGACCCTCCGCCATGAGATAAGTTGACCAGTTTGTATAGTCGACCCTCCGCCATGAGATAAGTTGACTAGTTTGCGTAGTCGACTCTCCGCCATGAGATAAGTTGACCAGTTTGTGTAGTCGACCCTCCGCCATGAGAAAAGTTGACCAAATTGACCATGTGTCCCGGCAGTCCTTAGTCGGATGTAAGACCAGTTACCCTCGAGTCGACCCTCTCCTGATAGAGCCAAGTCGATCGAACCTAGCCTCTGAGCCATGCCCATTATTTGAGCCTCTGAGCCATGCCTATTCCTTGAGTCGACCCTCTACGATAGAGCCAAGTCGATCAAGTCTAGCCTCTGAGCCATGACCATCATTTGAGCCTATGAGCCATGCCAGCCCCCTTTAGTCAACCCCCTCCGAATAGGGCCAAGTTGACCAAGCTCGGCCTTTGAGCCATGCCTGTTTAGGAAAGGATGAATAGATATCCACCTAAGGCCCATAGGTTTGAGTAGCCTTAAAATCTCTCACCCGAACTACATTAGGCTTGATTCCTTCGAATAGGGATACGTAGGAATCCTATACCTCTAGGTCCAGCCATAGAACAAATCGGCTATGCCGTCCTCCCATCAAAATGGGATGCTTATAGGATTGAGTAGCCTTAGAATCTCTCACCCAAATCGGCTTTGCCGTCCTCCCATCAAAATGGGATGCTTATAGGTTTGAGTAGCATTGAAATCTCTCACCCAAATCAGCTAAGCCGTCCTCCCATTAGATTGGGATGCTTGTTTTGTCGACAACCCCGCTTTCTTCAAAAGCGACGTTGCCGAGGGGCTCTGTAAGTACCCCAATCTGAAACTGACCTACTTTAGAGGAATTCTTGGTACCATTTAGGGATAAACCGATGGGCCAAGACCTCACTAGGATAAACCTGATATTCCAAGACTGAACTGGAATTAAACTTAGAAAAATCAAGAAGCTCGCCAGGTCGAGTCGTACGGATGGTTTGGGCACATGAGGTCCCTAGCCGTACGGCTATGTTGGGCACCCTCAGCCTCTATAAATTCAACCCCATGCTGATCATTTCAGGGGGGGAGAAAACGTTTTGTGAGCTGAAACTCTGCCAGTTTGAGAGCAGAAAGTGAGTGATATACACATTTGAGTGATTAGAGAGGAAGATAGGCCATAACCACAATAGGTGAAGCCTCCTTCTCCCCATCTTCTTCTTCATCTCAAACTCTCTTTTATCTTTGTTCATATTACTTGTTTATCTTGTGTTATTTCTTCTTGTTCTTGCAAAGTCTTGTCCATCTCAAGCACTTTACATTTCTTGCAAGTCTTGTCCATTTTCAATCACTATATCTATATATTATACAAGTCTTGGCCTTCCAAGCTATATATATTATGATTATATATGTATATGATCCAGATCATGAGGTGAGTCAAGGTTCCCTTCACACCTAGTGTGTGATTATGGGGTAAAACCTAAAGATGATCATAGTTTGTTACATTTTCATGTTGATTTTGTTTTTATTTGGCCATGAGAGTCATGATTGGGTGATAAAGTCTCAATCTTTATCATCCCAATCATAACCTAGCCATAAAATTACCAAATATAGGACATAAAGACTTAATCTTTATGTTATATTTGTGTCCCTAAAGGTTTAATCTTGTATAATAAGTCCATTTTGGTGGTAAAGTTTCAATCTTTATCCACCAAAATGGTCATTTTGGTTTGAATGCCATGTTCATCAACTTTTCATAAATTTCTCCAATGATTGCCTTTGATCACACCCAAATCTTTGTTTTTGGGGTTCCTTTGATGATAAAAGTGCATAGGAATGACCTTTTCAAAGTTTTGTTGTTAATCATAAACTGAAAAACAACATTCCAGTCCAGTTTCAGCAAAGATACTCTGTTTTGACTGAAACTGGACTGTTTTCTGATAAACTGTAAAAATGCCCTAGAGCGCCCTCCCCATCCGTACGGCTACTTTGGTCGGGGAGGGCATTTTCCAGTTTCTTCCTTTTCTGACCAGAAAGTTTGCAAAATAAACCTTTTCCATTAAATAATTAACTGGTTTTGCCAAAACAGTCAGTTTCTCCCAATTTGAAAACACACACACACACATGCACTTTTGTTAACTAACATTAGGGAGACTCGATCCTATCCGAGGCGACTTGGGTGACATGAAACTCTTCCCAAGGCGTAACCTGACCTCCGAACTAATAGAATCTCTAACCTTTTCTTTTGTTGGGTTAAATAATTAACAAAAGTGGCGACTCCGTTATGTTTTGTGAGATAACCGTATTCGGATTTTTCGCCCCACAACTCATCGCGTTTTCTGCGCGGGGGCGGGGATCCTTACAGCGGTCCAAATGCAACGTAAGTCCATTCTTTAAAAATTCCCGGCAGTCCTAACTGGTCGTAAGACCCAAGAATTTCTAGGAAAGGATGAAAGATATCCACCTAGGTCTTAGGAGAGGATAAAATATATCCACCTACCTATGCATTTTTAGAAGAGGATGAAAGATATCCGCCTGCCAGAGCCATTTCTAGGAGAGGATGAAAGATATCCACCTAGGTCTTAGGAGAGGATGAAAGATATCCACCTAGGTCTTAGGAGAGGATGAAAGATATCCACCTACCCAAATCCACATCTTAGGAGAGGACAAAAGATGTCCCACCTTCCGGGTAAGCTCCCGCTAAACAGCTTCCGCGTCCCCAAAGAGGACGAAAAATGTCCCCCTTTCCAGGTGAGCTCCCGCTAAACAGCTCCCATGTCCCAAAAAACTTCCTTCTCTCGAATTACGCTTGGCTTGATTCCCCATAAACGGGATACGTAGGAATCCTATACCCCTAGGTCCAGCCCTTTAACCAAATCGGTCAAACTGTCCTCCCATCATAGGCAGATTGGGATGTTTTTTTATCGATAACCCCGCTTTCCTAAAGCAACGTTGCCGAGGGGCTCTGTAAGTACCCCAATCTGAACTGAAACCAACTTAGAGGAACTCTTGGTACTGTTCAAGGATAAACTTGATAGACTAGGCCTCACTAGGACAAACCAAAAACTTTAGGACTGTTCTAGAATAAAAATTGGAAAAATCCAGAAGCTCGCCAGAGAGAACCGTACGGATGGTTTGGCCAAGAGAGAGCCCCAGCCGTACGGATGGTTTGGGTGCCATCAGTCCCTATAAATTAAGGCCCTTGCTGATCATTTTAGGGGGGAGAAAATAATTTTAGATACTGAAACTCTGTTGGAATCACAAAAGAAACACAAACACTTGAGTGAAAGAGAGGAAGATAGGCTAGAAACCCAAAATTGGTGAGGCCTCCTTCTCCCCATCTCCTTTTCATCTCTTCTATTTATCTTGTTCATACCATTATCTACTTGAATTGTTAATTATTTCATTCCAAGTCTTTACATTTGTTGGTCCCAAAGGGCAACAAGGGTATGAAAAATAGCTAGAGGGGGGGTGAATAGATGTTTTAAAATTCTTTTCGTACCCTTGATAAACTCAATTGCAAATGCGCACTTTATCAAGTAAGCGTTATGATATGCGCCTAAGTGAGTGAGTGAAATGCACAGCGGAATTTAGTAATGTAAATAGGCGCAAAGTATGATAAAGGGGGCGCACACACACTCTAAGTATTTTGGCTCAAAGTGGGTGAAATAAGAAACTAAGGCAAATGATATAACAAACACAACACAATTCAATCAATCAATCTACAATGAATAAACAATTAAATAGTTAGATATGATATGAACTTGAAAGGAAATAGCAAGATACGAACAAGAGCTATTTGGAGAGGTTCGATCGGGAAAATGATCTACGTCCTCTACCAAGATGGTTAGTCTTGGATTTCTAATGGAGATCTTATATAATGAGTGAGTTTTACAAATTACAACTTTTGAGCTTATACACTAACTCAAGATCTATTTCTATGAATGAACACATCCTAGACAATAACCGGTGTATCACTAAAAGAAAGATCTAAGTGATCAAACTTAAAGAGGTGCGTGTGTGATTTTAGATTCAAGGCTCTTTAGATCTTTGAGATTGAGAGCACAAGAAAACTAAAGTGTTATAGCTTGAGGATCTGGGCTCAGGATGAAGTTATGAAGATGTTCTTGAGAATTCTGGAAATAACAAAGACAATCTTCAAATCTTCAACGAATGCTTGAGAGAGAAATTCTTGAAATTCTTAGCAACTTCAAATGGTTGAAGTTATGGGGTATTTATAGTAGAGCCCCAAAAACTATCCGTTGGAAATCCTTGGTGAGTCAGAGAAAAGGACGGATGTGCTGTCGCTCATTAAGTCGAGCACGTGTCCTTTAATAGCCATTAGACACATAACACAAATATGACCGTTATGGACAGATGTCCTTAGATGTGGGTACATACGTGTTATTTAACCACCGTTGGATTATTGGCGTAGTTTGAATCTTCGTCAAGTCTTTGAATCTTCAATAAATCACTGAGTGTTAAAAACATTCATGATGCGCGTTGAGCTAGAGAGGCGCGTAACGTATGCGCGATCTGACTCATCTAAGTCGCATGAGCTATGCTAGGCGCATACTCATGCGCGCGTTTAAGAAGGAGGCGCATGGCGCATGGGTAAGGAGCATGGCGCGTAGCTCAAATTCACGGAGTGATTTTCTTCAATTTTGATCTTCTTGCCCTATTCCTAAGCCTGTTTTATTACAATGGACAACCTAAAAAATAAAGTATAAATACTTCTTACATGTGGGTCTAAAGTCCATAAAATAAAACATAGGTGATGGATCAATCAAATCTAATCAATCCTATTGTCGCGACCCCGGACCCCGCGGGCTCGAGACCGCGAGCTGGACGTCGACTCTAAAACCAAAACTGTGAAATACCGAAGTTAAAAATTTCATTTGATACCAAAAGGTAATGAACCAAATTTTTACAAAACCAAGTTTGATAAAAACCAAATACAACTTATCATAAACTTCCACAAGTTTATGCTAACAAGAATACAAATATACACAATTCCTAGTGACGTCAATGTTTGGTACAATTATCCCCAAAAGGTTACACATTGATATAATGTAACCAACCTATACAACTTTCCCCAAAAGAACGGATCCACACTCGACGTCCTCTTTCTCGTGATCAGCGAGACTAATCCTTAGCACCTGGGGGGGGGGTTAAGGAAAAGCAAAGATAAAAGAAAAGGGGGTGAGATAAATCTCAATAAGTTACTAATGCAACTACATGACATGCTATGATGCAATATACAATAAGCAATAATAAATATCACATAGCACATAGCATTTATCACATAACAGATAGCAGTGGAAATAAACACATAACAAAGGATATAGCCAAGGTTTTCCAAACCGGAACATCCAAATAAAGGATCGCTGCGCAGCTTCAATAATCAACAAATCATCATCTTCATAATAGCATGAAAGCCGAAGAGAAAACCCCGGTACCGGAACCAATAACCATAACAGTGTCACAAAGGACAAGGACCATGACACAAAGTCATGCCCACTAGCCAGATACATTCACAAAGGAACGCTGACTTATCCTTTCCAAGGCCAATCTGGAGAAGGGGTAAAGAAGGGGGCAAAACAATGGTCAACATTATAATGGACTTGGCTTTGCCATTATAATCTTTCCCATCGCCCAAACACACACAAAATACCAGCTGGACTTTCAAATAAATGCTAAGTAATAATAATTTAGCATGAATGAACAACTTAAGGTTCCAAAGTAGGGAACCAATCAAATTAAGCTACCACAAAGGTCAACCAATGCAAACAGCACATCAAAGATGAACTTCATTACCAAAACGGTACTTAAATACATTTCACATCATATTTGTTCACAAAAGAATCAAATCCACACAATAAAGTGTTCCACGGTGTTAGCTTAAGTTAATTAGAAGGATTAAACCTAAACTAGTTAAGCCTTAAGTCTTAAACCAAGCAAAAAGGTCAAATTCCTGGAACAGGGGGCGGGCGGGCGCCTGGAATGGGGCAGGCGGGTGCTTGATTGTCCAGTAAGTTTGGTCATCAGAAAATGACATGTAGGCGGGCGCCTGGAAAGGGTCAGGCGGGCGCCTGGTCTACGGACTGGGAAGAAATCTCAGCTGGGTTCATCAAGTTTCCTTACCATTTTCACCAATCTCTTAATCAAACACAATCTATAGAATCCTCAAGGTACCCAAACCATAACCAACCAACAAAGGGACCTTAACAACACCATTTATTAATCAAAACCAAGAATCAAAACCAATATTCAAGTTTTCACCATTTTTACCCAAAACTCAAATAAAACTCCAAATCAATTCTAAACTCACCCAAACTTCAAATATAACAACAAAAGCATTATATGAACATAATATGAACATTTTAGCATTAAAATGGGGGAAAAGCAACTTACTTGAAAATAATGAAAGTCGACGGAATTCGATTCTTTTTGATTCCACGCGATCCTATCGACGATCTAAACAAGGTTTACGTTTTAAGGAATTAATAATAATGAGAGGAAGAAGGAGTAAATGAAGAGAGAAGCAATGAAAGAAAACTTACCCAAATTGTTAGAGAGAGGAAGAGAGTGGCTGGGAGAAGATGGAGTGTAGGGGGGAGAAGGAGGTGAGGGAAGGTGTAGGGAGGGAGTAGGGGGTTTATTTTAAAAACTTACACTTAGGCCCCCTCTCGCACACTACACACACACAATACTACACTCCCTACTACCAATTAAGACCCAACAATACTACGTTAACCCAAATGACCCAAACAACAAGCTAGGCATATTTATTATAACACATAAAATGCACACATAAATATTTAAATAAATAATAATTTAAATAAATAATTAAGCAAATAATTAAGTAAAAATCATTTAATTACTAATAAAATAGAGCCTAGATTTCGGGTCGTGACATTCACTCCCCCTTAAAGAAAATTCGACCCGAATTTTAACGAGACTTACCTTAAACAAAAAGCCACGGAAATTTCCTCTCGATCTCATCTCGGAGCTCCCACGTCGACTCCTCGATGTTATGATTCCTCCAAAGAACTCGAACCAACGCGATGCTCTTGTTCCTCAACTCTTGGACCTTAGAATCTAGGATCCGAACCGGTCGTTCCTCATAAGTCATATCGGGCTCAATATCTTCCGGTATCCTCGGTAACACGTGCGACGGATCATGAACATACTTCCGAAGCATAGAAACGTGGAAGACGTTATGCAACCAGTCCAAAGATGACGGTAACGCAAGACGATACGCTAGAAGTCCAACCTTTCCCAAAATCTCAAACGGACCAATAAACCTCAGAGCCAATTTGCCTTTCTTCCCAAACCTACGAATACCCACCTTTGGAGATACTTTCAAGAACACCAAATCACCGGTCTGAAAACTAAGATCTCGCCTTCGGTTATCTGCATAGCTTTTATGTCGACTCTGGGCTGTCTTCAATCTATCCCGGATAACTTTGCCTTTCTCAACCGAATCCCGAAGCAAATCAATACCCACAATCTTCGCTTCACCAACCTCATCCCAACAAATAGGCGATCTACACTTTCTTCCATACAAAGCCTCAAACGGTGCCATCTCGATACTAGCCTGATAACTGTTGTTGTACGAGATTTCCACTAACGGTAGGTGCGAATCCCAAGAATCAGAAAAGTCTATCGCACAAGCTCGCAACATATCCTCCAAAATCTGAATAGTCCTCTCGGATTGACCGTCTGTCTGAGGATGAAAAGCTGTACTGAATCGCAAATCTGTACCCAAAGCTTCTTGAAACGCCTTCCAGAATCTAGAAGTAAACCTCGGGTCTCGATCTGACACAATGCTAACCGGAACTCCATGCAATCTCACAATCTCATCAATGTAAAGGGTCGCAAGCTTCTCCATCGAATATCTGATGTCAATAGGCAAGAAATGGGCACTCTTGGTCAATCTATCCACTATTACCCAAACACTGTCATACTTCCTACGGGTACGAGGTAGTCCCGTGACGAAATCCATAGTCACATGCTCCCATTTCCACTCGGGAATCTCTAACGGCTGAAGTAATCCCGCGGGTCTCTGATGCTCGGCTTTGACCTGCTGACACGTTAGACACTTCGAAACATACTCGGCTATTTCCCTCTTCATATTAATCCACCAAAATTGTTGCTTCAAATCCTGATACATCTTCGTACTACCCGGATGAATAGTATACCTCGATTTATGGCCCTCATCTAAAACTTGCCTCTTTAATCCACCAAAATCCGGAACACACAAACGACCACGGAAAGTCAACACTCCACTCGAGCTACTAGAAAAATCCTCGAAGTTCTTTTCCTTCAATTTACCCATTATCTTCACTAACTCGGGATCTTCTTTCTGAGCTTCCTTTATCCTCTGAATTAGGGTCGGAGATACCCTAATATTCGCAAAAATAGCCCCATGTCTCGATTCACGAGGAGACCAATCGCGAACATCCTCAAGCATTTTCCATTCACGGACCATCATCGAAGCCACATAAGACTTTCTACTAATCGCATCGGCTACCACATTCGCCTTTCCCGGGTGATAAGAAATCGTGCAATCAAAATCCTTCAACAATTCCATCCATCGACGTTGTCGGTTGTTCAATTCCTTCTGAGAGAATAGGTACTTCAAACTCTTGTGATCGGTAAAAATCTCAAACTTCGCCCCGTAAAGATAGTGCTTCCACTTGTGCAACGCAAATACTATAGCCGCTAACTCCATATCATGAGTCGGGTAATTTTGTTCACTAGGGGTCAAATTCCTCGAAGCATACGCAATTACTTTCCCATTCTGCATCAACACACAACCCAAACCCTCTTTCGAAGCATCACTGTAAATCACTAGGCCATCGCTCCCATTAGGCAAAGTCAGGATCGGAGCGGTAGTCAACCTCTTCTTCAATTCCTCAAAACTCTTGTCACATTTCTCGGTCCACACAAACGGAACATTCTTTCGGGTCAACTGCGTCATCGGAGTAGCAATCCTCGAAAACCCTTCAATAAATCTTCTGTAATACCCGGCTAAACCAAGAAAGCTACGAATCTCTGTCACTGACTCGGGTCTCTTCCAATCCACTATAGCTTCAATCTTAGACGGATCCACCGAAATCCCACCTTTAGAAATCACATGACCCAGAAATGACACCTTCTCGAGCCAAAATTCGCATTTACTGAACTTCGCAAATAATTTCTCCCTCGCAAGAACGGATAAAACTGTCCTCAAATGCTGCTCGTGCTCCTCCCGGGATTTAGAGTAGACGAGTATATCATCAATAAAAACCACCACGAACGAATCAAGATAAGGATGGAAAACTCGGTTCATCAAATCCGTAAATACGGCCGGCGCGTTAGTCGACCCAAACGGCATAACCAAGAACTCATAATGACCATAACGAGTGCGAAAAGCAGTCTTCGGAATATCCTCCGATCGAACCTTCAACTGATGGTACCCACTCCTCAAATCAAGTTTAGAGAAAACGACGGACCCTTGAAGCTGATCAAACAAATCATCAATGTGCGGTAGAGGATACTTGTACTTCACCGTAACCTGATTCAACTTCCGGTAATCTATACACAACCTCAACGAACCATCTTTCTTCCGCACAAACAAAACCGGTGCTCCCCACGGGGAAACACTAGGGCGGATAAACCCTCGGTCAAGCAACTCTTGCAACTGAACCTTTAATTCCTTCAACTCTGCGGGAGCTAACCTATAAGGTGCTTTCGAAATCGGAGCCGTACCCGGCAAAAGATCTATACAAAACTCAATCTCACGATCGGGAGGCATATCATACTCGGTAGAGAAAACATCGGGAAATTCCCGAACTACCCGAACACTATCAAAACTAGGGGATTCCTTCCTAGTATCAAGAACACTAGCCAAATACCGCTCACAACCACTATGCAATAATTTTCTCGCTTTCATAAAAGAAATTAAGCGAACCTTTCTACTCAGAGGACTAGCCTCAAACAAAAATTTAGGCACATCGGGAATAGAAAAAGTAACAGTTTTCTTACGGCAATCAACGGACGCATGAAACTTGCTCAACCAATCCATACCCAATATGACATCAAAGTCTTGGATAGGAAGAACCACCAAATCCGCACAAAGGACTTGACCACAAATAACCACATCACAAGCACGAAAGACTCGATCAGAAATCAAGCATTCTCCTATAGGGGTCGACACCTCTAGCACGTACGGTAAAGACTCGAATGCAGCATTTAACATGGAAGCAAATTGCACAGAAATGTATGAATGAGATGATCCTGGATCTACTAACGCTCGCGCGCTCACATTAGACACAGAAACAATACCTCCAATAACGGATGGATCATCGGTAGCTTGTTGTTGATTCATGGCATAAACCTTCCCTTGAACTTTGGGCTTCCCTGCGGCATCCCTTTTCTGACCCTGATTAATACCAACTCCTGACCCGGATGCTTGACCTCGGTACCTCGTGCAGTCTCTCACAAAGTGCCCCATTTCACCACAATTGGTACACTTGCCTTGCTTTTTCCAACACCTATCCTCCGAATGGCCTACCTTCTGACAAAAGGTACAAGGCTTCCTCATTTGGCTCCCTTGGTTCCCGGAAGTGGTACCCGGGTTCCTTGGGATCGGTTGCCCTCGGAACTGAGATTGTCCCCCAAAGTTACCTCGATTATCAATCATTAGTTGCGACTTGCTCTGCGCTCCTTGCTTACTCGGGTTAGCTACCTCGGTCTTCCTTTTATGCTCCCCAATATCTTGCTCTATAAGATAGGCTCGGTCCACCGCATCTTGGAATGTCACAATCCGTTGAGCAATAAGTTGAGTACGGATGGAGGTCTTCAATCCCCGAATAAATCTCATAGCCTTTTGTTCCTCGGTCCTCACCAAATAGTCGCAATACCGGGCTAATTCTATGAACTTAGCCGAGTATTGTGCTATAGACAACACACCTTGCTCCAAGTTGAGTAGCTCGATCTCCTTTCGGTTTTGATCAACAACCGGAATGAAATGCTCCTTGAATTTGCGCACGAACAACTCCCACGCATACACCGTGTGAGTATCATCCCAAGTAGCTTTAATACCTTTCCACCAATGCTCGGCGGCTCCCACAAGCTTTTAAGCAGCAAACCGGACCTTGTCCTCATCCGAACACCCAAACACATCGTAAATCTTCTCCATAGACTCAATCCACAACTCAGCTTTCCGAACATCGGGTTCCCCA
The DNA here is from genome assembly GCA_026119855.1 of Campanula takesimana. Taxonomy (NCBI): domain Eukaryota; kingdom Viridiplantae; phylum Streptophyta; class Magnoliopsida; order Asterales; family Campanulaceae; genus Campanula; species Campanula takesimana. The sequence goes on from JAOWBW010000847.1 coordinate 257,884, forward strand.
TTGAATTCAACCGGTTTCAACTTCAGAAATTGCTCCAATCCATAGCGGGGTGGTGCTTGCTCTAACCTCGGACCCTGATCATGTATGGCCTTCATGGCCGCCTCAAACATGCCTTGGAACATGGCACGTGCTTCATCCCTTGTATCATTCTGATTCTGTGCCCCACTAGCACCTCCTCTGTTTCTTCTTCCAGACATTGAGAACAATTATCTGCATAAAACATCAATCGTTAATCACTCCGCACACTACTACCCACCTAGGTCATACTAATCCACCTAGACTTATACTTAGAGCTAATGCCATAGCTCTGATACCAACTGTCGCGACCCCGGACCCCGCGGGCCCGAGACCGCGAGCTGGACGTCGACTCTAAAACCAAAACTGTGAAATACCGAAGTTAAAAATTTCATTTGATACCAAAAGGTAATGAACCAAAGTTTTACAAAACCAAGTTTGATAAAAACCAAATACAACTTATCATAAACTTCCACAAGTTTATGCTAACAAGAATACAAATATACACAATTCCTAGTGACGTCAATGTTTGGTACAATTATCCCCAAAAGGTTACACATTGATATAATGTAACCAACCTATACAACTTTCCACAAAAGAACGGATCCACACTCGACGTCCTCTTTCTCGTGATCAGCGAGACTAATCCTTAGCACCTGGGGGGGGTTAAGGAAAAGCAAAGATAAAAGAAAAGGGGGTGAGATAAATCTCAATAAGTTACTAATGCAACTACATGACATGCTATGATGCAATATACAATAAGCAATAATAAATATCACATAGCACATAGCATTTATCACATAACAGATAGCAGTGGAAATAAACACATAACAAAGGATATAGCCAAGGTTTTCCAAACCGGAACATCCAAATAAAGGATCGCTGCGCAGCTTCAATAATCAACAAATCATCATCTTCATAATAGCATGAAAGCCGAAGAGAAAACCCCGGTACCGGAACCAATAACCATAACAGTGTCACAAAGGACAAGGACCATGACACAAAGTCATGCCCACTAGCCAGATACATTCACAAAGGAACGCTGACTTATCCTTTCCAAGGCCAATCTGGAGAAGGGGTAAAGAAGGGGGCAAAACAATGGTCAACATTATAATGGACTTGGCTTTGCCATTATAATCTTTCCCATCGCCCAAACACACACAAAATACCAGCTGGACTTTCAAATAAATGCTAAGTAATAATAATTTAGCATGAATGAACAACTTAAGGTTCCAAAGTAGGGAACCAATCAAATTAAGCTACCACAAAGGTCAACCAATGCAAACAGCACATCAAAGATGAACTTCATTACCAAAACGGTACTTAAATACATTTCACATCATATTTGTTCACAAAAGAATCAAATCCACACAATAAAGTGTTCCACGGTGTTAGCTTAAGTTAATTAGAAGGATTAAACCTAAACTAGTTAAGCCTTAAGTCTTAAACCAAGCAAAAAAGGTCAAATTCCTGGAACAGGGGGCGGGCGGGCGCCTGGAATGGGGCAGGCGGGTGCTTGATTGTCCAGTAAGTTTGGTCATCAGAAAATGACATGTAGGCGGGCGCCTGGAAAGGGTCAGGCGGGCGCCTGGTCTACGGACTGGGAAGAAATCTCAGCTGGGTTCATCAAGTTTCCTTACCATTTTCACCAATCTCTTAATCAAACACAATCTATAGAATCCTCAAGGTACCCAAACCATAACCAACCAACAAAGGGACCTTAACAACACCATTTATTAATCAAAACCAAGAATCAAAACCAATATTCAAGTTTTCACCATTTTTACCCAAAACTCAAATAAAACTCCAAATCAATTCTAAACTCACCCAAACTTCAAATATAACAACAAAAGCATTATATGAACATAATATGAACATTTTAGCATTAAAATGGGGGAAAAGCAACTTACTTGAAAATAATGAAAGTCGACGGAATTCGATTCTTTTTGATTCCACGCGATCCTATCGACGATCTAAACAAGGTTTACGTTTTAAGGAATTAATAATAATGAGAGGAAGAAGGAGTAAATGAAGAGAGAAGCAATGAAAGAAAACTTACCCAAATTGTTAGAGAGAGGAAGAGAGTGGCTGGGAGAAGATGGAGTGTAGGGGGGAGAAGGAGGTGAGGGAAGGTGTAGGGAGGGAGTAGGGGGTTTATTTTAAAAACTTACACTTAGGCCCCCCTCTCGCACACTACACACACACAATACTACACTCCCTACTACCAATTAAGACCCAACAATACTACGTTAACCCAAATGACCCAAACAACAAGCTAGGCATATTTATTATAACACATAAAATGCACACATAAATATTTAAATAAATAATAATTTAAATAAATAATTAAGCAAATAATTAAGTAAAAATCATTTAATTACTAATAAAATAGAGCCTAGATTTCGGGTCGTGACACCTATTACATTGAAACTGAGATATAAGTAGGCATACCCAACAATCTCCCCCCTATTTGATTGATGCCATTACCTACTATATCAGGGACAAACATTATACTTGATAATAACATGTCCAAATAAATGAAATTGGTAAATCATGTCTCAAGTTAATGCACACAATAGTCCAAGATATAGATTTCTAATCTATTCCAATAAGGATAAAACATTACAAATGGAAAGATAGAAACAACAGTTTAAAACACATTCAGAATGATATGAGTTTCAGTTTTGAAATGTGTTTAAACAAAATTTTAACTCAATGCATAAAATATGAAGCAGTTCAAATGTAATGCATATGATTTTAAACAAAACATTCATTGTTCTACAAACAAGTAGTTTGAGTGAACAAGGTTTGAGATAAACGTGATGCTTTGTTCTCATTAATACTTGGGATGTAGGAGTTACAGATTACAAGTATTGAATAGAACAAAATCAACAGAGGTGCTAAAACATGTAAGCACGGAAATCACTAGAAAGGATTCTTATAAAAAAAAATTCTAACAACTTACAAACAAACCAAAAACTAAGGGTTTTGAGGCGCGTCTTCATCCTTCAATCCTTCTTCAATTTCTGAGACGGAGCGCTGGATTTGCTTGGAAAGTTGATGACAACGGTTTATTACACCGTGAGTATCTGTGACACCATCTCTGATATAGCGCAAATGACTCACATTAATGTTTTGATACTCATCAATGGTGCGCTGAGTGATAGACTGCTGTTGTGAAAAGTTTTCAGTGAAGGCTTGAAAGTTAGCTTCAACAGCAGTTTGAGCAGTAAGTATATCAGCGGAAACTCTATCTGCGCGCCTGTCTGCACTGGAATGCGCGGTATTGAAGTGAGTGACAACTAATTCCTTCAAAACTTCAATCTTTGAAAGCAGTGAATTAATGTCAATATGCGCGCCAGGAGCAGAGCTGGAAGAGGCCGCAGGAGGTTCAGGAGCTGGAGGCGCATGAGTTTCAGGAGCTTTGGGTTCTGCACCCGGATCAGCACCATACACAGTTAAACCCAGGATTTCTAGCTCAACCTTAACTTATTTGAGTTTATCAACAACACTCAGCAATTTTTGGCTATCTCCAGCCACCATTTCAAACAACTTCCTTATATCACCCGCTATATTTAACTCTACCTCCCTTATAGCATTAATGAAATCTTGGCCATCAGTGAGTTTGAGACCACCATCTATGCGCTCATAAAGGGAGGCAAGAGTGCCTTTGAAAAGTTCATTCATTTGATCAATAGCGTCATTCCATTGTTGAGGAGTCAGGAAATGTTTGTCCTTGATATTGGCATCTATGCGCGCCATCTCCCCCTTAATGGCAGCAATCTCATCAGCTTGCTGAGTAAGCATGGAAGTATGAAGCTCTAATTGTGAGTTCATTTGAGTTTGGCCTTGCTGGAGTTGCTGTAGAAGTGAAATAACAACACTCATGTCAGGAGTGGTAGGAGGAGGCGCATGAGAGGTACGGGGCGCAAGAGATGATTGAGTAGGAGCGCGAGGAGAAGGCAGATATTCATCACTTGAAGTAGGCTCCACTGAAATCATAGGGGGCGCAGAAGGTGATTTGCGCCTTAAAGAATCTGGCTCCCCCTGAGCTGTATCTTCACTAAATTCACCAAATAAATCAGTTGATATTTGGTCTTTAAGACTTTGACGTTCAGAGGATAGATTAGCAGGAGTGGTGATAGGCGTTTGAACAGTAGGAGGCGCATTAGTGGCAGGCGCGTGTACATCAGCGCTAGACCCTGCACCTTTGCGCCTTTCAGACTTGGATAAGTCAGCAGCCTGTTTTAACTTGTATTCTTCATCCCTTTTCTTCTGCGCTTCCAGTCTACTGGCTTCTTTTGCGCGCTTCAGTTCCTTCTCTTTTTCAGTATCAACTCTTGGGCGCTTAGGGGGTTTGCTTGTTCCTTCTGCAACCCTTTTTCCTTTACCTTTTTCTACGCCTGGAACACCTGTTGGTTCTGCGCGAGGTACTGCTTCAGTTTCTGCGCCATCTGCATCCTCATCTGATTCAGTGGCTTCATCAACCAACTGAGCACCCCTTTACCCTAGGCCCGCGCTTTGCTATGCACTTCTTGCGGCTTTTCAAGACAAGGTTGTCTTTCCCAAAAATTGGAACTTCAGTGGTTTGATAAACTGGGTTCTGAGCGAGGAAAACAGCAAGAGCAGGATAAGTGAGAAATATCTTCGTGAGTATTCTGCAGTGAGTTTTGAACTTTGTCTTCCCTTCAGACTTGTTCATGTTATATTTATCAATTTGGTCAGATAAAGTTTTTGAACAAAATCTGAGGCCAATTCAATCTGGTATTTCCCATGATGGTAGCAGTATACTCCCACTGCTCCACGGTGAATCTATTCACATTTCCGGTTTTAAACACAATTGAAGTATCAACCAGATGCGCTATGTGGGCGAACAGATCACCACCATCCTTTATCTCAACAATTTTGATGTTATTCAGAAGAGTAGGGACTTTGAGATAAGTACGCGCCACTGCATTCTGATCTGCAACTAAGTAAGAGTTCGTTTGACCAAAAACACCCTGAGGGCCAGTAGTGCTAAAACTCACTATATTCTTGATTGTGCCCGTAGAGATAGTGATAGGAATATTCTGAACTGTGGCGCATATCCGGTAGCGCACGAATCTATCTGCTGGAGTCTCAACTAGAGCTGATGTTGAGAAAAATTCATCAACAAGGAGCGGAGAATAGAATGGTTGATCCAGCGTGAATAAAGGAGTGAGTCCAGCGGTGTGAAGGGTTGAGAGAATTTCAATCCCCATTGGATCAAGTGAAAGCTCAGCAAGATCTATCGTCTCACGGGTCTGAAATTAGCAGGATCCTGAAAACATAACAATGATTTAAGTTAAGAGTGTATAAGGCGCATAGAATCATAAAATGAGCTAAGTATAGAATAGGCGCAGGACAATATATAGCCGCATAAGAAATAGCATGCGCATACTATTATTAGGCGCATATATGTTGTAGGCGCATACAAATACAAGGCGCATAATATGGTTCTATCTAAGTAAAAATTAAACATAAGAATTTGACTAAGTAAAATTTAGGCGCATAAAATGTTTAGGCGCATAATGTCTCTAGGCGCATGAGTTGATTGAGGCGCATAACATTTGTATTTGCATAGGGCGCATACAATTATTAGGCGCATGAATCATGTAAGGCGCATAGAGTCATAGGGCGCATAACCAACTAGGCGCATAAAACAACACTCAGGCGCATATTTATGTAAAATTCATACTAAGTATAAAAACACACGAAAACACAGAAACACATATCAAACATGCATATGTAAGTTTTAAGAATCAAAATATGAAAGTTTTGAAAAACAAGTTTTGAAAATTTTGAAACCCAAGTCATGCAAAAATAACGAAGAACACGAAGAACATGCTTGAGTGCTTGAAGAACATCAAGAACACCAAGAACACATAATTCGTGAAACTTCACCAAATCAAGCATACAATATATCAAAATGACCGCAAGAAGACAAGGATCAGAAATATGTAAATCAAAACAAGTAAAACTCAATAACAAATCCAGAAAATGAATTTAAAGAACCGAAAATTCGAAAAGTCAAAAATCTAAGATTTTCAGATTCACAAAATATAATGCATTGATCGTTGAAAAGTTTAGTTATAAAGAATCTAAAACACAAATCGAACATAACCTACCAAACGATTTTGAAAACGGAGCACCGAGGCAAGATTAACCAAGAGAAAAGTGATCCGGGTTTTTGAAAAGACGAAGAACCAAAAAAATGACGAAACAGAAAAAAAAAATCAGAAATTAAGGAGTTTAAGGGTTAAGAATTCATACCACTTCATCTTGGGTTGTCTTTGTTGTTCGTTTAGGACCCATAAATATATATAGAATCGAAAATGAGAAAGAAACAATGAAAATGAGGAGAAAGAAAGAGAGAGAAACCGGATAGAGATAGAGAGAGAGAGTAGAGGGTAATGATGAAGGAGAGAGAGAGAGAGAGAGGAAATATATAGGTTAGGGAAAAATTATTGCACAAATAAGGAAATAATAGGGTTAAAAATTTTAAAAAAGATGAGAAGTTGAAAGGATGGGCATTAATGAGGGAAAAGATTTTCGGCTCATTATGGCTAAAAAGGACGAAGAATTAATGAGGGATTTTTGGAGATGATGGCTATTTAATGCTGAATGACCCAAAGTACTTTGATGTGACATTTTGGGTAAGGGAAAAACTACTCCACTTTCCCTTTAAGTGTATGAGCAATTTTGACTAATTTTTGCACAAACCCCAAAAACATTTGTTTTGGTGTAAGTTTGGGGTGCAAGAAATAAATCCCCAGAAAATAAAATTTTTGAAAAACGTAAAACGAGGGAAAAATTATTTGCACAAGTACCCTTGAACAATTAATAGAATGTCAAAAGACAAAGATTTCTATAATAAATAAGAACAATCATACCTGGTACTTGTGAAAAATTGAATACGTTCAATCATTGAAATAATCAATTTTGAGCATTGATTGAGCCGTAATATTAACTGCGCCCATGGGAGGCACATAACACTTATGGGCGCGCATGAATAATAGGGCGCATAAGGCTTTGAGTGCGCATAAGTATTAGGTTGCATTGGATGCTAGGCGCGCATAAAAGAGTAGAGCGCGCAGTGAGTGTAGGGCGCCCAAGGTATTGGACGCGCACGGTTTGCTTGAAACTTGAAATGATTTATCATTTTAACCTAATATACTCATATAACTCAACAAAACATAAAATCATTAGTATTGACAAAACTGTAATGAATTTTAGTTGAGTTCAAGCATACCCATTTCACCTCTCAAAAATATGAACCGTTTCGCGTCAAGTGCTTTCATTAGAATGTCGGCGATTTGATAGTCGGTTCCCACGTGTTCCAGATTAATATTGCCTTTTTTCTCCACGTGGTCTTTGAGGAAGTGATACTTGATATCGATGTGTTTGGTCTTTGAGTGCATGACAGGATTTTCAGAAATCGCAATTGTTGATGTATTGTCGCAGTAGATCGGACAATTTTCTTCGATTATATCATAGTCCACCAATTGCTGCTTCATCCATAGTATTTGACAGCAACAACTTCCCGCAGCGATATATTCAGCTTCGGTTGTTGAGACAGATACTGAAGCTTGTTTCTTACTTGCCCATGACACAAGTCGATATCCGAGGAAATGACAAGTGCCACTTGTGCTTTTCCTATCAATTGTGCACGCTTCATAATCCGCATCTGAATAACCTACAAGTTTAAGGTTCGAATCTTTGGTGTACCAAAGTCCAAGGTTAACAGTACCGGAAAGATATCTTATAATACGTTTCACATCAATTAAGTGTGCTTCTCTAGGGTCTGATTGATAACGAGCGCAAACACAAACACTAAACATAATATCGGGCCTACTAGCAGTAAGATAAAGGAGCGAGCCAATCATACCTCGATAGAGCGTTTGATCAACACGTTTACCTTTTAAATCTTTGTCGAGTTTATTGCCGGTGGCCATTGGAGTATCATATGCTTTGGCGTTTTCAAGTCCAAATTTCTTGATTAAGTCCTTTGTATATTTGGCTTGATTGATGAATATGCCTTCACTCATTTGCTTGATTTGAAGCCCGAGGAAGAATTTGAGTTCTCCCATCATGCTCATTTCAACTTGCTCTTCATTAGTTTCTCAAAGCGCTTGCACAACAATTCATTAGTAGAACCAAATATAATATCATCAACATAAATTTGAACAAGTAATTTATGACCATTATGTTTGGCAATGAAAAGATTTGTATCGATTTTACCACGAGTGAAGCCTTTTTCAATGAGAAACTTTGATAGTGTATCGTACCATGCTCTTGGTGCTTGTTTGAGTCCATACAAAGCTTTCTGGAGTTTGTACACATGATTTGGAAATTGTGAATCTTCAAACCCAGGTGGTTGAGCAACGTAGACTTGTTCTTGGAGTTCACCATTTAGAAACGCGCTCTTCACATCCATTTGATATAACTTGAAGTTCTTGTGAGCTGCGTAAGCTAGAAATAATCTGATAGCTTCAAGTCTTGCTACGGGCGCGAAAGTTTCATCGTAGTCAATTCCTTCTTCTTGCCTATATCCTTGTGCAACCAATCTTGCTTTGTTTCTTGTGATGGTTCCATTCTCATCCATCTTGTTTCTGAACACCCATTTCGTACCAATCACTCCTTGATCATTTGGTCTTGGAACAAGAGTCCAAACCTTACATCGTCAAATTGATTGAGTTCTTCTTGCATAGCAACAATCCAATTAGGATCTTGGAGCGCTTCATCAGCCTTCTTTGGTTCAATTTGAGAGATGAATGCAGTGTAAGCATCAAATTTTGTAGCTCTCCTTGTACGAACACCGACGTTTAGATCACCAATGATATTATTGATTGGGTGACCTCTAACTTCACGAATTTTAGGAGGTAAGTTAGGTTGAGTCGTAGTGATTTGAAGGTCTTCAATTGGTACATCTTCACCAGATTCTAAATCATCAAAGTTGGGGGTTGAATTGGTGTAGAGTTGAAACTTGGGTTTACACCAGATGCAGCTGAAGATATAGGCGCATGAGAGGCAGCAAGAGGCGCAACATGTGAGTGAGGCGCAGCTGATGACTCATGGGGCGTGCCATATAAGGAATTTGGCGCAACTGATGTTGATGGATTTCCTTGAGTTGATAGATTCTGCTCTTGTGTAGGCGCAACATAAATAGGAGCACCTGTATCATTTAGCTCAACAGAATCATCAGCAACATTTGGAGCCAAATGTGGCTCAAGGAGAGAATGTTCATCAAATGTAACATGTACAGATTCAACTATCACTAAAGTAGATCTATTAAAAACGCGAAAAGCTTTAGAATATTTGGCATACCCAACAAAAATACCTTCGTCGACTTTGGCATCGAATTTACCTCTATGTTCGTTTCCGTTGTAGAGGATATAACATTTGCAACCAAAGATCTTGAAGAATGCAATGTTGGGAGTTCTACCACGCTAAAGTTCATACGGAGTCTTGTTATGAAGTTTGTTGATGAGGGAACGATTTTGAGTAAAACATGCTGTGTTGATAGCTTCTTCCCAAAAGTACTTAGGCAATTTCGCTTCAGCTATCATCGTCTTTCCCGCTTCAATCAACGTTCTATTCTTTCTTTCCACAACCCCATTTTGTTGAGGAACTCCAGTGGTTGAGAAGTTGTGATATATCCCATGATCGTCGCAATATCGAGCAACACCGTTGTTCTTGAATTCTGTTCCATTGTCGGATCGAACACTAACGATGTCATCTTCTTTTTGGGTTTGGAGCAGTCTGAATAAGGTGGTCAAAATGTCGTAACAATCGTCTTTTGAGATCATCATTTCCACCCATGTATATCTTGAATAATCATCCACCACAACTAGAGTATACTTGTTTTTTCGAATACTTGCAGTGGTGACTGGTCCAAATAGATCAATGTGAAGCAGTTGCAAACATCTAGAAGTTGAAGGATTGGTCTTGCTGGAGAAAGATTTCTTCGGTTGTTTGCCAAGTTGACACGCGGCGCACTTCTTGTCATGATGATCAGCAACCTTGGGAAGTCCTTTAACGAGGTTATTCCTGCTGAGTTTAGATAGGTATTTGAAGTTCAAGTGACTTAAGCGCTTGTGCCACAGCCAACTATTTTCGCTCACACTTTTAGCTACAAAACAAAGATTAGTACTAGAGTTCATACTATAGAAATCAATAATGTAAATATTTGTCTTACGATATCCCGTGAGTAATGTGGCTCCAGTTTTGCCATTCTTGATAAGACATTGAGTTAAGGTGAAATGGCATTCAAATCCTTTGTCGCAGAATTGAGATATGGATAATAAATTGTGTTTGAGCCCTTCGACAAGAGAGACTCTTTCAATGCAAACTTTGTCTTTCTTGAGCTTTCCATATGCAACAACTTGACCTTTCTTATTATCACCAAATGTTACTGAGGGACCTCTTTCTTCATGGACATCTTCTAATAAGGATTCATCTCCAGTCATGTGTCTTGAACACCCACTATCGAGAATCCATTCATAATTTCTAGCCTTTGAAGATCCAGCCATGAAACAAAGAACCTGAAATATAGACATTTAAGCAGGTCCCCTTTATTCCTTTTGGGTCCTAGGGTTTGTAACTTTTGACAACCCACTCTTGCTTGACCTTAGGGTTTTTACGTCCTTTGGCATTGGGAGTGAATCGCAAAAGGCATTCCACGGCCTTGTGTCCAGAACAATCACAAATGGAACAATGATGAAAGCTACCAATCACATGAGTTTTCACAAACTCTTTACTTTTCTTTGGGATATCATCCTTCTTTGGGTCAGATGGACTAGCCTTAACAAAATCCTTCTTTTGAAATTTTTGAGCGCTTGATCTAGGAGGGCGCATAGGGCTAGGAGGCGCACGGCGATGAGGCGCGTGGCTTCTAGGCGCATAATGAGCACTCGGAGAAGGAGCGTGCTTTGTTTCAAGAGGGATTTTGCTAGAGGATGATTCATCTGTAGCTAAATCTTTCCCATTAGCTTTCCCAAATTGCTTCGTTGGGTAGACATAATGGAATGTTTGTCTCTTGACTTTTTCCTGTCCATTACCCATTGAATTAGAATGTTTTTCCTTGGGTATTTCAAAAGTTTGCTGGTTAGTAAATTCACTATCTCTTTCAGCACAGATATCACATTTAAAGTTGTCACTGGTTGATGAGAATCCCAAGCCACTTTTGTCACCACTGACTTTTTGGGACTCAAATATATTCTCCATAGTGACACGAGAATTAGACCACTCATTTGTAATCTTTTTAAGATCAGTAATTTGAGCAACCAATTCATCGTTTTGAACTTTAAGAAGTGAGTTATGTTCTGTTAGAAATGTGTTTTTAACAGTAAGAGGAGTCATGCTCTTTATCTGCTCCTTAAGGAGGGTGAGTTCAGATTTAAGTAGAGATTTCTCGGTCTTAAGCTGGGAAATTTCATCACATGATAGTGCTAAAGCTTCCTTCATACTATCAAATCTAGTGATTACCTTTTCAGCCTTTTGAACAATTTTTCTTGTTCAGCAATCACTTCATCATCATTGATTTTGGAGATTGGACCAGTTGGTTCAACTTGAGGTCTAATGTATGCTCCTTTTCTCAACTTGTTCCTTGCACTAAGATCACATCGTGAGAATAACAATCCACCATCGCTTTGAGCCGGAGTGAGAAATCCTTGTTCAACGAGCTCGCTGATGGTTGGTCCTTTCTTCCTTTTCTCTTCTTGAAAACCTGCAGATTTCTTGATAGGTTTATTCAAGGCATTCATATCAGGAACATCCTTGGAGAAGTCATCATTAGAATCATAAGTATCAACATTATCATCATTTGCCATCAAACAAACGAGTCCATCATCGGAATCTTCATCGCTCTCATCTGAGTCTGGTTCAATCCAAGTGTTCTGCTCATTTGCCGGTGCTCCTTCTTCCGTAACCATTCCCTTGTGACGAGTGAATTTGGGAGACAACTTGTGAGTATGGCTGATCTTCTTCTGCATATATTCAAATTTTGGAGTTGGGCAGCTTGAAGCAAAGTGTCCTGGTTTCTTGCAATTAAAACAAACAAGGTCTTCTTTTCTTTTTGAGTCACTGCTCCTCGTGAACTTTGGAGGAGCTCTGCTGGTAGATCCTTGAAATTTGCTGGTTGAGTCGGGCTTGGTAAACTTTCTAAACTTTTGGAATCTCTTCACAAATAAAGCGAAGTCTTCATCGTCCATGTCCAATAGCTCAGAAGTAGAAATTTTGGGATCGGAACTTTTCTCATCATGAGTAGGCGCAGGCGCAGAAACATGTGCCTCTTCTCTTTGCGCCACCATTGCTATGGATTTTGATTTTCCTTCATTTTCACTAATTCGCTGAAGTTTGAGCTCATAAACTTTGAGATTTGCATAAAGGTTCCTTAAAGTCCATACATCTAGAGTTCCGGCATCTTCAAGAGCTCTGGATTTATGTAGGTATCTTAATCCAAAAGCTTGGAGAAAATTGACATTCAAATCCTTGTTAGAAAACATCATGCCAAGTGAAATACATAGATTTATAATTTCACAGTAGCGTTCATAAGTTTGTCTTAAAGTTTCACTGGGGAGTTGAGAGAAATTGTTGAATCTCTTCTGTACTCCATATTTCTTGTTCTCCTTGCAGACGGTGTCTACTTCTATATGCTCTTCAATAGCATCCCATAGCTCATTGGTGGTAGCACAATGCATGACTTGTTGTTTCATAGCCGTGCTTAGAGTGGTTAGAAGAATGTTTCTTGATTTGACATCATTTGCAACTCTTCTTGTTTCTTCCTCAGTCCATTCTTCTTTTGGTTTTCTTGACGGTTGGTTGAAAAGCATTTGTGCGCGGATTTGAATTCGCTTTCATAGGAATGTAAGGTCCATAAACCACAGTGTCATGAAGTCTTTCATCGATTGAGTTGAGATGAGTTAAGATGCTGAATTTCCACACGTCAAAATGATCTTCATCAAAGACCGGAATGTGAGTGTAGTTTGCAGTTGCCATAGGTTTTGAGTTTGCCATTTAGAATCGGCACCCAAGCTGTTAAGTTTGAAAAACGAAAATGTTTTATAAAGGTGTTTGCTCTGATACCACTTGTTGGTCCCAAAAAGCAACAAGGGTATGAAAAATAGCTAGAGGGGGGTTGAATAGCTGTTTTAAAATTCTTTTCGTACCCTTAATAAACCCAATTGCAAATGCGCACTTTATCAAGTAAGCGTTATGATATGCGCCTAAGTGAGTGAGTGAGTGAAATGCACAGCGGAATTTAGTAATGTAAATAGGCGCAAAGTATGATAAAGGGGGCACACACACACTCTAAGTATTTTGGCTCAAAGTGGGTGAAATAAGAAACTAAGGCAAATGATATAACAAACACAACACAATTCAATCAATCAATCTACAATGAATAAACAATCAAATAGTTAGATATGATATGAACTTGAAAGGAAATAGCAAGATATGAACAAGAGCTATTTGGAGAGGTTCGATCGGGAAAATGATCTACGTCCTCTACCAAGATGGTTAGTCTTGGATTTCTAATGGAGATCTTATGTAATGAGTGAGTGTTACAAATTACAACTTTTGAGCTTATACACTAACTCAAGATCTATTTCTATGAATGAACAAATCCTAGACAATAACCGGTGTATCTCTAAAAGAAAGATCTAAGTGATCAAACTTAAACAGGTGCGTGTGTGATTTTAGATTCAAGGCTCTTTAGATCTTTGAGATTGAGAGCACAAGAAAACTAAAGTGTTATAGCTTGAGGATCTGGGCTAAGGATGAAGTTATGAAGATGTTCTTGAGAATTCTGGAAATAACAAAGACAATCTTCAAATCTTCAACGAATGCTTGAGAGAGAAATTCTTGAAATTCTTAGCAGCTTCAAATGGTTGAAGTTATGGGGTATTTATAGTAGAGCCCCAAAAACTAGCCATTGGAAATCCTTGGTGAGTCAGAGAAAAGGACGGATGTGCTGTCGCTCATTGAGTGGAGCACGTGTCCTTTAATAGCCGTTAGACACATAACACAAATATGACCGTTATGGACAGATGTCCTTAGATGCGGGTACATACGTGTTATTTAACCACCGTTGGATTATTGGCGTAGTTTGAATCTTCGTCAAGTCTTTGAATCTTCAATAAATCACTGAGTGTTAAAAACATTCATGATGCGCGTTGAGCTAGAGAGGCGCGTAACGTATGCGCGATCTGACTCATCTGAGGTGCATGAGCTATGCTAGGCGCATACTCATGCGCGCGCTTAAGATGGAGGCGCATGGCGCATGGGTAAGGCGCATGGCGCGTAGCTCAAATTCACGGAGTGATTTTCTTCAATTTTGATCTTCTTGCCCTATTCCTAAGCCTGTTCTATTACAATGGACAACCTAAAAAATGAAGTATAAATACTTCTTACATGTGGGTCTAAAGTCCATAAAATAAAACATAGGTGATGGATCAATCAAATCTAATCAATCCTATTACATTGAAACTGAGATATAAGTGGGCATACCCAACAATCTCCCCCTATTTGATTGATGCCATTACCTACTATATCAGGGACAAACATTATACTTGATAATAACATGTCCAAATAAATGAAATTGGTAAATCATGTCTCAAGTTAATGCACACACTAGTCCAAGATATAGATTTCTAATCTATTCCAATAAGGATAAAACATTACAAATGGAAAGATAGAAACAACAGTTTATAACACATTCAGAATGATATGAGTTTCAGTTTTGAAATGTGTTTAAACAAAATTTAAACTCAATGCATAAAATATGAAGCAGTTCAAATGTTATGCATATGATTTTAAACAAAACATTCATTGTTCTACAAACAAGTAGTTTGAGTGAACAAGGTTTGAGATAAACGTGATGCTTTGTTCTCATTAATACTTCGGATGTAGCAGTTACAGATTACAAGTATTGAACAGAACAAAATCAACAGAGGTGCTAAAACATGTAAGCACGGAAATCACTAGAAAGGATTCTTATAAAAAAAATTCTAACAACTTACAAACAAACCAAAAACTAAGGGTTTTGAGGCGCGTCTTCATCCTTCAATCCTTCTTCAATTTCTGAGACGGAGCGCTGGATTTGCTTGGAAAGTTGATGATAACGGTTTATTACACCGTGAGTATCTGTGACACCATCTCTGATATAGCGCAAATGACTCACATTGATGTTTTGATACTCATCAATGGTGCGCTGAGTGATAGACTGCTGTTGTGAAAAGTTTTCAGTGAAGGCTTGAAAGTTAGCTTCAACAGCAGTTTGAGCAGTAAGTATATCAGCGGAAACTCTATCTGCGCGCCTGTCTGCACTGGAATGCGTGGTATTGAAGTGAGTGACAACTAATTCCTTCAAAACTTCAATCTTTGAAAGCAGTGAATTAATGTCAATATGCGCGCCAGGAGCAGAGCTGGAAGAGGCCGCAGGAGTTTCAGGAGCTGGAGGTGCATGAGTTTCAGGAGCTTTGGGTTCTGCACCCGGATCAGCACCATACACAGTTAAACCCAGGATTTCTAGCTCATCCTTAACTTCTTTGAGTTTATCAACAACACTCAGCAATTTTTGGCTATCTCCAGCCACCATTTCAAACAACTTCCTTATATCACCCGCTATATTTAACTCTACCTCCCTTATAGCATTAATGAAATCTTGGCCATCAGTGAGTTTGAGGCCACCATCTATGCGCTCATGAAGGGAGGCAAGAGTGCCTTTGAAAAGTTCATTCATCTGATCAATAGCGTCATTCCATTGTTGAGGAGTCAGGAAATGTTTGTCCTTGATATTGGCATCTATGCGCGCCATCTCCCCCTTAATGGCAGCAATCTCATCAGCTTGCTGAGTAAGCATGGAAGTATGAAGCTCTAATTGTGAGTTCATTTGAGTTTGGCCTTGCTGGAGTTGCTGTAGAAGTGAAATAACAACACTCATGTCAGGAGTGGTAGGAGGAGGCGCATGAGAAGTACGGGGCGCAGGAGATGATTGAGTAGGAGCACGAGGAGAAGGCAGATATTCATCACTTGAAGTAGGCTCCACTGAAATCGTAGGGGGCGCAGAAGGTGATTTGCGCCATAAAGAATCTGGCTCCCCCTGAGCTGTATCTTCACTAAATTCACAAAATAAATCAGCTGATATTTGGTCTTTAAGACTTTGACGTTCAGAGGATAGATTAGCAGGAGTGGTGATAGGCGTTTGAACAGTAGGAGGTGCATTAGTGGCAGGCGCGCGTACATCAGCGCTAGACCCTGCACCTTTGCGCCTTTCAGACTTGGATAAGTCAGCAGCCTGTTTTAACTTGTATTCTTCATCCCTTTTCTTCTGCGCTTGCAGTCTACTGGCTTCTTTTGCGCGCTTCAGTTCCTTCTCTTCTTCAGTATCAACTCTTGGACACTTAGGGGGTTTGGTTGTTCCTTCTGCAACCCTTTTTCCTTTACCTTTTTCTGTGCCTGGAACACCTGTTGGTTCTGCGCGAGGTACTGCTTCAGCTTCTGCGCCATCTGCATCCTCATCTGATTCAGTGGCTTCATCAACCAACTGAGCACCCTTTACCCTAGGCGTGCGCTTTGCCATGCGCTTCTTGCGCCTTTTCAAGATAAGGTTGTCTTTCCAAAAAATTGGAACTTCAGTGGTTTGATAAGCTGGGTTCTGAGCGAGGAAATCAGCAAGAGCAGGATAAGTGAGAAATATCTTCGTGAGTATTCTGCAGTGAGTTTTGAACTTCGTCTTCCCTTCAGACTTGTTCTTGTTATATTTATCAATTTGGTCAGATAAAGTTTTGAACAAAATCTGAGGCCAATTCAATCTGGTTTTTCCCATGATGGCACCAGTATACTCCCACTGCTCCACGGTGAATCTATTCACATTGCCGGTTTTAAACACAATTGAAGTATCAACCAGATGCGCTATGTGGGCGAGCAGATCACCACCATCCTTTATCTCAACATTTTTGATGTTATTCAGAAGAGTAGGGACTTTAAGATAAGTACGCGCCACTGCATTCTGATCTGCAACTGAGTAAGAGTTTAGTTGACCAAAAACACCCTGAGGGCCAGTAGTGCTAAACCTCACTATATTCTTGATTGTGCCCGTAGAGATAGTGATAGGAATATTCTGAACTGTGGCGCATATCCGGTAGCGCACGAATCCATTTGCTGGAGTCTCAACTAGAGCTGCTGTTGAGAAAAATTCATCAACAAGGAGCGGAGAATAGAATGGTCGATCCAGCGTGAATAAAGGAGTGAGTCCAGCGGTGTGAAGGGTTGAGAGAATTTCAAGCCCCATTGGATCAAGTGAAAGCTCAGGAAGATCTATCGTCTCACCGGGTCTGAAATTAGCAGGATCCTGAAAACATAACAATGATTTAAGTTAGGAGTGTATAAGGCGCATAGAATCATAAAATGAGCTAAGTATAGAATAGGTGCAGGACAATATATTGGCGCATAAGAAATAGCATGCGCATACTATTATTAGGCGCATATATGTTGTAGGCGCATACAAATACAAGGCGCATAATTGGTTCTATGAAATATACTAAGTAAAAATTAAACATAAGAATTTGACTAAGTAAAATTTAGGCGCATAAAATGTTTAGGCGCATAATGTCTCTAGGCGCATGAGTTGATTGAGGCGCATAACATTTGTATTTGCATAGGGCGCATACAATTATTAGGCGCATGAATCAAGTAAGGCGCATAAAGTCATAGGGCGCATAACCGACTAGGCGCATAAAACAATACTCAGACGCATATTTATGTAAAATTCATACTAAGTATAAAAACACACGAAAACACACAAACACATATCAAACATGCATATGTAAGTTTTAAGAATCAAAATATGAAAGTTTTGAAAAACAAGTTTTGAAAATTTTGAAACCCAAGTCATGCAAAAATAACGAAGAACACGAAAAACATGCTTGAGTGCTTGAAGAACATCAAGAACACCAAGAACACATAATTCGTGAAACTTCACCAAATCAAGCATACAATATATCAAAATGACCGTAAGAAGACAAGGATCACAAATATGTAAATCAAAACAAGTAAAACTCAACAACAAATCCAGAAAATGAATTTAAAGAACCAAAAATTCGAAAAGTCAAAAATCTAAGATTTTCATATTCGCAAAATATAATGCATTGATCGTTGAAAAGTTTAGTTATAAAAAATCTAAAACACAAATCGAACATAACCTAACAAACGATTTTGAAAACGGAGCACCGAGGCAAGATTTTTTTTTTTTTGAAAAAATAAAGGTGCCTCAAGGGCATTTTATTAACAACAAGAAACTATATAGAGATTTACAAGAGGGGGACAACCAATCATAAAAAGATTGGAGCCTAAACCTCAAGGCCCGAAGGCAAACAAACAAGAAACCAACTATATCTATACCCCCTATACTAAAAAAAGGCATATTGAAGGAGGCCCAAAAGCACTCCAAATAAGCCCATTTCACAAAGAATTTTGGACCAACAAAAAAGGAATCCAACTTTCCGAGTCTTCCCAACGGCCCAATCCAAAGCAATGGGGTTGGATTGACCAGGCCCAAAATTCGGGCAGACCAGGAAACACCGAGGCAAGATTAACCAAGAGAAAAGTGATCCGGGTTTTTGAAAAGACGAAGAACCAAAAAAATGACGAAACAGAAAAAAAAAATCAGAAATTAAGGAGTTTAAGGGTTAAGAATTCATACCATTTCATCTTGGGTTGTCTTTGTTGTTCGTTTAGGACCCATAAATATATATAGAATCAAAAATGAGAAAGAAACAATGAAAATGAGGAGAAAGAAAGAGAGAGAAACTGGATAGAGATAGAGAGAGAGAGTAGAGGGTAATGATGAAGGAGAGAGAGAGAGAGAGAGATAGGAAATATATAGGTTAGGGAAAAATTATTGCACAAATAAGGAAATAATAGGGTTAAAATTTTAAAAAAAGATGAGAAGTTGAAAGGATGGGCATTAATGAGGGAAAAGATTTTCGGCTCATTATGGCTAAAAAGGACGAAGCATTAATGAGGGATTTTTGGAGATGATGGCTATTTAATGCTGAATGACCCAAAGTACTTTGATGTGACATTTTGGGTAAGGGAAAAACTGCTCCACTTTCCCTTTAAGTGTATGAGCAATTTTGACTAATTTTTGCACAAACCCCAAAAACATTTGTTTTGGTGTAAGTTTGGGGTGCAAGAAATAAATCCCCAGAAAATAAAATTTTTGAAAAACGTAAAACGAGGGAAAAATTAATTGCACAAGTACCCTTGAATAATTAATGGAATGTCAAAAGACAAAGATTCCTATAATAAATAAGAACAATCATACCTGGTACTTGTGAAAAATTGAATACGTTCAATCATTGAAATAATCAATTTTGAGCATTGATTGAGCCGTAATATTAACTGCGCGCATGGGAGGCACATAACACTTATGGGCGCGCATGAATAATAGGGCGCATAAGGCTTTGAGCGCGCATAAGTATTAGGTTGCATTGGATGCTAGGCGCCCATAAAAGAGTAGAGCGCGCAGTGAGTGTAGGGCGCGCAAGGTATTGGGCGCGCAGGGTTTGCTTGAAACTTGAAATGATTTATCATTTTAACCTAATATACTCATATAACTCAACAAAACATAAAATCATTAGTATTGACAAAACTGTAATGAATTTTAGTTGAGTTCAAGCATACCCATTTCACCTCTAAAAAATATGAACCGTTTCGCGTCAAGTGCTTTCGTTAGAATGTCGGCGATTTGATAGTCGGTTCCCACGTGTTCCAGATGAATATTGCCTTTCTCCATGTGGTCTTTGAGGAAGTGATATTTGATGTCGATATGTTTGGTCTTTGAATGCATGACAGGATTTTCAGAAACCGCAATTGTTGATGTATTGTCGCAGTAGATCGGACAATTTTCTTCGATTATATCATAGTCCACCAATTCCTGCTTCATCCATAGTATTTGACAGCAACAACTTCCCGCAGCGATATATTCAGCTTCGGTTGTTGAGACAGATACTGAAGCTTGTTTCTTACTTGCCCATGACACAAGTCGATATCCGAGGAAATGACAAGTGCCACTTGTGCTTTTCCTATCAATTGTGCACGCTGCATAATCCGCATCTGAATAACCTACAAGTTTAAAGTTCGAATCTTTGGTGTACCAAAGTCCAAGGTTAACAGTACCGGAAAGATATCTTATAATACGTTTCACAGCAATTAAGTGTGCTTCTCTAGGGTCAGATTGATAACGAGCGCAAACACAAACACTAAACATAATATCGGGCCTACTAGCAGTAAGATAAAGGAGCGAGCCAATCATACCTCGATAGAGCGTTTGATCAACACGTTTACCTTTTAAATCTTTGTCGAGTTTGTTGCCGGTGGCCATTGGAGTATCATATGCTTTGGCGTTCTCAAGTCCAAATTTCTTGATTAAGTCCTTTTTATATTTGGCTTGATTGATGAATATGCCTTCACTCATTTGCTTGATTTGAAGCCCGAGGAAGAATTTGAGTTCTCCCATCATGCTCATTTCAAACTTGCTCTTCATTAGTTTCTCAAAGCGCTTGCACAACAATTCATTACTAGAACCAAATATAATATCATCAACATAATCTTGCTTTGTTTCTTGTGATTGTTCCATTCTCATCCATCTTGTTTCTGAACACCCATTTCGTACCAATCACTCCTTGATCATTTGGTCTTGGAACAAGAGTCTAAACCTTACATCGTTCAAATTGATTGAGTTCTTCTTGCATAGCAACAACCCAATTAGGATCTAAGAGCGCTTCATCAGCCTTCTTTGGTCCAATTTAAGAGATGAATGCAGTGTAAGCATCAAAGTTTGTAGCTCTCCTTGTACGAACACCAACGTTTAGATCACCAAGGATATTATTGATTGGGTGACCTCTAACTTCATGAATTTCAGGAGGTAAGTTAGGTTGAGTCGTAGTGATTTGAAGGTCTTCAATTGGTACATCTTCACCAGATTCTAAATCATCAAAGTTTGGGGGTTGAATTGGTGTACAGTTGAAACTTGGGTTTACACCAGATGCAGCTGAAGATATAGGCGCATGAGAGGCATCAACAGGCGCAACATGTGAGTGAGGCACAACTGATGACTCATGGGGCATGCCATATGAGGAATTTGGCGCAACTGATGTTGATGGATTTCCTTGAGTTGATAGATTCTGCTCTTGTGTAGGCGCAACATAAATAGGAGCACCTGTATCATTTAGCTCAACAGAATCATCAGCAACATTTGGAGCCAAATGTGGCTCAAGGAGAGAATGTTCATAAAATGTAACATGTACAGATTCAACTATCACTAAAGTAGATCTATTAAAAACGCGAAAAGCTTTAGAATGTTTGGCATACCCAACAAAAATACCTTCGCCGACTTTGGCATCGAATTTACCTCTGTGTTCGTTTCTGTTGTAGAGGATATAACATTTGCAACCAAAGATCTTGAAGAATGCAATGTTGGGAGTTCTACCATGCCAAAGTTCATACGGAGTCTTGTTATGAAGTTTGTTGATGAGGGAACGATTTTGAGTAAAACATGCTGTGTTGATAGCTTCTTCCCAAAAGTACTTAGGCAATTTCGCTTCAGCTATCATCGTCTTTCCCGCTTCAATCAACGTTCTATTATTTCTTTCCATAACCCCCTTTTGTTGAGGAACTCCAGTGGTTGAGAAGTTGTGATCTATCCCATGATCGTCGAAATATCGAGCAACACCGTTGTTCTTGAATTCTGTTCCATTGTCAGATCGAACACTAACGATGTCATCTTCTTTTTGGGTTTGGAGCAGTCTGAATAAGGTGGTCAAAATGTCGTAACAATCGTATTTTGAGATCATCATTTCCACCCATGTATATCTTGAATAATCATCCACCACAACTAGAGTATACTTGTTTTTGCGAATACTTGCAGTGGTGACTGGTCCAAATAGATCAATGTGAAGCAGTTGCAAACATCTAGAAGTTGAAGGATTGGTCTTGCTGGAGAAAGATTTCTTCGGTTGTTTGCCAAGTTGACACGCGGCGCACTTCTTGTCATGATGATCAGCAACCTTGGGAAGTCCTTTAACGAGGTTATTCCTGCTGAGTTTAGATAGGTATTTAAAGTTTAAGTGACTTAAGCGTTTGTGCCACAGCCAACTATTTTTGCTCACACTTTTAGCTACAAAACAAAGATTAGTACTAGAGTTCATACTATGGAAATCAATAATGTAAATATTTGTCTTACGATATCCCGTGAGTAATGTGGCTCCAGTTTTGCCATTCTTGATAAGACATTGAGTTGAGGTGAAATGGCATTCTAATCCTTTGTCGCAGAATTGAGATATGGATAATAAATTGTGTTTGATCCCTTCGACGAGAGAGACTCTTTCAATGCACACTTTGTCTTTCTTGAGCTTTCCATATGCAACAACTTGACCTTTGTTATTATCACCAAATGTTACTGAGGGACCTCTTTCTTCATGGACATCTTCTAATAAGGATTCATCTCCAGTCATGTGTCTTGAACACCCCCTATCGAGAATCCATTCATAATTTTTAGCTTTTGAAGATCCAGCCATGAAACAAAGAACCTGAAATATAGACATTTAAGCAGGTCCCCTTTATTCCTTTTGGGTCCTAGGGTTAGCAACTTTTGACAACCCACTCTTGCTTGACCTTAGGGTTTTTACGTCCTTTGGCATTGGGAGTGAATCGCAAAAGGCATTCCACAGCCTTGTGTCCAGAACAATCACAAATGGAACAATGATGAAAGCCACCAATCACATGAGTTTTCACAAACTCTTTACTTTTCTTTGGGATATCATCCTTCTTTGGGTCAGTTGGACTAGCCTTAACAAAATCCTTCTTTTGAAATTTTTGAGCGTTTGATCTAGGAGGGCGCATAGGGCTAGGAGGCGCACGGCGATGAGGCGCGTGGCTTCTAGGCGCATAATGAGCACTCGGAGAAGGAGCGCGCTTTGTTTCAAGAGGGATTTTGCTAGAGGATGATTCATTTGTAGCTAAATCATTCCCATTAGCTTTCCCAAATTGCTTCGTTGGGTAGACATAATGGAATGTTTGTCTCTTGACTTTTTCCTGTCCATTACCCATTGAATTAGAATGTTTTTCCTTGGGAATTTCAAAAGTTTGCTGGTTAGTAAATTCACTATCTCTTTCAGCACAGACATCACATTTAAAGTTGTCACTAGTTGATGAGAATCCCAAGCCACTTTTATCACCACTGACTTTTTGGGACTCAAATATATTCTCCATAGTGACACGAGAATTGGACCACTCATTTGTAATCTTTTTAAGATCAGTAATTTGAGCAACCAATTCATCATTTTGAACTTTAAGAAGTGAGTTCTGTTCTGTTAGAAAAATGTTTTTAACAGTAAGAGGAGTCATGCTCTTTATCTGCTCCTTAAGGAGGGTGAGTTCAGATTTAAGTAGAGATTTCTCGGTCTTAAGCTGGGAAATTTCATCACATGATAGTGCTAAAGCTTCCTTCATACTATCAAATCTAGTGATTACCTTTTCAGCCTTTTTGAACAATTTTTCTTGTTCAGTAATCACTTCATCATCATTGATTTTGGATGTCACGACCCGAAAACCCGTCTCTATTTTCTAATAATAAATATTTAATTATTTAGTTATGACTTAATTAATTATTTGAATTATTTATTTATTTGAATATTTATGTGCGCATTTTATATCTCATAATATTAAATTGTGCCTAGCATTATTTGGTTGATATTGTGTTAAGTGGGTAGTAGAGAATTATTGGTTAGAGGGGTTAATTGGGTTATTTGTTAGTAGAGTGAGGGGGCCTAAGTGTAAGTTTTTAAATCTATTTTACTAACTCCCTCCCTGCTCTTCCTTCTCCCTCACTCTCTTCCTCACCCTACTCTCTCCCTGTGTATCTCTCTCTCTCTTCCAAGAAAGGTAAGAAATCTCTATCTCCTTCTTCCTCCATTTTAGTCATCTTCCTCCCTCTATTTCTTGGTGCTCATTTTATGAAATGTGTTTAGATCGTCGATAGGATCGTGTGGAGTCAAAAATATTCGAATTCCGTCATCTTTCATAAATTAAAGTAAGTTTCTTTTCCCCCATTTTTATGCTAAAGTGTTCATTTCATGTTTATATAATGCTTTAGTTGATACATTTGATGTTTGATTGAGTTTGGGATTTATTCGGAATTTATTTTGGTTTTTGGTTAAAAATGGTGATTGTTATGAATGTTGGGTTTCAATCTTAGTTTGGGTTGATAGATGATGTGATTTAGGTCCCTTTCTAGTTGTTAAGTTGTTTTGGTTCATGTTTATGCTTGGTGGGAAGTTTGGTTGTGATTGATTTTGAGAGTTTGTGAAAATGGTAAGAAATCTTGATGAACCCAGCTGCTGAATCCCTCCCAAGCCGTCGACCAGGCGCCCGCCTACCTAGATTTTTCCTGCGGCCAGACCTTCTGGTCAAATAAGCGCCCGCCTGCCCCAGTGCGCGCGCCCGCCCGCCCGCCTGTTCTGGAATTCTGCCTTTTTGCTTGTTTAAGACTAAATGGCTTACCTAGTTTAGGTTTTATTCTTCTAATTAACCTAAGTTAACATCTTGGAACACTTTATTAATTGGAATTAGTTCTTTTATGAATAAATATGTTATGAAATTTGATTAAGTACCGTTTTGGGAATGTAGACATCTTTGATGTGTTGTTTGGATTGGTTTACCTTTGTGGTGATTTATTTGGAATGGTTCCCTACTTTGGAATCATTAGTTATTTATCGTGCTAGTATTTTATTACTTAGCCTTTACTTGAAAGTCCAACTGGTATTTGTGTCGTGTTTGGGCGATGCGAAACATTATGATGGCACAAGCCAAGTCCATTATGATGTTGACCATTGTTTTGCCCCATTATTCCCCTCCTCCAGATTGGCCTTGGATGTGAGATGAGCTAGCCCGTTTGTGAGCATTTTAGCTATTGGTTTTGGGCTTTGACTGTGTGTCATTGTCCCCTTATTATTATTTGTTCCGGTACCGGGGGTTTTCTCTTCAAGCTTTCATGCTACTATGAAGACGTTGATTGTTGATTATTGAAGCTGCGCAGCGACCCTTATTTGGTTCTATCAGTTGGGAAACCTTGGCTAATATCCTTTGTTACTTGTTTATTTCCGCTGCTATCTGTTAATTGATAAATGCTATGTGCTAAGTGATATTTATTATTGTTTATTGCTTATCGCATCATAGCATGTCATGTAGTTGCATTAGTAACTTATTGAGATTTATCTCACCCCCTTTCTTTTATCTTTGTTTTTCCTTAACCCCCCAGGAGGAAAGGATTAGACTCGCTGATCACGAGGAGGATGTCGCGAGGGTTGAGCTTTTTGGGCAAGTTGTTATTGGTGGGTTTACATTACATAAATGTGTAACCTTTTTGGGAATAGTTGTACCAAACTTGACGTCATTAGAATTTGTATATTTTATTATTTTGGGTGTAAGCTTATGGAGCTTACACTAGTTTATATTTTGTTGTTCAAGTTGGATTTCAAAACTTTGTCTTATCATATTTTGGTATAAAAGGAAATTTTTATCTTCATTATTTTAGAGTTTATTGTTTAAGTCGACGTCCAGCTCGCGTACTCCGGGCCCGCGGGGTCGGGGTCGCGACATTGGATATTGGAGCAGTTGGTTCAACTTGAGGTCTAACGTATGCTCCTTTTCTCAACTTGTTCCTTGCACTAAGATCACATCGTGAGAATAACAATCCACCATCGCTTTGAGCCGGATTGAGAAATCCTTGTTCAACGAGCTCGCTGATGGTTGGTCCTTTCTTCTTTTTCTATTCTTGAAAACCTGCATATTTTTTGATAGGTTTATTCAAGGCATTCATATCAGGAACATCCTTGGAGAAGTCATCATTAGAATCATAAGTATCAACTTCATCATCATTTGCCATCAAACAAACGAGTCCATCATCGGAATCTTCATCGCTCTTATCTGAGTCTGTTTCAATCCAAGTGTTCTGCTCATTTACTGGTGCTTCTTCTTCCGCAACCATTCCCTTGTGACGAGTGAATTTGGGAGAGAACTTGGGAGTATGGCTGCTCTTCTTCTGCATATATTCAAATTTTGGAGTTGGGCAGCTTGAAGCAAATTGTCCTGGTTTCCTGCAATTAAAACAAACAAGGTCTTCTTTTCTTTTTGAGTCACTGCTCATCGTGAACTTTGGAGGAGCTCTGCTGGTGGATCCTTGAAATTTGCTGGTTGAGCCGGACTTGGTAAACTTTCTAAACTTCTGGAATCTCTTCACAAATAAAGCGAAGTCTTCATCGTCCATGTCCAATAGCTCAGAAGTAGAAATTTTGGGATCGGAACTTTTCTCATCATGAGTAGGCGCAGGCGCAGAAACATGCGCCTCTTCTCTTTGCGCCACCATTGCTATGGATTTTGATTTTCCTTCAGTTTCACTAATTCGCTGAAGTTTGAGCTCATAAACTTTGAGATTTGCATAAAGGTTCCTTAAAGTCCATACATCTAGAGTTCCGGCGTCTTCAAGAGCGCTGGATTTATGTAGGTATCTTGATCCAAAATCTTGGAGAAAATTGACATTCAAATCCTTGTTAGAAAACATCATGCCAAGTGAAATACATAGATTTATAATTTCACAGTAGCGTTCATAAGTTTGTCTTAAAGTTTCACCGGGGAGTTGAGAGAAATTGTTGAATCTCTTTTGTACTTCATATTTCTTGTTCTCCTTGCAGACGGTGTCTCCTTCTATATGCTCTTCAATAGCATCCCATAGATCATTGGTGGTAGCACAATGCATGACTTGTTGTTTCATAGCCGTGCTTAGAGTGCTTAGAAGAATGTTTCTTGCTTTGCCATCATTTGCAACTCTTCTTGTTTCTTCCTCAGTCCATTCTTCTTTTGGTTTCTTGACGGTTGGTTGAACAGAATTTGTGCGCGGATTTGGATTCGCTTTCATAGGAATGTAAGGTCCATAAACCACGGTGTCATGAAGTCTTTCATCGATTGAGTTGAGATGAGTTAAGATGCTGAATTTCCACACGTCAAAATGATCTTCATCAAAGACCGGAACGTGAGTGTAGTTTGCAGTTGCCATAGGTTTTGAGTTTGCCATTTAGAATCGGCACCCAAGCTATTAAGCTTGAAAAATGAAATTGTTTTATAAAGGTGTTTACTCTGATACCACTTGTTGGTCCCAAAGGGCAACAAGGGTATGAAAAATAGCTAGAGGGGGGGGGGGTGAATAGCTGTTTTAAAATTCTTTTCGTACCCTTGATAAACCCAATTGCAAATGCGCACTTTATCAAGTAAGCGTTATGATATGCGCCTAAATGAGTGAGTGAAATGCACAGCGGAATTTAGTAATGTAAATAGGCGCAAAGTATGATAAAGGGGGCGCACACACACTCTAAGTATTTTGGCTCAAAGTGGGTGAAATAAGAAACTAAGGCAAATGATATAACAAACACAACACAATTCAATCAATCAATCTACAAGGAATAAACAATCAAATAGTTAGATATGATATGAACTTGAAAGGAAATAGAAAGATATGAACAAGAGCTATTTGGAGAGGTTCGATCGGGAAAATGATCTACGTCCTCTACCAAGATGGTTAGTCTTGGATTTCTAATGGAGATCTTATGTAATGAGTGAGTGTTACAAATTACAACTTTTGAGCTTATACACTAACTCAAGATCTATTTCTATGAATGAACAAATCCTAGACAATAACTGGTGTATCTCTAAAAGAAAGATCTAAGTGATCAAACTTAAAGAGGTGCGTGTGTGATTTTAGATTCAAGGCTCTTTAGATCTTTGAGATTGAGAGCACAAGAAAACTAAAGTGTTATAGCTTGAGGATCTGGGCTAAGGATGAAGTTATGAAGATGTTCTTGAGAATTCTGGAAATAACATAGGCAATCTTCAAATCTTCAACGAATGCTTGAGAGAGAAATTCTTGAAATTCTTAGCAACTTCAAATGGTTGAAGTTATGGGGTATTTATAGTAGAGCCCCAAAAACTAGCCGTTGGAAATCCTTGGTGAGTCAGAGAAATGGACGGATGTGCTGTCGCTCATTGAGTGGAGCACGTGTCCTTTTTTAGCCGTTAGACACATAACACAAATATGACCGTTATGGACAGATGTCCTTAGATGCGGGTACATACGTGTTATTTAACCACCGTTGGATTATTGGCGTAGTTTGAATCTTCGTCAAGTCTTTGAATCTTCAATAAATCACTGAGTGTTAAAAATATTCATGATGCGCGTTGAGCTAGAGAGGCGCGTAACGTATGCGCGATCTGACTCATCTGAGGCGCATGAGCTATGCTAGGCGCATACTCATGCGCGCGCTTAAGAAGGAGGCGCATGGTGCATGGGTAAGGCGCATGGCGCGTAGCTCAAATTCACGGAGTGATTTTCTTCAATTTTGATCTTCTTGCCCTATTCCTAAGCCTGTTCTATTACAATGGACAACCTAAAAAATGAAGTATAAATACTTCTTACATGTGGGTCTAAAGTCCATGAAATAAAACTTAAGTGATGGATCAATCAAATCTAATCAATCCTATTACATTGAAACTGAGATATAAGTGGGCATACCAACAACATTCATGTAATATTATCAATTGGAACCAAGTCATGAGATGATTCCATAGTGCCCTCATGCTTTATGTGTGATTAAGGGTTACAAACCAAAGGATGATCATGGCTTGTTTTGTTTATGCCATTTACTTTATGCCATTTACTATATGTCATTTACATTTATGTCTTTACTTTTATGTCTTTACTTTTGGCTTGGTGATTCATTGCACATATAGAGAGAGCCCTTGTACATTTATATTATGTTTGTTCATTTATTACCATAATGATCATGTTTGGGTGGTAAAGTCTCAATCTTTACCATCCAAACTTTGATTTAACCTTAATAATATCACCTTTGGATGATAAAGACTCAATTTTTATCCATTCAAAAGTTGATTTTGGTTGTCCCAAATGTTTATTTTGGATGAATCATCCATTTGGATGTTAAAGTCCCTATCTTTAACCATCCAAATGGTTGTCTTGGCTCAAAGCCATATTCATCAACTTTTGTCTTTCTTTCCCCAATAATTGCCTTGATCATACCCAAATCACTGGTTTTGGTGTCTAATCTAATGATCAAAGGCATTGGGATGTTGTTATGCATGTTTGTATACAATACAAATAAATTGAAAATGTCACACTCTGTCCAGTTTCAGCAGAATTCTCTGTTTCTGCCTGGAACTGGACTGTTTCTGATAAATCTGTAAATTCCCAGGACGGCTATGACCATCCGTACGGATGGTATAGCCGAAGGGAAGTTTTTTCTGTTAAAACCACATTCTGTCAAAATCTTTGCAAATAAACCCCTTTCGTTAACTTTCTAACTGTTTTCAATTAAAATTCAGTTTCTCCCATTTTAAAATACACACACATACACTTGCACGTTTTGGTCAACAAACTTAAGGAGACTCGGTTTTCCGAGGCGAATTGGGTGAATCGTGAAAAGTTCTTTCCAAGACGTAACCTGACCTCCGAACTCATTTTCTCTAACCATTTTCGTTGAATTGGGTTTAAAATTAATTTAACGTGGCGACTCCACTTTCTTTGAAAATAAAGTTTCGTGTTCGATTCCCGTAGAGACTTTCCCGTTTCCCGTGGGTATCTTACAATAGCGCGCAGGTGCATAGGTGATTTTGGTTTTTCTTGATCATTGATGTATTAGCAAAGCCTATTCTAAATAAAATGGACTATCTAAAAAATGAAGTATAAATAGTTTTTATATATGGGTCTATAGTCCATAAAATAAAACTTAGGAGATGGATCATGTTTGCATCCGAGAGGATCCTCGCTTGGCTTTTTTTATTTGAGAGTCGCCACCATGTTGTTTAACGGAACACGGACCGTGAGATTCTTGAGTTCGGGGGTTAAGTTATGGATTGGGAAGGTCAAGGAGCACCCAATCCACCCAATCTAGGATTGTTCTTGCTACGAAAACATCATCATCATCTTGAAATTATGCAAATTATGTACAAGGAGAGCCAAATAAATAATTTCTTATTTATTTGGAATGTCGGATCATGTGCTTCGAGACCATCTCCATGGATTGGACAGGCTCTAGGCTGATCCCTTTGATGGGATTACACTACTCTAAAATAAAGAAGGAGATGAGAAGTAGAGATTAAAAGCGTAGGAGTTTACCTAAGCATTCTTCAAGAATCCAAGTGATGGCATTGACTAAGGCCTTGATGATCCAAGAGTTTTGTAATGTTTATGTCCTGAAAAGATGAGTTTTTGATGGTGTTTTGGTGTGAGGGGAGAGGAAAAACGGGATTCTTGAGAGAGGGACTGATTAGAGAGTTGTTAGTTGTGTAGGAGGTGATTAGGGACCATTCGGTAGAGTACGATTAGAGTACCATTAAAGATTTTTGATCAAGAACCCCTTTATTTATATGATTTCTTGACTTAGGGACCAAGCCAAGGGGTTAAGTTTGGATGTGAATCAAAGACTTGATTCCCAAGGAGTTGTTTTTTGGACTATCAGATCGTCCTTCCTTTCTTTCCCGGATTATGGAGTGCTTGCCAAGAAACGAGGTTGAGTTCGATAAGGAAACGGCTAAAAAACTCGTCTGTCAAGGGGGATATCTCGTACGAGACATCTTGTGCTGGAATCACAATTTTGCCCTCTGCTTAAGTATTAATGTTCATTTTGCCCCTAACTAATGAAGTCAGTCAGAAACATAACGAGACATGTCAAACTTAACGAGTTTTGACCCAAATCAAAGGCGAGACACAGGAGTAGTGTAATCATAATTGTATATTCAAAATGGGGTGTCTACAGTGTAACGCCCGTCCTAATTCTTGTTAAATTCTTGACTTGCTTGTTAAATTCTTGACTAGCATATTTATATATTATTTTATTTGAGTTAATTATTTAACTACTTTAGAAAGTTAAGGTGGTTAAATGTCAAAGTTGAAAGTTTAGGGGCCTTTTTGTCAAAGTTAGAACTTGAGGGGCCTAGTTGCAATTCTTGGAAAGTTCCAAGTATATCATGTTTGGTTGCCTGAGAAAGGCATTTCATTCTCAAACTTTCTCGTACTCTCTCTGGGTGAAAAGCTAAGTTTAGGATTCTTCCTATTCTCGACTCCCGAGCTTAATTATCCCTATGTTCGTGATTCTGATCCCGGATAAATATTCGTGGCGCTGAATAGAGCGTTTCCTGCCGAACATAAATTAGTTTGGGTGAATTTAATTTCGGACTAGGTAAGCTATTGACTCCCCCTTGCTTGTAATAACATGCATATATGTTATTCTTGGTACTTGTGCTTGTTAATTTCGTGATTTGAATGAGTTTTGTGATACTTGTAAAATTGGGACGAAGGGAGTATTTTTATACGATGTACACAGAGAACATGAACCTAAATCTAAATGGGTTTGCAAATTGTTAAAGAAATTTATACTCCTATTCGTGAGACGGTAAAATAGTAACTTGATTTAAATATTATTAGAAAAATTGTACCATTATTTGTGGTACGGGGAAATGAATGGAAGTATCCCTAAATGTTTATATTAGTATATTAGAAAATGATACTTATACTTTTGGGACGGTGAAATATTTAATTGGAATAAAAGGAAATTGTCCTATTATTTATGGGACGGTAAAAGAAATGAATTGAGCTTGAAATAGGTGTTAAGAAAATATTTGTATACTCCTAGCAATGTTAATATGTTAGTAAAAAAGTTACTCCTACGCTTGGGACGGAGAATTCTAAGTCTGGAAAGAAATTTGGTATTTGCTGAAAATTGTACTAGGCGCCCGCCTGGTGGTCCTCCTGGCGCCCGCCCTTTTCAACATAAGTTTTGGGTTTCAAAAGTGCTTCAATGAGCGCCCGCCTGGTCCCTTGTAGGCGCCCGCCCGGTCCCCTGTTTCAACAAAAGTGTTTTAAATCTAAATTAAATTGAAAGCTTATCCCTTGTTAAGGTATATAGCCTTAAGATAAGATGTCCTTGCAAGTGTTGTGTACCTTAGGGGCATCAGAAATGAGTCTTGAACATGATTACTCATTAAATTAAAATGAGAACTTGAGTATAAAAGGAAGAACTCTTCTTTATGTCTTGAAAGTGCTATGAACAAGCACTTATGTGTTATGCTTGTCTTGGAACCTATGCTTGTGCACCTTGAGAGCACCAAATTAGTGTCTTGAGGTTGAATATCCTAAGAAAAGGATTGGAAAATAGTACGTGAAAGATGTATAATTCATCTTCCTAGCTTGAACTCGAAGTATAAGATGTTTAACTCTTGTACATGTTTAACCATCCAAAGAAATGGATTGAGAACTTGGATATAAGATGATAAAATCTTGTATATGTCTTGAATGTCTTGAATGTCTTGAATGTCTTAAGTTGAGACAGTAACTTGAACTATAAGACAATAAAATCTTGTACATGACTTGAACATCCAAATAATTGGATTAAGACTTGAATATAAGATTATAAAATCTTGTACGTGCCTTGACACCAATATATGTATATGGTAATAAACTTGAAAGATTCTTGATGTGTATATGCAAACCTTGCATATATTTACTTGATAGAATGTTACTTCTTGATTACTTGATACATGGTATGAATAACCGAAAGAATTGGGATATGGAATTAGATAGAGAATAACTAACTCTACTACACATTTGAATTTGATACGTATATATTGGAAGTGCTATGAATAAGCACTAAAGTGCTAGTGATTGGTTTTAATCGTGTATATACTCAATGAAGTATATAAAGAATAAAGAAGATATCTTGTCTTGAAATGGGTTCCTAAAGAAAATAGGGACTAGTGTAATATGAAGATAATTCATATAATCGTGAATACTACGATTTAAGTTAATAAGAATAACTACGGAACACAATATGTGTTGGAAAATGTATTCGATTATTAACGATACATATACGTGAGATATGACTGTGACTAGGTATGATGTGACCTATTCTTCTACGTATTTCGAGTCTAAGATATTGGACTCTGTTTGACAGTAAGGGTATCGTGATAGACACTTTAATGTGTTAAACGTGTTATGAATATGTACGTGCAAACTTGGCATGTGACAAAGTGATATAGAATGATATACCCTACTACTTGTTTGAGGTCTGTTATTAATAGACTCTAACTTGGATTGACCGTGTTATATGGACACTCTACGTGCCATTGTTAAATTGATTTGTCTTCGCAATGATTGCGTACGTGTACTTGTATTCTCGTGGGAACATGATACATGATTACATGGTGCATATTCTCGTGAGCACATGATACATGATTACATGGTGCATATTCTCGTGAGCACATAATACATGATTACATGGTGCATAAAGACTGGTCCACTAATATGGGACTTAGTTCTATTCTCGTAGTTCAAGTAAACATCTACTTGTGCATTCTCGTGTGAGTCCAGCTGGCTTATTTGGTTCAGAGGGGTGTATAGGTTCACGCTTATTGCGAGGGCTGGGGCATAAGTGATAATCGTGGGTCTATGCATTCAGTCTGTTTTTTCCCTTACTACCGGCCATAGTAAGGGCTTAGCATCCTGTATTAGAGCAATACGCTTGATATAAGCGAATGCTAAACTCGTGAACACCTCGTGAATCTTGTTCTTGTGAATTACACTGGTTACCGGGTCTTCTTATATACTGCATAGCAGTCTCTTGATCTTGATCGTGGTTGTCATCAGCTATACAAGCATCGACAACAATGGTATTCTTGGGAGAAATAAGGAAGGATTCAGGTAATGATACGTGATAGGCCTATGTGCATCTTGGTGATACTTGATATATGATTACTTGACTACTTGTTACCTGATCATATCTTGAGCTTGATTACTTGTTGAGTTGGCTTAGCCTCTCCTATACTTGTTACTTGATGATACTTGATATATGATTACTTGAGTATCTACTTGAATTGCATGATAACATGTCATGTAGTTGCATGATAATAGCTTACTGAGATTTATCTCACCCTTTAGTTGTTTCCCCCCCCCCAAGGAAAGCCGGGGATAGTACGCAGTTAGGCTTGACATAGCTGGGAACGTACTCCGCAAGATGTTCTTGTTTGAGACTAGTGTCCTTTTACACTTTAGTAAGGACGATGTTATGAGTTGTTAAACTCAGGGCTTGTTGGGGTAGACTTGTGCAGTACTTGTTGTCTCTAGACATCTCTTGATGCCAGATTATGTGCTAGGCATGTCTTCCGCTGTATGTAACCATGTTTGGTTTTAATTTTCTTGGTCTAGAACTCATTGTGAGCTATCTTAGCTCCTTACTCTTGAGTATATATATCATATCAGTTTGTTTCTAACAGGTATTGTTCCTGTTTCCCGTTAGTTTCTTGTTCCTGTAGATACCCCGGGGGACCACGGTTTGGCTAGAGCGCGTGAATTGTCTTAGGATGTCTAACTTGTTTTTAGAGTCGCCACCTATGTTTTGAGGAACATAAGAAAAACCTATTGATAATAGCCTAAGTTTGATTACGAAAACAGAGATTCTTTGTTTTGAGGTTCGGGGGTTAGATTACGAGATGGGAAGTACCGAAACACCCATCTCGCCCAACTAAAGTTGGTCTTGCTTGATCAAAATCTACATGGATGATAAACGTTCTTCTTCTTCTTCTTTAAATCATAAAAAGGGGTTTAAAATGGAGTTTGGAATGTAGGAGATAACTCTTTAACCAACCTCAATGAGATGAGGTGATCATTAAAGTCATGTCCCAAAATGATTTGGGTGATTGCACTTTGATAATACAAAAAGAAAGAGAAAAGAGATGAAGTTTAGAAGGGAAAGAAATAGCTTTACCTAGACTTCAAAAGACTTCAAACACTTCTTGTTGAATTACTTGGAGAAATCCTTTGGAAAATGCTTTGAAAGTAGGAAATTTGGTAAAGTCAAGGTCTTTCGGTCAAAGTCTTGTCTCAAGTTTTCGTCCTTTGAAAATGGAGGTAAAGGGAGGTTTTTATAGGTGAAAGAGAGGTGTTTTTGGTGCCAAAACTCAGTCACCAAGAAATCCTTCCCAGGCAAAATCCTGTAAATTGAGCGAGGGAGAGAATCCTGGCCAGAAATCTGTAACTGACGCCCAGGGGCGCGCGCTTCCTGCTTTGGGGGCAGGGTGCGCGCGCGTCTGGCTCCTCCTGTCGGAGGCGCGCGACTCAGAGAAGGCAATTTGATAGAATGGACTAGAAAGTCAGCCCTGTTATTCAGTTTAGTCCGTGGACTTAATGAAGTCAGTCAGGAACTTAACGGAAGTGACAGAAACTAACGAGAAACACTTAAAATTGGGAGAAACACAAGATCAAATGTGCAATCGGGGTGAGCGGTCCAAGGCAGGGTGTCTACAGAGCCCCTCAGCGACGTGGATTGAAAGCGGGAATTTGAAATTGCGAGAGATAGTGGTGCGCTCCCTGTGTGAGCGGCTTTTGTTGATAGGGGGTGGACTTATCCGTTAGGTGAACCTGTCGGCTGAATATGTTGAATGAGGCCGTTAGTGAACCTTTGAACGAGGCCGTTAGTGAACCTTTGGAGAGGCCGTTAGTGAACCTTTGAGGAGGCCGTTAGTGAACCTTTGAGGACGAATCCGTTAGTGAAATCCGTTGATGAGGCCGTTAGTGAACCTTTGTAGAGGCCGTTGGTGAACCCTTGAAGAGGCCGTTAGTGAACCTTTGAGGAGGTCGTTAGTGAACCTTTGAGGACGAATCCGTTAGTGAAATTCGTTGATGAGGCCGTTAGTGAATCTTTGAAGACGAATCCGTTAGTGAAATCCGTTGATGAGGCCGTTAGTGAACCTTTGAAGACGAATCCATTAGTGAAATCCATTGATGAGGCCGTTAGTGAACCTTTGTAAAGGCCGTTGGTGAACCTTTGAAGATGAATCCGTTAGTGAAATTCGTTGATGAGGCCGTTAGTGAACCTTTGAAGACGAATCCGTTAGTGAAATCCGTTGATGAGGCCGTTAGTGAACCTTTGTAGAGGCCGTTGGTGAACCTTTGAGGAGGCCGTTAGTGAACCTTTGTAGAGGTCGTTGGTGAACCTTTGAAGACGAATCCGTTAGTGAAATCCGTTGATGAGGCCGTTAGTGAACCTTTGTAGAGGCCGTTGGTGAACCTTTGAAGACGAATTCGTTAGTGAAATCCGTTGATGAGGCCGTTAGTGAACCTTTGTAGAGGCCGTTGGTGAACCTTTGAAGAGGCCGTTAGTGAACCTTTGAGGAGGCCGTTAGTGAACCTTTGAGGACGAATCCGTTAGTGAAATTCGTTGATGAGGTATTGCTTTGAAGTCTCGTGCCGCTCGGAGTCACACTTGACTTTTTGAATCGTGGGGTGCGGGCACAGTTGACCGCGACCAGAAAAATATTCCTGCTGGGGATGAAATGTTGAGATTGACCCTTGAGGGGGGGGGTATGGCACCCGTGACAGAACTTAGGGAGTTCAGAATCCGTGGGGAAACCTTGATACGGTGCATGGTTTCTTGCATCGGAGACTGCTTCTGAACCTGCCTGATGATGGGAAGAGAGCGCGTCCGGGCCTCGTTATGGGACGCGCGCGCCTCGGATGAGTATGTCGGGGGGTGCGCGCCTGGCGCATAAGTTCACCATATTTAAACAGGCGGTTCACTGTTTTTCGGCAAGTTTTCAAAAATTTGAAGAACCCTCCAAATTCCAAACCAAACTTTCGTAGAGAAATCACCCCAAAACACTTTCTTGCTGCTCTAGGATCAATTCCGTCACAGAAACGATGTCGGATCATCAACAATCACCTCCGTTCGAGATGCCACAGGGCGAGGAGCCCAAAATTTGGGTTGAAGCTACGGACCCGAGCTTGCTTACCTTCCGGCCTCATACCCACATTTATCACTTCGTGACTTCGGGTTTGGTAAGAATGCCTCACCTTTCTTGTCGATTTCGGATTTCATGAAGTTCCGTTTTCTTTACCCGAAATATTGCTGCAGCAGCTTTATTGATCATTCCTTGCATGTTGTTCGTTGCTGCTGATTTGTTGTAAGAAACATGTTGGGGCGCCCATTTTCATGTTCACACACTTGCTTGTACATTGTTCTACCATTGAAATATTTGTGTTGAGTTCATCCGTTTTCTAGCAGTCATGCTGATGAAATTTTCGCTGTTTCTTCTTTCCTTTCAGGAGTGGACCCGTCTGACAGAGATTCGTGGTGGGGCTCATGGGACGAGGCTGCAGGGATGCTGCACTGGACATTGATGAGGTTGTCTCTTCGGCGAGGCAGTCGCTGAGCAAGAGTCTGAGCCACGGAGGTAGCCATAGTAGGAGTCTGAGCCGAGAAGGTAGCCAGAGCCGGGGTGGCGCTAGTTCGTCAGGGAGAGCTGCCAAGAGGACCCGTCCTGATGTTGTGGTTGAGACATCTGAGTCTGAGGATGATGATGACGATGATGATGATGAGGATGACAATGATGATGAGGAGAACGAGAGCGGCAGCAGGGGGTGAGCACAGTGCTGGTGATGATGTGCCCGAGCTGTTGTGGCTGAGAGGATGAGGGATTGAAACACTTTTACTTTTGCCTGTAATAACATTTAACATGTATTTACAATCCTAGTTATCTTACTACTCATTTTATGCTTTATTAGCGACTCGATCTTAGATGTCGACTCTTTACAAACAAATGTGTGCCCAAAGAATGCTTGTTGTTGATGCTTGAATTCCGTTTTGCTGCTGGGATTTGATTTTGCTGCAGGTTGGATATGTTGAAGTGCTTGGGTTCTGTTTTGAACTGACAAGGGATGTTTCTGTCTGAACTGCTGTCAAAGGCGCGCGCGTTGGGCCTTGCTTGTGGGAGGCGCGCGCGTCGCATAGCCTTGGTCGGAGGCGCGCGCTTCTGGCCTGCTGAATTACAGCCCCTTTCTTTTTCTGATCGGAATATTCCAACAGCTATAAATTTTGAACCATTTTCGATCAGAATGGTCACACAACATTCTTCTGTAAACATTTTCTCCTCCTAAACCACAAAATTCTTGTCATAATGGCCCCAATGACTTTCTCTTTTGAAGTCAAGGTTTCCGTCCCTGAGGGTGAGAAGTCCGTTCCAATGGTGAACGCCGTTCCAGCTGTGGGGTCCGTCTCGATGGTGGAGAAGCGTCCGAGCATTTTTGATCGTTTGGGAAGGCCCAATGACGATGTTGTTGACCCCGTGAGACCGGTGGTTCATCTGCGGGACTATAGACCCCGTCATTTTCCCAAGAAGAAGAAAGGTAAGGGAAATTCCTCCTATGTGTGGAAGCGTCCCATGGTTGTCCCCGCTAAGGCTCCGCTTGATAAGGGCAAAGGGAAAGCCGTTGATGAAGCTCCGTCCCGTTTTAGCGTTTTCTCCCGTCTTGGTGGTCCCAAGAATGTTCCGTCCCCATCCAAGAAGACTAAAGGACATAACAAGAAGCAATGGGTTCCCAAACCTAAGAAAGATTAGATTTTTCTTTGTACCCCAAGAGATTGCAATTAAATTAGACCACTTTGTTTTAGGATTTAATGTTTTGATGTCTTTTGTTGCTCAATAAATCCGTTGTAATGGCTTGAATAATTCATTGAATGAATAAAAAATTGCATCTTGTTATTTGAAGTGAATTGGGTATTTTTGATATGTTTTAGACCGCACCCGAAGGTTGCCTACGTTCCTCCAGTTGGGAGCCTCAGGTCTCCGTAGTTCAAACAAACAAAGACCATTTTTTTTTTTTGGTGTGCACCCTGTTTTTTGCCTAGACCGCCCTTTCGGGTTTTCAATCTAGCGGGCTTCTTTTTTGCACGTGCTCTAATTTTTGCCTAGGCCGCCCTTGCGGGTTTTCAACCTAGCGAGCTTTTTTTTTTTTTTTATATGGTCTTTGTTTATTAAGCATAGAACCTCTTAAGCTTGTCGAGGTTGACCTCCTTGGCAGCTAGTCACCATCTAAATCCACGAGTCGGACTGCACCACCGCTTAGTATCTTCTTGACCACGTACAGTCCGATCCATCGGGGTCCCCATTTCCCCAGGGGATTCATGGCGTTAGGAGGATGTTGTATTAAGACCAAATCTCCCACATTGATGTTTCGAGGCTTTACCTTTTTGTTGAAAGCTCTTGCCATCCTTTGCTGATACGCCCTTGTGCGTTCGAGTGCTCTTAGCCTTTTCTCGTCGAGTAAGGCTAGCTGTTCATATCGACTTTGCATCTAGTCGACCTCGTTGACTTGATTCTCGAGGAGGACCCGTAGAGATGGGACTTCAAGTTCGATTGGGAGTACAGCTTCAGAACCATAGACTAACGCATAAGGAGTTTCTCCTGTTGCTGACCGTATTGATGTGCGGTAGCCCCACAATGCCAATGGTAGCTTCTCGGGCCAATCCCTTCCTGTTGAGGCCATTTTCTTGACGATGGTCTCGATGGTCTTATTTGCTGCTTCAACCGCGCCGTTTGCTTGGGGACGGTAAGGAGATGACTTGTGCTTGGTGATCTTGTATTCTACCAAAAGTGCGTCCATTTCCTTCTCAAAGTGAGAGCTGTTGTCGGAAATGATTTCATGAGGCACGCCGTATCGGCACATGATATTAATCTTTACAAATTCGGCCACTTTCTTGGCGTTGAGGGTCTAATAGGCTTGTGCTTCGACCCACTTTGTGAAGTAATCGACGGCCACTAGGACGAATGACTGCCCATTGCTCCCGGCAGGATGGACTTTACCGATGATGTCTATCCCCCAACAAGAGAAAGGCCAAGGTGTGACCATGTTGTAAAGTTGCGAGGGTGGAGCGTGTTGCAGATTAGCATGGAATTGGCACTTGGCACACCTTTTGACTTTCTCGATACAGTCTCGTTCCATAGTGCTCCAATAGTAACCAATGCGGAGTATCTTCTTGAGTAGCATAAACCCATTCATGTGGGGTCCACACTCTCCTTCGTGCACTTCACACATTATCTCTTGAGCTTCGGCCTCATTGGCGCATAAGAGATTGATCCCGTCGTGGTGCCTTTTGTAGACTCGGTCTCCAATCAGTACGTACCGAGAGGCTAGCCTTTGCAGAGCCGCTTGAGACTTCTTATTGCTATTCTCGGGATAAATGCCATCTTTGAGGAAATTCATGATATCCGAATACCATGGGGAGTTTGTTTGAACCTCGTCGATCTCGATACTCATGCAGTACGCCGGACTTTTCCTTCGGGCAATTTTGAAAGGCTTCACCATTTTCCCTTTGGGTATTTCGACTAATGAAGCTATGGTGGCCAGTGCATCGGCGAAGCGATTTTTATCCCTTAGCAGGTAGTTGAAAGTGATCTCTTGGAATTGTTCAACCAAGTCTTCAAGGTGCTGACCAT
Source organism: Campanula takesimana (assembly GCA_026119855.1). NCBI lineage: Eukaryota > Viridiplantae > Streptophyta > Magnoliopsida > Asterales > Campanulaceae > Campanula > Campanula takesimana. The sequence goes on from JAOWBW010000847.1 coordinate 298,309, forward strand.
ACTGTTGGAGGGTCGGGTCTTGGATTCACCATTTACCGGATTGCTGATTGATAAGGAGCAAAGAGTCGCCGAATACTTCTAGTTCCGTGACATTTCTTTTGAGAGCTGCTTCGAGCCCTGCTATGCATGCTTCGTACTCGGCAATGTTGTTGGTAGCTTCGAATTCCAGACGGATGGCAATGGGAGTGTAGATGTCTTTTGGATCAACAAGCAATACTCCTATACCAAAACCGTGTTTATTGGCGGCGCCATCGAAAAAAAGTTGCCACTTATTTTCCACGATTGCAGTACAAATTAAATGCTCGTCGGGGAACTGTACGTCTTCCCCCTTCACTTCGTCACACGGGAATTCGGCAAGCTGGTCACTGAATACTTTCCCCCTGACGGATTTTAGTGTGACGTAAGTGATATCATAGCCGGTGAGCATGAAGTACCATTTGGCTATTCTTGTTGACATGAAAGGTGTCACGACCCGAAATATAGGCTCTATTTTATTAGCAATTAAATGATTATTATTTAATTATTTGCTCATTTATTTATTTAAATTATTATTTAATTAAATATTTTGTGTGCATTTTATGTGTTATAATATTTGTGCCTAGCATTTTACTTGAGTTATTTGTGCTAGTGTAGAAATATTGGGTCTTAGTTGTTAGTGGGGAGTGTTGAGTTGGGTAGTATTGAGGAGGGGGTCTTTGTGTAAGTTTTAAATCACCCCTACTCCTTCCCTCACCTCCTTCTCCCTCTTACACTCCATCTCCCTCACCCTACTCCCTCCCTTCCCAGCATCTCTCTCTCTCTCCAAGTAGAAAAGGGTAAGTTTTCTTCATCTTCCTTCTCTCTTCATTTACTCCTTCTTCCTCTCATTATTATTCATTTCTTAAAACGTGAACCATGTTTAGATCGTCGATAGCATCGTAGGAAGCCAAAAAGATTTGAAATCCATCAACTTTGAGAATTTGCAAGTAAGTTACTTTTCCCCCATTTTGATGCTAAAATGTTCATATCATGTTCATGTGATGTTTGATGTGTTATTTTTGAAGTTTGATTGAGTTTTGAATTTATTTTGAATTTATTTGAGTTCTTGGGAAGAAATGGTGATTTTGGAATGTTGGGTTTGATTCTTGGTTTTGGGTTGTTAGATGGTGTTGTTTAGGTTCCCTAGATGTTTAGATGTAGTTTTGGTTCCTTGGAAACTAGTTTGAAAGCTTTGATTTTGAGCATTTATGGAAGGTTTGTGTTTTGGCTCGAAAATGGTGAACCCAGCTGAGATTTCTTCCCAGTCCGTAGACCAGGCGCCCGCCTGACCCTTCCCAGGCGCCCGCCTACATGTCATTTTTGATGACCAAACTTACTGGACATTCAAGCGCCCGCCTGCCCCCTTTCCAGGCGCCCTCCCGCCCATGTTCCAGGAATTTTGCCCTTTTGCTTGGTTTAAGACTTAAGGCTTAACTAGTTTAGGTTTAATCCTTCTAATTAACTTAAGATAACACCGTGGAACACTTTATTGTGTGGATTTGATTCTTTCATGAATAAATATGATGTGAAATGTATTTAAGTACCGTTTTGGTAATGTAGTTCATCTTTGATGTGCTGTTTTCATTGGTTGACCTTCGTGGTAACTTAATTTGATTGGTTCCCTACTTTGGAACCTTTATTTGGATGTTCCGGTTTGGAAAACCTTGGCTATATCCTTTGTTATGTGTTTATTTCCGCTGCTATCTGTTATGTGATAAATGCTATGTGCTATGTGATATTTATTATTGCTTATAGTATATTGCATCATAGCATGTCATGTAGTTGCATTAGTAACTTATTGAGATTTATCTCACCCCTTTTCTTTTTATCTTTGTTTTTCCTTAACCCCCCCCCAGGTGCTAAGGATTAGTCTCACTGATCACGAGAGCGAGGACGTCGAGTGTGGATCCATTATTTTGGGGAAAGTTATTATAGGTTGGTTTACATTATGTAAATGTGTAACCATTTTGGGGTAGTTGTACTAAACATTGACGTCACTAAGAATTGTATATTTGTATTGTGTTGGGCATAAACTTGTGGAAGTTTATGATAGTTGCAATTGGTTTTTATTAAACTTGATTTTGTAAAACTTTGGATCATCACCTTTTGGTGTCAAATGGAATTTTTAACTTCAGTATTTCATAGATTCGGTTTTAGAGTCGACGTCCAGCTCGCGGTCCCGGGCCCGCGGGGTCCGGAGGCGCGACAGTTGGTATCAGAGCTGTGGCATTAGCTCTATGTATAAGTCTAGGTGGATTAGTATGACCTAGGTGGGTAGTAGTGTGCGGAGTGATTAACGGTTGATGTTTTATGCAGGTAATTGTTCTCAATGTCTGGAAGAAGAAACAGAGGAGGTGATAGTGGGGCACAGAACCAGAATGATACAAGGGAAGAAGCCCGTGCCATGTTTCAAGGCATATTTGAGGCGGCCATGAAGGCCATACATGATCAAGGTCCGAGGGTAGAACGAGCACCACCCCGCTATGGATTGGAGCAATTTCTGAAACTTAAACCGGTTGAATTTAATGGGGAGCCCGATGTTCGGAAAGCCGAGTTGTGGATTGAGTCTATGGAGAAGATTTATGATGTATTTGGGTATTCGGATGAGGACAAGGTCCGGTTTGCGGCTTACAAGCTTGTGGGAGCCGCCGAGCATTGGTGGAAAGGTATTAAAGCTACTTGGGATGATACTCACACGGTGTATGCGTGGGAGTTGTTTGTGCGCAAGTTCAAGGAGCATTTCATTCCGGTTGTTGATCAAAACCGAAAAGAGATCGAGCTACTCAACTTGGAGCAAGATGTGTTGTCTATAGCACAATACTCGGCTAAGTTCATTGAATTGGCCCGGTATTGCGACTATTTGGTAAGGACCGAGTAACAAAAGGCTATGAGATTTATTCGGGGATTGAAGACCTCCATCCGTACTCAACTTATTGCTCAACGGATTGTGACTTTCCAAGATGCGGTGGACCGAGCCTATTTGATAGAGCAAGATATCGGGGAGCATAAAAGGAAGACCGAGGTAGCTAACCCGAGTAAGCAAGGAGCTCAAGGCAAGCCACAACACCGTTCCGACACTCGAGGTAACTTTGGGGGACAATCTCAGTTCCGAGGGCAACCGACCCCAAGGAACCCGGGTACCACTTCCGGGAACCAAGGGAGCCTAATGAGGAAGCCTTGTACCTTTTGTCAAAAGGTAGGCCATGCGGAGGATAGGTGTTGGAAAAAGCAAGGCAAGTGTACCAATTGTGGTGAAATGGGGCACTTTGCGAGAGAGTGCACGAGGTACCGAGGTCAAGCATCCGGGTCAGGAGTTGGTATTAATCAGGGTCAGAAAAGGGATGCCGCCGGGAAGCCCAAAGTTCAAGGGAAGGTTTATGCTATGAATCAACAACAAGCTACCGATGATCCGTCCGTTATTGGAGGTATTGTTTCTGTGTCTAATGTGAGCGCACGAGCGTTAGTAGATCCAGGATCATCTCATTCATACATTTCTGTGCAATTTGCTTCCATGTTAAATGCTGCATTCGAGTCTTTACCGTACGTGCTTGAGGTGTCGACTCCTATAGGAGAATGCTTGATTTCTGATCGAGTCTTTCGTGCTTGTGATGTGGTTATTTGTGGTCGTGTCCTTTGTGCGGATTTGGTAGTTCTTCCTTGATGTCATTTTGGGTATGGATTGGTTGAGCAAGTTTCATGCTTCTGTTGATTGCCGTAAGAAAACTGTTACTTTTTCTATTCCCGATGTGCCTAAATTTGGGTTTGAGGCTAGTCCTCTGAGTAGAAAGGTTCGCTTAATTTCTTTTATGAAAGCGAGAAAATTATTGCATAGTGGTTGTGAGGGGTATTTGGCTAGTGTTCTTGATACTAGGAAAGAATCCCCTAGTTTTGATAGTGTTCGGGTAGTTCGGGAATTTCCCGATGTTTTCTCTACCGAGTATGATATGCCTCCCGATCGTGAGATTGAGTTTTGTATAGACCTTTTGCCGGGTACGGCTCCGATTTCGAAAGCGCCTTATAGGTTAGCTCCCGCAGAGTTGAAGGAATTAAAGGTTCAGTTTCAAGAGTTGCTTGATCGAGGATTTATCCGCCCTAGTGTTTCCCCGTGGGGAGCACCGGTTTTATTTGTGCGGAAGAAAGATGGTTCGTTGAGATTGTGTATCGATTACCGGAAGTTGAATCAGGTTACGGTGAAGAATAAGTATCCTCTACCGCACATCGATGATTTGTTTGATCAGCTTCAAGGGTCCGTGGTTTTCTCTAAGCTTGATTTGAGGAGTGGGTACCATCAGTTGAAGGTTCGATCGGAGGATATTCCGAAGACTGCTTTTCGCACTCGTTATGGCCATTATGAGTTTTTGGTTATGCCGTTTGGGTTGACTAACGCGCCGGCCGTATTTATGGATTTGATAAACCGAATTTTCCATCCCTATCTTGATTCGTTCGTGGTGGTTTTCATCGATGACATTCTTGTTTATTCAAAATCTCGAGAGGAGCACGAGCAACACTTGAGGACAGTTTTATCCGTTCTTGCTAGGGAGAAATTATTTGCGAAGTTTAGTAAATGCGAATTTTGGCTCGAGAAGGTGTCATTTCTGGGTCATGTTATTTCGAAAGATGGGATTTCTGTGGATCCTTCAAAGATAGAGGCTATAGTGGATTGGAAGAGACCCGAATCAGTGACAGAGATTAGAAGCTTTCTTGGTTTAGCCGGTTATTACAGAAGGTTTATTGAAGGGTTTTCGAGGATTGCTACTCTGATGACTCAGTTGACCCGAAAGAACGTTCCGTTTATGTGGACCGAGAAATGTGACAAGAGTTTCGAGGAATTGAAGAAGAGGTTGACTACCGCACCGATCTTGACTTTGCCTAATGGGAGCGATGGCCTAGTGATTTACAGCGATGCTTCGAAAGAGGGTTTGGGTTGTGTGTTGATGCAGAATGGGAAAGTAATTGCGTATGCTTCGAGGAAATTGTCCCCGAGTGAACAGAATTACCCGACTCATGATATGGAGTTAGCGGCTATTGTCTTTGCGTTGCACAAGTGGAAGCACTACCTTTATGGGGCGAAGTTTGAAATTTTTACCGATCACAAGAGTTTGAAGTACCTTTTCTCTCAGACGGAATTGAACAACTGACAGCGTCGATGGATGGAATTGTTGAAGGATTATGATTGTATGATTTCTTATCACCCGGGAAAGGCGAATGTGGTAGCCGATGCGATTAGTAGAAAGTCTTATGTGGCTTCGATGATGATTCGAGAGTGGAAAATGCTTGAGGATGTTCGAGATTGGTCTCCTCGTGAATCGAGACATGGGGCTATTTTTGCGAATATTAGGGTGTCTCCGACCCTAATTCAAAGGATAAAGGAAGCTCAGAAACAAGATCCCGAGTTGGTGAAGATAATGGGTAAATTGAAGGAAAAGAACTTCGAGGATTTTTCATTGAGTTCGAGTGGAGTTTTGACTTTCCGTGGTCGTTTGTGTGTTCCGGATGTTGATGGAATTAAACAGAGAGTTCGTGATGAGGGTCACAAATCGAGGTATACTATTCATCCGGGTAGTACGAAGATGTATCAGGATTTGAAGCAACAATTTTGGTGGATTAATATGAAGAGGGAAATAGCGGAGTATGTTTCGAAGTGTTTAACTTGTCAGCAGGTCAAAGCCGAGCATCAGAGACCCGCGGGATTGCTCCATCCGTTAGAGATTCCTGAGTGTAAATGGGAGCATGTGACTATGGATTTCATTACGGGACTGCCTCGTACCCGTAGGAAGTATGACAGTGTTTGGGTAATAGTGGATAGATTGACCAAGAGTGCCCATTTCTTGCCTATTGATGTCAGGTATTCGATGGAGAAGCTTGCGACCCTTTACGTTGATGAGATTGTTAGATTGCATGGGGTTCCGGTTAGCATTGTGTCAGATCGAGACCCGAGGTTTACTTCTAGGTTCTGGAAGGCGTTTCAGGAAGCTTTGGGTACAGATTTGCGATTCAGTACAGCTTTTCATCCCCAAACCGACGGTCAATCCGAGAGGACTATTTAGATTTTGGAGAATATGTTGCGAGCTTGTGCGATAGACTTTTCTGATTCTTGGGATTCGAACCTACCGTTAGTGGAATTCTCTTACAACAACAGCTATCAGGCTAGTATCGAGATGGCGCCGTTTGAGGCCTTGTATGGAAGAAAATGTAGATCGCCTATTTGTTGGGACGAGGTCGGTGAAGCGAAATTTTTGGGTATTGATTTGCTTCGGGATTCAGTTGAGAAAGTCAGAGTTATCCGGGATAGATTGAAGACAGCCCAGAGTCGACATAAGAGCTACGCAGATAACTGAAGGCGAGATCTTAGCTTTCAGACAGGTGACTTGGTGTTCTTGAAAGTGTCTCCGAAGGTGGGTATCCGAAGGTTCGGGGAGAAAGGCAAATTGGCTCCGAGGTTTATTGGTCCGTTTGAGGTTTTGGGAAAGGTTGGACTCCTAGCGTACCGTCTTGCGTTACCGCCATCTTTGGACCGGTTGCACAACGTCTTTCATGTTTCTATGCTTCGGAAGTATGTTCATGATCCGTCTCACGTGTTACCGAGGATACCGGAGGATATTGAGCCCGATATGACTTATGAGGAACGACCGGTTCGGATCTTAGATTCCAAAGTCCAAGAGTTGAGGAGCAAAAGCATTTCGTTGGTTAGAGTCCTGTGGAGGAATCATAATATCGAGGAGTCGACGTGGGAGCTCCGTGATGAGATCGAGAGGAAATTTCCGTGGCTTTTTGTTTAAAGGTGAGTCTCGTTAAAATTCGGGTCGAATTTTTTTTAAGGGGGAGTGAATGTCACGACCCGAAATATAGGCTCTATTTTATTAGCAATTAAATGATTATTATTTAATTATTTGCTCATTTATTTATTTAAATTATTATTTAATTAAATATTTTGTGTGCATTTTATGTGTTATAATATTTGTGCCTAGCATTTTACTTGAGTTATTTGTGCTAGTGTAGAAATATTGGGTCTTAGTTGTTAGTGGGGAGTGTTGAGTTGGGTAGTATTGAGGAGGGGGTCTTTGTGTAAGTTTTAAATCACCCCTACTCCTTCCCTCACCTCATTCTCCCTCTTACACTCCATCTCCCTCACCCTACTCCCTCCCTTCCCAGCATCTCTCTCTCTCTCCAAGTAGAAAAGGGTAAGTTTTCTTCATCTTCCTTCTCTCTTCATTTACTCCTTCTTCCTCTCATTATTATTCATTTCTTAAAACGTGAACCATGTTTAGATCGTCGATAGCATCGTAGGAAGCCAAAAAGATTTGAAATCCATCAACTTTGAGAATTTGCAAGTAAGTTACTTTTCCCCCATTTTGATGCTAAAATGTTCATATCATGTTCATGTGATGTTTGATGTGTTATTTTTGAAGTTTGATTGAGTTTTGAATTTATTTTGAATTTATTTGAGTTCTTGGGAAGAAATGGTGATTTTGGAATGTTGGGTTTGATTCTTGGTTTTGGGTTGTTAGATGGTGTTGTTTAGGTTCCCTAGATGTTTAGATGTAGTTTTGGTACCTTGGAAACTAGTTTGAAAGCTTTGATTTTGAGCATTTATGGAAGGTTTGTGTTTTGGCTCGAAAATGGTGAACCCAGCTGAGATTTCTTCCCAGTCCGTAGACCAGGCGCCCGCCTGACCCTTCCCAGGCGCCCGCCTACATGTCATTTTTGATGACCAAACTTACTGGACATTCAAGCGCCCGCCTGCCCCCTTTCCAGGCGCCCGCCCGCCCCTGTTCCAGGAATTTTGCCCTTTTGCTTGGTTTAAGACTTAAGGCTTAACTAGTTTAGGTTTAATCCTTCTAATTAACTTAAGATAACACCGTGGAACACTTTATTGTGTGGATTTGATTCTTTCATGAATAATATGATGTGAAATGTATTTAAGTACCGTTTTGGTAATGTAGTTCATCTTTGATGTGCTATTTTCATTGGTTGACCTTCGTGGTAACTTAATTTGATTGGTTCCCTACTTTGGAACCTTAAGTTGTTCATTCATGCTAAATTATTATTACTTAGCATTTATTTGAAAGTCCAGCTGGTATTTTGTGTGTGTTTGGGCGATGGGAAAGATTATAATGGCAAAGCCAAGTCCATTATAATGTTGACCATTGTTTTGCCCCCTTCTTTACCCCCTTCTCCAGATTGGCCTTGGAAAGGATAAGTCAGCGTTCCTTTGTGAATGTATCTGGCTAGCGGGCATGACTTTGTGTCATGGTCCTTGTCCCTTGTGACACTTTTATGTTATTGGTTCCGGTACCGGGGTTTTCTCTTCGGCTTTCATGCTATTATGAAGATGATGATTGGTTGATTATGAAGCTGCTATGTGCTATGTGATATTTATTATTGCTTATAGTATATTGCATCATAGCATGTCATGTAGTTGCATTAGTAACTTATTGAGATTTATCTCACCCCTTTTCTTTTTATCTTTGTTTTTCCTTAACCCCCCCCCCCCAGGTGCTAAGGATTAGTCTCGCTGATCACGAGAGCGAGGACGTCGAGTGTGGATCCATTCTTTTGGGGAAAGTTATTATAGGTTGGTTTACATTATGTAAATGTGTAACCATTTTGGGGTAGTTGTACTAAACATTGACGTCACTAAGAATTGTATATTTGTATTGTGTTGGGCATAAACTTGTGGAAGTTTATGATAGTTGCAATTGGTTTTTATTAAACTTGATTTTGTAAAACTTTGGATCATCACCTTTTGGTGTCAAATGGAATTTTTAACTTCAGTATTTCATAGATTCGGTTTTAGAGTCGACGTCCAGCTCGTGGTCCCGGGCCCGCGGGGTCCGGGGGCGCGACAAAAGGCTTCTCGAAGATGTAGCGGAGCGGGTCCACCTTTGCTACAAGCTTGATCGGAAAAGCTTCCATATAGTGTTTGAGCTTTTGAGTAACCCAAACCAATGCTACACATGACTTCTCTAAGACAAAGTAGTTCTTTTCTCCTCCTTGGAATCGGCGACTGACAAAATAAATGGCATTCTCCTTTGTGGACTCTCGTTGCTCTTGTGCTAACATAGCCCCTAGGGCTTCATCATTGACAGTGAGATAGGCTTCTCCTTGTGCGGCGGAACTAGTACAGGAGGGCACGTCAAGTAATGCTTCACTTGGTCGAAGGCTTCTTGGCACGCGTCGGTCCATTCTAGAGCCACATTCTTCTTGAGTAGATTGAAGATTGGCTCGCACATGGAAGTGAGTTGGTGCACAAACCGACTGATGTATTGCAGTCTGCCCATGAAACCTTTGATCTCTTTCTGCGTCTTTGGAGGAGGCATGTCAATGATTGCCTTGATTTTGGAGGGATCTACTTCAATTCCCCTTTCAGTGACCATATAACAAAGGACTTTGCCTCGGATAACCCCGAACATGTACTTTGCAGGGTTGAGCCTTATCTTGTGTGACGAAGCCTTTCGAAGAATTTGCGGAGATCGATTAAATGTTGACCATCGGTCTCTTTGGAGTGAATGATCATGTCGTCCACATAGACCTCGATTTCTTTGTGAATCATATCGTGGAACAAGTCTGTCACGGCTCTTTGGTAGGAAGCCCCGGCGTTTCTAACCCAAAATGGCATGACTGTGTAGCAAAAGGTACCCCACGGTGTTGTGAAGGCTGTATTATGTTGATCTTCCTCGGCCATGAGAATCTGATTGTACCCAGCGAACCCATCCACGAATGAGCGAACCTCGTAGGCAGCAGTGGAGTCGACCAGCATGTCGATGTTAGGGAGTGGAAAATCATCCTTTGGGGAAGCTTTGTTCAAATCCCGGAAGTCCACATAACTCGAACCTTGCCGTTTTCCTTTCTGACTGTCACGATGTTGGCTAACCATGCGGATACTCGATGACCTTGATGAAACCCACACTGAGGAGCTTCTCGATCTCTTCTTTGACTTGCAGAGACCATTCTGGCTTGATCTTTCTGAGCTTCTGTTTTACCGGCTTAGCATCTTCTCTGATCGGAATTCTGTGCTCCGCTACCTTTCTGTCCAAACCCGGCATGTCTTTGTATGACCATACGAACACATCCACGAACTTCCGTAGTAGTGCAGTCAATCTGTCTCTATCGTCCCCCTGAAGAAGCTTCCGATCTTAGTTTCTCTTGGCTCTTCTTCGGTACCCAGATTAACAACATGCAATTCTTCGTCATCTCTGGACCAATTTTCACCACGATTACGGACTTGTTGAGCAAGTTCATTTAAGTATGTTGTGTTTTCGTGGTCTATTTCATCATAATTTGAATCGTTTTTAACTTGTTCGTGTAAGTTCATTATTAGTTAATTCATCATTTATGATGTTTAGCAATCTCAGGGTACTCAGAAATATCAATTTTTTATTAGCAAAAAAGGAAACACACTTCGGCTATGGCTCCAATCCTCTTGGGTGAGGGTATTAGAGACACTCTCGGACTCGAAAGTAAGTGTGAGCCGCTCCTTCCTTTGTTGCTGTGCGGGTATGCAACCATTTCTTGGACTAAGAATTCCTCGGATACCACGGGCCCTTTCGTAGAATACCAATTGTTGACCGGCTCGGAGCTTGGCGGGATCTCACTGATAGTCTCATTCATGATGACGGTGTCATGGATGGCGTTGACTTGGCATTCATCATCATGGCAAGATCTCGAACATGGAGGCTAAATTTGTCAGTTCTCCCCCACGATGATTTCTGTCTCGGACTCTATAGTCACCTTCCTTCCCCACCATTCACAGGGCGACATGGGAGTTGGTTCCCTTTCGAATTTCTGGATCTCACAATCGGAGAAGATTTCGAGACCGGGCTTTTTGACACCCTTATTGTTAACCCACGGCTCGGGAAAGATCATGTATGGAACGTCTCCCTTGGCGGACAAAATAGGCCATTCAACGTCTTGCGGTAAGGCCTTAGATTAGGGACCTCATAACGACGGCCATATTTTCGAGCCCTGGCCTTTTCATTCTGATCGCTTGCTCTTGTTTCAAGTCTTCTCTGGAAGGCTCGTACCCCAAACCGAATGTGTTTCTTGACAAATGGGCTTGCACAGGATGTTTGGATTCCTTGTTGATATTTCCCTAGGCTAAACAGGGAAGAGTCCATATTCCTCATCATGCGGAGGACTTTGTGATTGCTGGCGGTCCATGATCCGTTTCCCCCTTCTTTGTCAATGGCGTTGATTGAGACGCCGGAGAGAGTGGAGTCTGGTAAACCATGCTGAACTTGGTGGACGGGCTCATCTTTTCTGTGGATAGTGACGTTTTCAGTCATGACGGTCACTATTTTTCATCACCATTTCGGATCTTGACACATTGATGGAGAGTGACGGGACGGCATTAGAATTGTGAATCCATGGTCGACCCAAAAGTAAGTTGAACGAGGCCGGGATGTCAAGCACTTGGATGGAACGGACATGACCATCTCCCAAACTCAATGTCTATTTCAATCATGCCCATGACTATACGGGCGGTGCTGTCATAACCTCGGATTACTTGAGTAGAAGGCTTCAAATCAGAATCCTTAAGCCCCAGTATGCCTATGCTTCTGCTAGGCATGAGGTTGAGTGCGGAACCACCGTCCACTAAGACTCTTGAGATGGGCCTCCCCCTTGCTCGTACCTTGAGGTAAATAGCCTCGTTGTGGGTCGGAACCGAATGGTGGAAGGTCCATATCGGCAAAGGTAATGACGTAGCCAAAATGAATGTGACCGATCATTGCCGTGAGGTCCCCGGGGAGTAGTATCGGGAGAAAACTTATGTATCATCGAGATTGCGGATGACAAGATCTTGGTGTTTCTTTGAGGATGCAATGAGGTCCAAATAGAGATGTTGCTTGAGTTTTCTTGAGTTGGACAAGTAGAGGATCTTCGGGAGTGTCGCGAGCTTGCGGCCTTTCAGAAGAGGAGCTTGGTGCAGAAGTGGGGGGTTGCTTGCTATGACTCGACCGGATCGAGTTAGCATGTTGTCATTCCCATCTTGCTTCTTTTTCCTTCTCTAGTACTTCCCTCATTACCTCATCGTAAGTTACAACATGACAAGAATTGTCAAGTTTATTCATAACATGTGGGGCCCCCATTCACAATTGGGATTGAATGGGTGGTTCCCCTCGAGTTCTCCTATCTCTATTACATTGACATGTTCGCCATTAGTCACTACAAATTCTTTCTTGTCTATGAGATCTTGAATGACATTGCGGAGAACGAAGCATTCCTCGGTGGTGTGCCACTATATTGGTGGTAGCCACAATATTTGTGGTGAGCATGATTGGGTGGACCGTCTTGGTTTGGTACCCTTGTACGGGTGTGACTTGACCCTTTGCTTTGAGGACTTCGAACACTTCGGTTTGAGTCATGCCTTGGAGAGGCGTGTAGACACGGTCATTTCTAGACTTCTTTCCTTGGGTGGAGGAACCTTTTTGTAATTCCCCTTATCGATAGTGACGGCGTTGACCGAGGCCTCTTTTGTGGAGTTGGAA